>JAJJKD010000015.1:0-433771 GCA_022376535.1 Xylariaceae sp. FL0662B | reverse complement strand
CGAAGTTTGCGCACAAGTATTCAAGCAGAGGATCTACAAAGGGGGTGTAGATAGCGTCGTCCTTAGACAGCTCCCTTAATTTACGCCGATGATGAAATAGAAAATGGTAAGGTGCTTCCATCTCCCAGCTGTCATTGCAAGGATCCTCGAACGAGATCTGGTCAAGTTTGCATCCGGCAACCAGGTGTAACGCCCTCAGAAGTGCAGGTGACACAATTTTCATTCTCTCCTGACGCGGGGATATCGTGGATCTGTTTGGGTCGAAATTGGCATCGGATATCACCGGGGAGATACGTTTATTGTACAAATTCAGGAAAGTATCGCTCACGCAGCGATATTCTTTAAAGACGACAAAACTAATCGATGGGTGTTTCCGGAGATAGGCATCGACGTCAGGCACTTCGATCGTACCACACACGACTTCTTCTCCCCGGCATAAGCCCTCAGTCTTCTTCGTGACGACAGGTTCATCCTCGTAAACCATTGCATCGTGGCTGTGATGGCTTGCCGCGCAGAAAACACGATGAAGTATCTGAGGGTGAGGCTTGATCAGACTTGAAGATTCTTGTTCTCTTGGGGCAATGGCTTCGGGGGCTGGTGTGGATTCCTCGCTCGTTCGATACGCGAGTTTTGTTTGAAGGTTATGAATAGTATCCAAGAGGAATGCGATGTATTTTGATACGTCACGGCGACCATCTAAGACGTCGAGGCTAAGGTAGTTGTCCGCAACTAGTCCTAAGGCCACAGCTAGATCTGGTTTAACTGTTCCGGTGTTAGGTTCGAGTGTTTGTCGTCCTTCCTTTAGAGAAGTATGACATTGTGCATCTGGGCCATCTGATGGGCGGGACGTTAGGTTCTGGACCGGGTCTTTTCTCTCACTTCTCAGCGCTTCACGCCACATTCCTTCCCTTTCTTTGGAACTCGTTATTGTAGACAAAAAGCTGTTATTCCCATCATGGCTTCCAATGTTATCATGGGTGTCTGGGTCCATGCTTTCTAGTGCAAGTAGTTGTGTCTGTTCGCGTTTTCGGGATAGGGATGGTGGGCCAGGCCCTGGAGGCGGATTGCGAAACTGGGGGTTCATTGGAGGTGGCCCGATACTGGATGGAGGTAAACCTCGTCTATTGTTAAATATCCTTGTATCCTAGAATCGTTGGCGGCTTGTCTTACCAGTAAGCGGTGGATTGGCCGCTGCCAATGTTCTGACCTCTTTCGAAGCAAGGCCCTGAGATTCATCTTTCGAGATGGTCGACTGTATAAAAAGAAAGGGAGATTCTCCCCCAGAAATAGGAGGCTTATTCATCGCCATGAGTAGTGGGTACTCGTGTATTTGTGCGGTAATGTTTAAGCAAGTTCGTCGACACTCCTTGAAAAGTTGTTCGCTGCCGAGCGTGCCTCGATCGCAAGGCCGGGGTACTCTGATAATAATATAATGTTGCGATAGTAGCCTGGCGCATTACCAGTATGCCTACCTGTCTGCCTAATATGTAACCGGGCTGCATAATCCTTCCTTCCAGCCCAACCAGCATCACGTAGTACATGAGGCCTAATAAGGCCTTCGCACCGCCTCATGCAGGGATAAAGACGCCGCCAATTGGGTGATTATAAGCCTTAGAGCCCTGAAAAACGCCCTCTCTCCCACTCCGAAACCGATTATGTCATGTAGGTGTGCTCTAGGTTTGGGAGCCTATATCTATCTCTATTCGGCAAGCCGACTATTATAGCCGTGTTAGGTTCGCCGCTGACAGTCCCAACGCAGCCCTGAAGTTCTGGACCGATGTTTTCAGATTGCGTCGAGCTATACCCCTAAGCCTAGGGTTCCAAAACTTTCTTTCCTGTAGAGTTCCCCTGTCAGTCAGAATCTGGAGATGTCCCTGGGACCGTTCAGGGGTGAACTGTTCAGAAGCACCTGAAGTCCACGATGCAAGAACAATCTTAATCCAACCTGACCTCCTAGCACTCAATATATTCTGTAGCTCCTCAGCAAACCTGATAGGTCCGAATACACGGCGGTCATGTTGCGAGTTCGCAGCCTTCTCAATCATGCTCATGTCGATGATTATGAAGAGCTTATTGATGCGCGTGAGAGAACGCTCTAGAATGCTCAGCCATTGCGAGATAGAGTCAGCAGTCCGAATATCCTGGATCGTGACGAAATTCAACTCTGAATTGTGTGAATTAGTGCTCAAGCTTATACCCTGTAATGTGAGCGATTGCAGGATATCAGTTAGTGTTGGTGAGAATCCGAAACTTGACGGCAGCGCCCAGATAATCGGGGCTTTCAACTCGACAATGGCGTCAAGAAGGTCGGTTGCAAAGTCTAGAGAACTACTTTTGACTCCGTTCCCATGAGCCATCAAAAGTGAGGATCGTTCATCCCTAATCCACGCCTTCAACTTGAGTAGCTCTCCTCCTGGTAACTGAGTAGGTGTCCTAAGTCGACGACGATTTCGCATTGACCTACAGAAGGCCAATGTTTCTGCAGCATTCCCGTAATCCGACCCCGTAGATTCTAAGGCCTGGCGTATATTTTCTGTTTGCCATTCAATAAGGAGGGCATTCTGACTCTGTTGGCCGATGGCGACTTGCTGTTGAAGCGTTTGACTCACTAGAAAACCCTTTAGAACGAAGAATCCTTGAATTTGAGTTCGAAAATACATACCTAACATAGCCTGGGTCATTGTCTGAAACTGGCATTGCATCCTTAGAAACTCAGTCTTCATCGTGAACATCTCATTTTTGAGGAATACGTTCTCGTGGCAAAGTGCGTCCACCTTCATGTGTACGTCCCGTGTTTCCGCCTTGACAGCTACACTTGCAAGCTCGTCGACCCGCCTAGACCGTTCAGCGATTTCATCCACTATGCCTTTAAAGCTAAGCTTGAAAGGATTGATCACGGCCGAAAGTGCATGTTTTAACTTGTTTTGCTTGTACCACTTTACTGTTTCGAGTACGAACTCGATGATTTTAGCATAGACGCTGGCAATGCCGTTTTGCATCTCCTTGGTTCGATACAGGTCATGAAGAAGTCGGGTTCTGGGGAGCACATTCGCTATATTGATAATCGCGCGGGAGATCTCCGCGAGCAGCTCTTCATGGTTTATCATCACCTAGAGATTTTTGAGCGAATAGTGATCATCCTTGCGTTGACATGTTGTGACATACCATAAATAAGAACTTAAATGCACCCCAAGCAAGAGACACATATTCAGGATAGTGTTGAGATAGGGTATCAAACACAGCTGAGAATGGAATTAGATGTAGACTTTCCAAGTTGAAGATAAACAAATAGGACTTCGAAGTGCGGGCATACGGGCATAGTAGACAACTCTCCTTGAGCAACTTGCTAAGAGAGATCGGAGTTTGCCCTTTGCAGACTGGATTTGGTATCTCAACTGCACCTCTAAGAGCACCTTCTGCACATCTTGCATCGAATTGCTGTTACGAATCCAAATCAGGTCGCACTCAGCGGGCGATAATTCGTTCTTCAAAATTTCCACAGCCTCATCAAAAGCGGCCTTGGCTGGGTTAGACCATCTAGTGGATGTTCAGCTTCCTGGTCAAGGATCTAAAAAGCTAGTATACATACGTTTCAGATGTAGACTCGGCATACCATGATGAAAACTCTCCCCTCAGGGTAGCTCGCTCGAGTTCAACGTTTGCAGTCGGCTGTGACAGGACATTGTCCTGGCAATAATGGGTTGCGAGGGCATCGGCGCGAATGTTCAAAAGGTCCATTGCAATGGGCAACTGCTCATTCTGAGTCATATCGGCACCAGTAGGAGTTGAAGGCAAATGTAACTGGGCAGGGAGTTGTTGCAGAAGCGATCGACTCGATCCGGATGCTGCCATATTGAGATACCCCAGTGGAGATAACTATTAAGCAAGATAGGCTAACGTGTAAGAGACCACACAGACGTATATTTATTCTGCATATCTCCGAGTATAATCTGTGGTCTGAATATATTCAAACGAGTTTTTGTAAAATATGAGCTTAGCAAACTCGAGGCTGGAGCGTCGGGCTGATGTTTCAACTTTGACGACTCTAGAGTGGGGGACAAGAAGTTGAAGGAGTATTATATATTAGAGATGGGCTGCTCAAGATTTCCAGTCTATTCAATGATCTTTGCTAGGTTAGCGGGCTACACTATCACTTACTTAATAAGAAATTTTGCAGCCGTAATGTACTACGTAGCACGGAGGTGCCTATTAACAATACCTAATGACCATACTACAACATAACTGTTAGAGCTATTAGTTACCCTTGTAAGTGACAGGGGTAGTCAGCCGCTACCTACAGCTGACTACGATTGTTAGAAAATTTACTATGGCAGTATGGGTAAGATTTTTGGTAGCGACATTCGTAAGCGATATTCCTACTAATGTTGTTTGTAGTACCTCGACACCTTGTGACGTAAAATACATAGGGGTTTTGCGCCCTTGAGGGGTGTTGGTAATGAGGTGAAAAGGGGCGATTGCAGCCCGAGCAAGTTTCTTTCAGTGTACTGCCAAAGACCATTAATGCCAACAGCTGTTGATGCATGCTATGCTATGACTTCCTAGATGTCTTTGATGTCCGTCTGTCAGATACCTTATGCCAACAGTCATTAGTACCTAATATGTTATGTTTTGTTAGATTTCGTTGAAGCCCGTTAGCCGTACTTATTACCAATAGCTGTTGATGTCTACTATGTTGTATCTTACCGGATTTCTTTGATACCAGTCAGTCAGATGCCTGATACTAGCAGCTTTCGATCTCTTCATCGCTGTCCCCATGGAGATGACGCCCATCAGAGGAATAATAGGTCTTGCTCGCGTCCTACCTAAGTGCCGTGTGTTATATCTAGCTAGACTTCGTCAACACAAGTTAATCAGATGCCTTATACCAACAGCTGTTGAAGCCAGCTATGTTATATCTTGCTAGATTTCGTTGACATCTGTTAGTCGTACCTATTGCCAACACCTGTCGGTACTTAGAATGTTATATCTTGCTAGATCTCTTTAATATTGGTCAGTCAGATGCCTTATACCAACAGCTTTCGATACCCAGTATGCTATATGTTGCTAGATTTCTTGACACCAGTGAGTCAGATGTCCCATACCAACAGCTTTCGGCATCCAGTATGTTATATCTTGCTAGACTTTTTTTGAAGCCCATGACCAGAGATGACTCCCGAGTACTATAGTACATTCGGTAACAGACGACTATAAGAGAAGCACTCGTTCCTCTCGCTTTCCGGATTTATCGTCATGAACTATCCTGAAGAATCACCACTCTATGAGCGTTCTATTTCCTTACTAATCTCTCTCTTCCGCTCTCAAACTCCTTGTCAGCTAGAACAGCAAAGCTACCACACATTCTGCCTATCATACAGGCAGACTTACGATCGCCGCACTCCATAATATTCCCAAGCGACGAAACACAGGTGTGCCGCTATATATGTAAGCAAACAAGCAGGGGAGCGCGCTCCTAAGTTTCCAGGGCGTCTTGAATATATTACATTGCTGACAAGCCCTAGTCGAAATGCCTTTCCTAGAACGCAGGTGCTCAAGATGCAGCGGTAGAGGCACTCAGAGCGTAACACGCATGCCCCTCTTGCCTTGGGACTCGCCGTGGGAAGCCTACCGATTGCTCCAATTGCAAGGGGGGCGGTTGTAGGAACTGCGATAACATGGGATCTTTTCTCGGTCCAGATTGCACCAGGTGCAACAAGACCGGATCGGTGGATGTATTTTGCAGCAGTTGCCGCGGCAGAGGGTTTCTAGATCCCTGAAGTTATCGGTATTCTATCTATGTTACGGCTTATCTTTTAACTTTCCTTTGTCTGGTTTACGGATGGACGCGCGCGCCAGGGGGGTTTGGGTTGGGTTGGGTTTTTGATATTTTCACCAGTGTTACTCCGGAGTAAGACAGCCGCTCTTTATTTTGCTATATCTAGATATCTTATACAAGATTGGAATTCCTCTTAATCCTTCTATATATGGCCCCTCAGCCTACGGCTATTAGTTGTCGTCGATCCAAGCGATTGTTAGAAGCGTTGGTACAAATTTTCTAGGAGAAAAAAAAGAGGGGCGAGAGAAAGAAAGGAGAAATTGCAGGCTGAGATTGACAAAATTAGGATGGATTTTGAGAGAGCCTTGCCTTGTAGTCTTTCAGGTACTTGTCTTTTCCTACAGTACCCCAAGTGTCAACGAATTTTTCAACCAAACATGTCCCATATCTCTCGCACCCGATGTTTCCGAGAAGACTTCGCAAGTCCGTGTCTGGGCGCCAGCCCTTTACATCCCAGAATAACCGTCTTTGATGAATGTCTTCGAAAAACGCCGGGTCCATAATCCCTTCTTCCGCACGGGGAGAAGTGCCTGGACTAAAGTACCAGACCCCCCACTTGGACATACCCTGCAAACATCTGCCAGCGTCGAGTTCTGCAGGTGCAGGTATGATCGCAGACAGTTCAGCCGATTTTAGCACTGGAATTTGTAAGCATGCTCGACCGAACGCCTCTATCAATGGCACGAGTGAATCGTTGTCTGGCACTACTTCAAGAGCCCACATGCCGTTGTCTCTATATTGCTTTAGAGAGAAGGAAACTGCAGCTGTAATGTCCTCCTCCTCGCTGTGTGCATATCCTGGAGGCATCTCCACCTCTGAGGCTACACCTATCTCCAGCTGAGGTCTGTAAGGGTCCCAGAAATAGCAGCCCCCAGAGGGCCGTCTCGTAGTAAAGTGAACTCGGAGGTGTTCCAGGTTCTGCCAATAAGGCTCCGACAAAGTATGGGCTGGTCCGGGCCAGAGTAGCGACCCGTCAATTGTACCATTAATGTAAAGCTCTCTTAGTGTGCTTATACCCCCTGTGGCTGTGCGGATCGCGTCGCTGAGTGTGTCAAAGGTAAAATTCCCCGGATCAAGAGTCCCGATGGAACATTTTGGGGCCCAGAAAAAAATCGAGTTCATGTGTACAGTCAGAGACTGCAAAGCGGATAATCGAGGAAGGTCCTCCGCAACCACTTGAGCTAAGTCATGTCGATGTGCCCGACGCAACGCGATATAACGAATTTCCCAGTCGTTCATTCTCCAGCGGGCTACGCGGAGACTTGGTAGCCTGGTAGCGATCTCGATATGAACGCAATCGCAGATGTTTCTTGTCATAGGATATGTAAAGAAAGACCTGACTACAGGTACGATAGGTAACTCCGAGGGTTGCAGGAGACGGATGTATGAGAACCGGAACCGCCAGCGATAAAGATCGACGTTATGGGTGTCATTTTCGTCTCTGAGAAGATGCCCGAAGTGTCCTACTTTGCAGGAAGGCGGTGATGAGCGACGTAGAAAGAGATGGTCCGAAATTGAATACACATCTCGAAGGCCAAGTTCAATATAGCCATCTTTGCAGGCGTCCCAAGATTTCAGAATATGGAAGAGACGATATATCGCAGCCGTAAAGGCCTCGTCATTTGCCCGCCGATCATCCTCGCGCTCGAACCGGCAGCGTTCTTGGTCGGTATACGCAGGCAGTACAATCAGATAATTGACTACATTTACGTATCGACGGCGGTCATTTTGAACGATCTCTTGGAAGCGGTCTAGATCGGTGCTTCTCAACAGAATACTCCTAAAAGTGTGTCGTTCAATGGCTGTCTGCCACTGGCATGAAATGGTGGCCAGCGCTGGCCGGTCAAAGGCTGGACCCTGTAGAAATGTGGCGATCTCATCGTAGATTTCTTGGGGTAGTCTGTTCATTTTGGCTGCTGAGATAGAATATAATGTTCTTTCGTGAAAACAGAAACTGAATGATGGGCGTATTGTGAGTTTCTAGGAGTGAAAAGGTCATGCAGCAAGGACGACAACAATATTGAGGTGTTATGAGTGAGTGAACTGTATAGGTATGTATTAGTCTAGAGTCTTACTACGGTCGCCCGCACATATGAAACACCCCTGTCGAGTATACTTCTTACTGGCTAAGTCTATTTGTAAACAATCAGAGTATACGAAGTACTCACAGATACATCTGACAGGGTCTAGCATGAGATGCCCCGAGGAGGCGGGCGGGCAGGCAGGCAGGCAGGCAGGCAGGCAGGCTAGGGGTTCTGTGCTTTGTAAGCCACGCGCGCGAGACACACCTTCAGCCGCATCATCACCCATTACAGTTACATGTAAACTTTATTGAGCGGTACTTCGACACGTGCCTCAAGTGACGCATACCACTTATTAGTTTGATACTGCTAACAAAGAAGAAATGTGTTTTGCGCGTTTCTGCCATTGCTACCTTAACACTTTCTATATCCGGACGAGAGACTTCCTACCTACATAATAAGCATAAGCGAAATAAAATATGCAACATCGCAAAAATCAGCAAAAAGAAGGGGCCGAACCGGGACTTGAACCCGGGACCTCTCGCAATCAGCACAGGGTGGACCCTAAGCGAGAATCACTGGAAATGACGACGTTAGCATCGTGTGAAAGTCGGATGCCATGTTGGGCTACAAGGCAACACTTACTACCACTAGACCATCCGGCCATGATCGGAATCAATCATATGATTGGTTGAGAGCCGGATTTTTTATTTTAGAATATGTATGTATTAGGTAACATCGTTTCGCCGTGAATTCAACCTTATGTACGCAGTACGTACATGCGTCCGAGCAGTGCAGCTTGGTGGGTTTTCTAGGACCTTACCATGGGCCGGCTCATCATCAGTAGGTATGGACCTATTTCCATTCCATTCGGCATCTGGTGTTCTCTTTCTCGGGGCTATTTCCGACTCCTGGATATTCATGGATACCGAAAGTAGAGGCATCAGTATAATGGGTTAAGAAGCGGACTCTTTTGACACAATGATATAACTAGATGGCGTTACAGATAACCTTAGATCGCATAGTTAACTTGGTGAACATTTAAAGATTCGATGGAAAATTAAAAGAAAAACTCAATTGCAATCCGGAAGTCCCTCATAGCCCATCGCTTAACTCAAAATAGTATGAGTATTGTGAAAAACTTAGTAGTCAGCCAATACAAATACTTTTACTGTGTTGCCCTAATCATGGTTCATAATAAAAGCCTCAAAAGTTCCCAGTAAGAACACCGCTGCCCGTTATGAAAAACATAAGTCAAGAGATAAGAAATAATAAATGCAGCTTCTCCATTATCGGAATATACATACGAATTGACTTTTTATTTCTCCATACCTATCTATCATTTCATCATAGACGTCTAGCAAGTACCCCCCTTTTTCGACTAGGTATAACCCCTGAAATAGCCAACCAGACGCCGTACATAGATGCAAGCAAGAACCCTACTATGCACATACTCCCACCTCTACTTAGATGAGCCCCTTCAGCACCGCCGCCTCCGCGTTCAGTATAGACGAGCCGGCGGCCCCGATGACGGCTACAAAGCAAACACCATGTCAGCGTTCCAATCCGTACTTACCTCAGGACTGGGGTGTTTTTTTTCTAGAAAAGGGCGTAAGTAACTCACTGTTATGACTCAGCGCAACAAACTTGATATCGAAGATGCCACTCTCGTCCTCGCGCACCCGCCCCACACTGACGGTATACCCGCGACCCAGGTCGCGGTCGAGCCTCGGCTGCGGGCGGTCGGGCTCGTCGAAGACCTGGATGCTGGGCCTCGGGGCGCTGGGGCACCCGAGCGTCTCGGCGTCGCTGACGTAGTCTCTCAGCGCGGCCCTGACGTCGTCGACGGCGGGCGGGGGTCTGTTCCTGAAACGGAGGGAGACGCAGGCGGTGTGGCCGTCGAGGACGGGGACGCGGTTGCACGCGGCGGAGACGCGGAGGTCGGTCAGCTCGGCGACGGCGTCGGCGTCGGCGCTGAGCGAACCCAGGATCTTGCGCGCCTCGGTCTCGAGCTTGTCCTCCTCCCCCGCGATGAACGGCACCACGTTGTCCACGATGTCCATGCTGCTGACCCCCGGGTACCCCGCCCCCGACACCGCCTGCATGGTCACGACGCTGACGGTGTCGACGGCGCCGAAGCGCGCCTGCAGCGCCGCGAACGGGATCACGAGCCCGATGACCGCGCAGTTCGAGTTGCACACCAGGAACCCCTTCTCGAGGCCGTGATGCTTCCGCTGGTGCGGGATCAGGTCGAGGTGTGGTAGGTTGACGGTTGGGACCACGAGGGGCACGAGCGGGTCGCGGCGGTAGTTCTTGGCGTTGGAGAAGACGGCGAGGTTGGCCTTGAGGAATTGCATTTCTATTTTCGTGGCATTAGTTGGTCCCCCGAGGACCTTAGGTATACGGTTAGGCGCGGTGATCGCAGAGACGTACCGATGTCACCAGCCACGTCTGCGTCCAGGCCGCTGAAGACGACATCGCAGTCGGCGAATTCGCTCGCCTTGCACTCGCGGACGACAAGCTCACCGACCGGGCCCATGGGCGTGGCCTGCTTCCATCTCACGGCATCCTTGTATTTCTTGCCGGCGGATCTAGACGAAGCTCCCACGGCGTGGAGGATGAAGTGTGGATGCTGCGCCAGGAGCAGGATGAATCGTTGTCCTACCGAACCCGTGCACCCCAAGACGCCTAGAACAACAGTTCAACATATTTCGATTGCCATTGGTTTTTGGGAGAAGGGGAGAGGATCATACCGCATTTCTTGGACGGAAATTGGGAAGCCATATTTGTCCCGAAATCAATTCTTGACAACTCAAAGCTCACAGTCTGACCTAGAGTTGGTGAGTCAGGCCACTTACAAGCACGAGTCTTCTCTCTAAATTTGCCCCGCCAAATGGACCCCGCCATCCGCCATCGGAAGCTCTGCAGTACATACGGTACGGTACTAGTGTTGGCTTGCCTATAGGCGTTGTTGCGCCCTTTAGGGCGTGAGGGGTGAACTCAATAAGCCAATGCTACATATAGTAGTCTTCTAGGTACATTGTATGTACAGTACATACCTAGGCTGCCAAGTACCCCTAGGGGATAGATCCATGGATCCCTTAAGGTTCAGCGTCTGCAGGTACCCAGAACTCACGTCCTTATACGGATTAGAGGCACCTATTCGACGTCTTCATTTGCCCCTTCCAGAAGCCGACCAGATTCCACCATCGCCATATGTAATTACTTGCTTCAGAGACACATTAGGGATATGATAGCGCATAAAAAGAAAAGCCTTTATAGTGCTCGCAAGAGCCACATAAGTCTTAAGGTATATATACAAGTCAAACCCAAATTGCTCCAGACCCCGGATTGTATTGTAGCCCCCCTTTTAATCTATCGAAGGAATACCTTCATACTCAGCATATCCGCGAGCCAAGTTCATGTTTTCTGTGGCCTTAGATCAGCATGAATACATAATAGCACTGCGGTAGTAAGGATACTCACGTAAACATTGTGTTGCAGCCCCCTTGAGCAAGTTGTCAATCGTCGCGCAGATCACCACTCGCTTTCCCGAACTGTGCACGGCAAAACCGCCAATCTCAACACCGTGCTTCCCGCTGATAGACTTCACTAGAGGCGCCTCTCCAACCACCTTGACTAGCTTCTCCCCCGCATATCTGTCTTGGTACATCTGTCGGATGTCGCGTGAAGTCATCGTTTTGTTGAGCGGAATGTTGATCGTATGGTGGATGCCTTGAAACCACACCGCGACATGGGGTATGAACCCTACATCGAGCCCGAGCTGATTGCTGATTTCTTTCTCGTGAATGTGGTCTGTTAAGCTGTAGGGAATGATATTGTTCGTGAGAAGTTCTACGTTGTTCTTTGAAGAAGGCTTGGTGCCCGCTCCAGAATACCCAGATACTCCAAAGATCGTAGGCTGGCCGCCAATATGCTCCACGAGCGGAGCGATGCCGAGCTGCGCTGCAGTGGCATAGCAACCCGGGTTTGAAATGTGAGTAGCTTGCGCGATGCTCGATCGCTTCACTAATTCGGGAAGACCATATGTCCAAGACTTGTCGAATCGGTAATCGGCCGACAGATCCACGATCACGCTAGTGTCTTCTCTAGAGGATGATTTCCTGACTTCGTTGATAGCATCAACATACGGTTTGCAAACGCCATTTGGTAACGCCATGACCCATACGTCTATCGTTCCCTTTTTCTCCATATCGCTAACATCGTCGGGGCTTAAGTTCTCATAAATGATTTCCTTCTTCTTGTACCCCTCCAGCTTCTGACCAGCCAGTTCTCGGGATGAGACGTGTCGGAGTTCAAAATAGGGATGCGAGCTGATGAGGGCGATGAGAGCCTGGCCGGTATAGCCTCTTGCGCCAATCAATGCGACCTTAGAAGGAAGTGTGTTTGAAGCATGCTTCTTACCATAAGGAGGGTTTGGGTTCGTAGTGGTTGTGTAACATCTGAAGGCTCCGCGTGAAAAAGCACCCGCAGGGGTAGCTCCCAACACGGAACGACGGGCTAGAGTAGAGTACCCTCGTGCCTGGTTTGCCGGGGAACTAGAAGCGAAGTGCGCTCGCAGATTTTCAGAGGCGATTTGGGCTGCTCGGTGTAGTCGAGACTCCAGGTTGGAGTCACCGAGCATTGCCCGTCCATAGACGGTAAATTCCCTCATGAGCTTGTTGAGCTCCTCTCCGGGTTCAATTCCATACCAAAACATAACGTCATTGCCTCTAACAATGCTGCCGTCGGCCTTGTCAAAAAACCACGTAAGATTCTCGTCATCGGCCTTGACGGTCCAAACCAAGCTGGGGTACTCTTTCTTAATGGCGGCGAAAAGGTTATCGGCGACGTTGGTCAACCAGCCGGACTTGGTTATCGTCAATGTAGCCAAGGTAGAATAGGTTTGGTCTGGGGACGGCTCCAAAACGACGGCCAGGGCCTTCATAGGCTCATCGAAGTAAGCCTTGAACTTCCGATCCTTCAAGAAGTCAAGATACCTGTCAACCGTAGCTCTGGCGTCCCTGACCTCCCTATCCCGGACGAGCACGTCCTTCAGCTTTGCAAGATCACTAAAGTCGGCAACGCTAGACGCGGTCATCAGCTTGTCGCCTCGGCGGATAAGAGTACCGGCTCCGGAATCTGTAAACAGCTCTTTCTGGAGATCGGCAGGGTGGATGATGGCAACGCTGGAAGTTCGCGGAAGGGTATCTAATAGCTCTTTGATCTCGCGGATCTTTAATCGGGTGCCAAACTTGCACCAGGGCTGTGCCATGATCCGGTCATACTCTTCATCAAGGTTGATGGCGGAGATCTTCTGCACGTTGCCATCGAACAGACCCCCCTTCTCACTAAGGTAGACGACCTTCAGCGGCTCCAAAGCACGAGCTAGTTCTCCAGCTGCCACGTCGGCATTGACATTGAGCACCTGGCCCTCTTTAGTCTCTGCCATGGAAGTGAGAATCGGCAAATAGCCATTTTCTATGGCAGTCTGGATTGGTTCTTTGTTGACTTCAGTAATCTTTCCCACGAACTTCCATTTGTCCTTGTCAAGGTAGTCGGCAGTGAAAACACTGGAAGTGATCGGTCGAGCGCGAACACCCATCTGCTCGAGACGCTGAACAAGCTTCAAGTTCTCGTCCAAGAACAGCCGTCTCGCAATGCCCAATGTCTTCCCGTCAGTTATGCGAATTCCTTCCTCAAACTCGGGCTCGACACCGGCATCCTCGAGAAGCCTATTGAGCTGGGGACCGGCACCGTGGACGATGATGGGGAAAAGGCCGACATGGTACAGGAACGAAAGCGAAGAGCAAAGCTCGTCCAGGTACTCGGTTAAAATGGCGCCTCCAACCTTTATGACCGCGAACCGCTGTGAGGAGACGGAGGAGAAATGGGACAGGTACTGCTGAACCTCTCGCTTCGACCCGACATTGTTCAGGACTTGTATAACGGCAGCACGGGTAGAGGTGTCGTTCGATCGGGCGAACGAGTATGCTGCTCGCGAGATCCGCACGGGAGCATATGAGGCGATCACTGGAGAAAGCCGGGCCATGCGAGGAGAGACACGACGAGCACCCGCCCGCATGGCTACGCGAGCCGTTTGTAGTGATAGCATCGTCATCGTCGACGTGGCTGTGGTCGTCGGTGGGATCTAACGAATGGCAAGTAAGTCTTTTGTCTAATTAATACCCCACCACGGCCTATACAGGCGTGGTATTGCGAAGCGATCAAACTATCGTCAAGTTTCGGTGTAGCTTCGAGGATCTTGGGGGTGGGGAGAAAGTGCTAGCTTTTGAACTTGGGGAGTCAGTGGAACGAATAGCCAAAAAACCATGGAGCAAAAGCGAGGCCGATAGTGCATATAACCAATTGTGCTACGGAAATATATTACCTGCACTGATTGTTGGCAAAAGAATGTTGTGAAGCCCTTCAAGATTCACATTGCAAGCGGGTTGTTAGGAGGGGCAGGTCAGAGGTGCCGGTTGTTCTAGCAAGCTCCGCGTGCCTGAGAAGAAGAAAAAAAAGTCCGAAAAAAAATTATTGGCCGCGCCGATAACCGGTTGGAGAAGGTCAACCCCCAAATGTCTCAATTTATGTACATGTACTGTACTTCGTAGTAGCCCTAAATTACTAAGCTTACGTAATGAATATGTAGATAGAACATTAAAGTAAGGTACCTAAGTCGCAAACACTAGGTTGTAGGTTGATCTTGACATGTTAACTATTACATTACCGAGAACATTTTTCAGTTTATTCTGGACATAATTTAGAACTCAAGTAGATGTATATGATGCTGTGTTGCTGGTTATGTACATAAACTACCCAAGTACCTAGGTACATCTTTATCAATCTGATTGATAAGGAGAAACATACGGGTACCTAAGCACTAATATAGCCTTAGAATTACCTCTTACTCGATATCGTCTGAGCTAACCCTTATTATAACTGCCTCCATACGTATCCGTACTCTAATATCGCGAATATCTCGCAGCTGGAAAGCATTTCCCCACTACGGCTGCTTCTCCTCGGAACCAGTAGGAATCTAGGCACACTAGGTCGGGGGGGATTCCAATGAATTCTTGAGATCAGTTGGAACTGAAGGAAGGGTGCATCCCTAGAAGCTTGCTTCACTGTTTAGACAGTCTTCTATGTCCGTTAATGATCATTGTCGAATTCCGCAGTTCAAAGTGACTTGTCATGTCAAATTATTGGTAAGACATAGTAATCCACGCAGTGTTACCTACAAGTACATACCTTTTTAGGGGGAAGTGTAAGTTGAGATAATCTTAAGTAACAGATATCAAAGGCCATCTAACATAGAGACTTAGACTACGCAGTACGCATGACTAGTTTATATCTCGAGTTACCTAGCATGCCTAGGTAAGTCTCACAACCCCTCTTCTGTGTCACCTACCTAACTGCTTGTATACTACCTCCCGACGAGCATGTACATGTAGTATATACCACCTGCAGGAATACATCCATAGCTGCGTGGACATCCATATGTACATTACGTGCAGGAGGACTCCAATGTTGCAATCCCTAATCTATCCACGGCTAATAGATCATAGGTCGATACGGGCAGGCACACACACTCCTACCTACAAGATTTGCCAAGCCAATGAATTCTCCTCGAATATAAATATCTTTTTATCCTCTGGTTGACTCCAACTCCTCGCTACTCCCATCTCCATCTCGGGAACGAGGGCATCCTTTCAGATGCCCCTCAACTATCTAGCCGACTGGGAATGACACGGAGACGATTATGTGCATCCATCCAGCTGCTACCTGGTCCATCAGCCCATTCAAATCACCACGGTGAACATGACGAACTAAAGTAGACAATCGGTTACGTCTGCCGATGCAGACTACCCACCACATCACTGCAAGTAGGCTTGGTATGCGGCTTGAGCGGACACGACAAGGTCTTTGCGGCTTCTCGCCCTTATCCCCACCATCTTCTCAGCAGTAGCAAATCTTAATCCCTCGCCCTAAGCAGGCATAGCATCGGACCCAGCACCTTAGCTTGTGAAACCAACGCCATTTCCCCTCGCACCCGGCAACTCTCATATGTATCAACCTAGACCTCGACACGGGAGCAACGGCCGGGGCTTGTGAGTAGCGTCCGGAGCTAGGTATTTTATCACATCTCCTCATCCTGTCTCAGGAGTTACGAATTCTCGGGACATACCTACCTGGGAGCGTCCGCTTATTCGCCAAATTGACTAGACAGAGCAAGACTCTCTAATCCCCCACGCTGCGGTAGTAGGATCTATCCGTGCCCAGCCCCTTTTTCCTACTCTGCGACCTGCCCGCGGATACCACACGGGGTGTGCGTCGCAGGGCGAGTAGCGCCACGGCGGGGGACTATCCATACTGTTACATAAACTTCCATGGGATGATCACCTGAGGTAGCCCCCGTCAGCCGCGTTTGCTGGTATTCCGACCACATCCAGGAGCGCACGGGAATGCCCTGTAAAGCCAGTGACCACTTCGACCGTTGAACCACCTATTTAGCGGGACCGGCGTGCGATTTGCCGATAACGGATCCAAACTCGTTTCGGTACCTAGATAGCCGGTTCGATCAGATCATGGTCGGTGGTAGCGGGTGAACTAAAATAGTAGGCTCACTAATTGCAAAGGTCGTTCATACTGTAAGTAGGTATGAGATGGAAGATTCTTCTTACCCCGATGTCAAGCGGGTCAGATCACTATACCTGAAGGATGATTCTAGGCAAGTGGAAGATTAGGTATCTAGCATTTGGTCAATATCGAATGACTTTGCGTCAGACCCGTGAGCTGTTGCGACTATGAGTATCAATTTCCCACGACAATTCCATGATTTTGTATAACCACGTCTGAAGTTCACCAAATCCACACACGTAGAGATGCTGTTAGCTAGAGATCTCATGTCTGTAACCCCCCTTCTTTCTGCTGCCTCCCCACTACTAGTTAGTACTTTATATTAACGCCAGGTCTCGACCGTGGTTCAATTGGTGGACGTAATGGATTTCAGTATTATTACTTACCTACCCTTGTAACAAAGTAGCCAGAGCCACCAGAGAGCTGATTGCTATATATATTCATTGGTCTTACTCGTAGAAAAACGCTCATATGTTTTGTATATATCGAGGTAGAATTTTATCAAGACAACTCTAGCTTTTATAGCTTTGATAACATTGAAGATTCATCATGGCCGCGCCTTTCAAATTCAGGATCATACTGCAGCCTCTGCCTGCTGGCTGTCAGACACGTACATGTCCCGTATCACAGCTGCTCTTATGAAACAAGAGCCTGTCCAAATAGAACTTGTAAACGGGTTCGAGCTTTATATAGCTATTACTTTATTAAATCTGAGAGTCATGACGTTGTTGAAGCCGTTTATCCCCCTCCCTTACGAAGTACTAAGATTGTCTATTTAACTGGAACACATTCCTATAGGTCTTCAACTTAACAGCAACAACTAGTTACATCATTTTACCGGTAGATTTACGCCTGTCTAATAAAGTCTACTTCACGTAACCCAAGGCATCTCAAATAATACTGTAGTTAGGATTCACATATACGGCTATCATGACAAGACCCCCAAGCGGCTGACAGCCAGTAGGGGTTGTCGTATGGTCCGTTCGTGTATGTACTTGCATGGACAGAAACCGCTGGATTTATTAACAGGTCAACAAGGTTTCGACGATATCACTTGACAAACTGAGCCTTTTAACAGCTTCTACTTGTAACCGAACAGACTTCGAACCTCTGTGTGAGATATGAAGGTTATTTCTCGTAGCTGAGCCATCGAATCCAACTGTGAACAATATCAATGGAAGAAAAAGAACTGATCATTTGAGTCAAGCTAAATCAAGCCAAAGAAGTATACTGTTAGAAGTGCTGTCATATCATTACTTACGTAGGTTTGCTACGAAGACACACTTACTCTTTTCTTACAAATCCCCGGGCTCTAAACGCAACGTCGTCGTCTCGAAATGGCGCGGCTCGCAACCACAGCTACCCTATTCGGCGCGTCCACGCTCGCCGCCGTCCTCTTGCCGTAGCCTGGTACATACTAGCTGCAGCTCCCACAGATGATCGGCCTGTTCCTCTGACTAAGCTCGGTGATCGACCCACTGAGGTCGCTCCCGTCCATACTGCCAGTGCCGCTGCCTACGTTCCGGGAACCCGCACCTGCAGGCTTGCGAGGACATGTGGCTGCCCAGTCCGAGTCCGGCCGCCGGGCGTTCCCCGCTTCTCCCGATCCCCTACGTAGGAACGAGGATATACAGACATGCCTAAGTCGGTCGTCTCTGGCTCGTCAACACGAAACCGTCTGTTAATCCCGCTAAGGGCGAGTTTCTGGACCATTCCCGGATCGGCGCGAGTTTCAACCGTCGAGCTGTTCCGTGCGGGGCCCGGTACCGCCGGACTGGAGCACGCGAAGATGTTCTCAAACCCGCTGATCGCAACGCCAAACAGGGTTGTTGGCGCCCTCGCCGGGGGGCACCGACGGTCTCTGCTTCTCGAATGATCACGGTGCGGCTAAAGCTGGACCGGTAGGTGTGTCCTACCGACCTAATACCTACCAGCAGTGCTCGACGCCAAGCTAGGTAATGAAACGCGGACACGTTATCTCAGCCCTATGCTAGGACATGGCGATGTAGGTATCTTCTGTGACAGAAAAGCCTGCGAAGCTCACTCGGGCCTCAAGTGCCTCAACAGGGCCGTGATGGGCTGATCTAGGTCCCGAGCGCCATCACCAGCGTAAGCGACGTGTTCGAGCCGTAAGCGGACCATAATAACTTGAAGAGGACCACGCGCATCGATACCTACTGGTTACGACATCAATAATGTCTCCGGCGACACGGACGGCGATGTCTACGCCGCCGCGTTCCCGAAAACCGTAGGGATTCTGCGAGGTTACATACAACGACCCCTTGAGCGGGTTCCCGGTCTCGGCCGTTCTCCAGATTCGTAAGTCGCCGGACACCTACGAAATATCCAAGATCATCGAGGACCGCGATGGCGAGGTTCTCCCGGCCAACACCGCCGTGATTCACGGCGCTACGATCGGCAGCTGTTCCTGAATGGTAGATACATGTGGTAGCTACGCTTGTGGGATTTGACTTGTGTTTTTGCAGGTGTCCGGTCCCCCCCTTTTTCAGTGTGCGAGAAAGCTAAGTTGTCTACTAAGTTGTCTATAGAAACATATTGGATTCTCCTGTAATATATCTAGACGAGTTTACTCGGGGCTGCGAGGAAAGACATCCCTCACTTGCGTTAATGGGTCGCCTGCGTAGACGAATGTAGTACAATAAAGCGTAATGCATATGAGAACATTGTCCTAAAGACTACTGTGGGTGACTCTTAGTTTTGGTCCAACGTTTTCGTCTCTTTCGTGCTCCGACGTGGTGTGTAGATCAAAGTCAATATGTCCCGCTAAGGCATATCACAGGCTTTTTGAAGCCCCATGCCACGGCACAATCGAGAAGTGCCCTAGCCGACAGTTGAAGGGACAACTGGACAAATACTTAAAGTAGTCTAAAGTGGTAGGTAATTCATAGAGCACCTGCCACACGCAGAATAATTCCCAAAGCACGGAAAAATCTAAGTCGACACGCCGTAGACTCTTCAAGTAGACCTTGACTCGGGGTCTCTTCAGATACAAGAAAACTTCCCTTAGGAAGAAAGCCTGAAGCACCTCGTATTGGATGAACCCTAGCCAGACCCCAGCGAGCAAGATACAAAAAAAACCGAAGAAAAAAAAAAGAAAAAAGGAGGGGGAAAAAGGAAAGACAGAGGGCTTAAGGCGTACTCAATATCCCTCTGCGGAGAACCTGTATATTTCACCTTGGGCTCGAACTTGAGCCTTACGGGTTTTCCTGGCGACTAATTTACCACTGAGCCAAAGAGCATCAGGGGAACGTCTGGTGGAAGCTACTACTGATCTTTTGATTTATTAACCTTACTCCAGGGAAGGTACGTACCTAGGCAAGCAAACTTGAGGTGAATATTAGCCAACCCCTATTGGAGCCTGCGGCATCCGCACCGGTTACGCACAGCCTGTTTATATAAGCCCGCTGAGGCCTCCGTGTCCTCCAGGTCACCAGCGTGCCACTTAAAACAACTAATCAAAGAGTATACACGCGGTGCCGAGTTCGTGTAAGTGGCCGAACGGTTCCCGGTGGAGGAGTGCAGGACAGGGGGGGGTGTAGTTGACTTTGGGAGCTACCTTATAATTCTGTGTCTTATTGCGGTTAGGATCGTGAAGGCATAGCTGTCTAAGATATCAAGAACACCCAAGTATTTATTCTATAGCTTAGACCATGTTTTCGAGCCGTCATCGGAGCTCTATTAAGCGGCTAATATGAGTGAGCACACACTATTATATAGAAGTGTTGCCAAGCGCTCGAATCCAATTGAAGGCGACGATTTTCTCATTAAGGATTTGACCAGGCTAGATATTGAATTAGTTGTCAGGTTGGTTAGTAACCCGTTTCAGCTAGATGAACCCAAGTCAGAGCGTTTACGTGATATGAAAACACGTTCACATTTGAGAAGCAATTATGACATGCATTTACGGGTCAAGAAGGGTATTACTATTGAGGATCGTGAGATATCTTAATTAATCGGGAAACGCCTCGCCATCATACATACAAGTCGGTCGTTCATGGCTCCGTGTCGTCGGTATTCGATCTGGATCGTAACCCAAACCTTACAGAATTCCACCGAGAGCCAAAAAACAAGACCTATGAAATCAAAAGACAAACTCCTGTATTGTGACCCCGTGCCTGGTTGATGGGGTTCACTGAGGCGCTCATGGCTTGCGGGATTCAACCCATCATCGTCTCGTCAACTCCATTCATTTAGTTTATATGCGTCGTGCTCGATGTCGAAGTCGAACGAATTTAGACTTTGCCTTGACTGGCGAGAACTGCATCGGCAAGGTTAGACTGCATTCGGTCCAGTCCGCGGGATCTTGCGACTTACCGGAAGGTACAACAATAACGAGAATAAGGATGATGATACCGGCAATCAGACACATTCTCATCTTCATGTCCTTCCACCACATCTGCTTGCGAACTCTGTTGGCACCACGGCGGAAACCTTGGGCCGAAACGGCCAGGTTGTCGGTCTTATCTTGAAGGGCATCGAGACGCTCGCCACGCTGGGAAACCTTGTTGATGTTTTCTCTCATGACACCAACGGTATCATCGATTTGCTACAATGCTTATGATTAGCTACATTGCCAAGTGCACATGCCATGTAAGGTTGTTCCTGGATCACGAAAGTGCTAGTTCACAGTTCATATTTCGGCACGAATCGCTAGCTAGAGGTGGCCGTGGTTGCAACGAGGCGTTGCGTTGCGTTGCGAATGGGAAGATATCGTGGCTGGAAAACATTGTGGTGATCCTTGGCTTGAAGACCATCGTCACCCATTTCCCAATCTAACACATCGAGAAATTGAGTCTATGTATGCATATTTCGACTATCCGGGTTGCTCGATTGTAAATTGGAACTCGTCAATCGCCGATGATACTCGTGGAATGCGCGTTGGAAGAATCGTTGCCGGGGTTGTTGCCTAGTCGCATTGGCACATACGCACGGTCGGGTTGCTGACATCAAGGTCGAATCGAATATAGAACATCCAACATCCAACATCGAAATCTCGCGATCCAGGAACAATTCCATCGGGCTTAAAAATGATTGAAAGAATACGGTAACTTACTGCTTGCAGCGCTTGCGTTCTCGCATTTCCACCCTGTTGTTGAGGTGCGGCCTGGCCGCTAGGGATGTACGGGTCGTAGGGAGCGTCTTGGTTGGACATTTTGTCAGGTGGTTACTACGGAGAGACTGGCGGATAGATGAAGATCCTTCAGAAAGGCGATGCGAAAGTCGTCGAGGTCGATGCGAAATAAATGCAGTAGTAATGGACTATTGGCCGCGATGATGCAGATGAGTTTTTTGTTTTTGGTATGTGTTGGTATGTGGCAAAGTTGGTGATGGGGAAAAAGAGGGTGGATGAGAGAGGTTGGAGTAGGAGGGCAGGAGGGAGGTCGGAAATCCGGTTAGATTGGCAAGATTGGCCAGATTGGTATGGTTAAAGGACCTTCTGAGACGTTTGGCTGTTTGGTAAGTTCTGGTAGGTGGTAGGGGTCTGGTCTGATGGCAGAGCAACCCGTTTAGGCCGTGCTCAATCACCCTAAACTAATGGAATCCGTCCGGTCAGGTGCTGAACTCTTATACATAAAGTACACCTACATAAGCAAGTCGCCTTTGTCCATATACATAACGTATAAGACAAAGTACATGGTATATTACGTATAAGTCAACTGATGTCGATTCATGTCAATTGTTCCTTGATAATTTTTTGTGTATGTAGTATGAGTATGAGGTATCCTTCTCCAGTGTTCTAGAGCTAGGGGCGACTTATCACAAGTATATGTACTTGGCAAGCTAGGTATCTGGCTGCCTACCTAGGTACCTAGATAAGTAGTTCACCTAAAAGGGATAGACACTGCTGGCTGCGTACGTGTTACTGTGGCTAGGCCAAGAGCCAAGGTACTTACTGTACATATTAAGCATGTATTAGTGTACATGCGTTGGATACTGTAAATACATGTACCTCCACTGGCACAGCTAGCAGCCAGCGTTACGCAATCGAGTGAGGCACACTCCTGGTGAGCCACATCTTGCTGTGGCTGCAGGTTTCTTGGCTCAATAAATTTAGAAGTCTAGGCACCTCTGTCTCATACGATCTTACGGATTACATATGTACGGCGTACTTACACGTATTTGCGTACTGTACCTATTGAAAAGACACACGCTTTACGAGGTAGGAGTCAAGTCACATCTCCACTTCTGTCTTTGTTGAGGTTCTCCTAAATATACATGTGCCCCATGATCAGAACTCGACCTGACATTAGTGCTTTGTGGTCATTATATGCCGTTTATTCATAAGCAGATGAAAGAAATCTCACACCGCTACAGGTGTCTGCAAATCGAAGAGTGCCTATCTCGCCCATTTATCCTAATCAACCGAAACCATAAGAGCTTTCCAAGGTCATTTCAGTTCTCTAATTCAACCACAAGCTCTACCTCGACTTACCGCGAGTCACGTTGAAAATTGGTGCCACCGAGAAGAAGTTCTCAAAGCTATAAAGGTCTGAGATTTCAGGAAACGAGCACCGAATACAAGACATCGCCGGTCTAGAGATCCTGAGAGAACGTTTGTGTGTCCACTATGTTCATCGAAATGTGCGATGATGCTAGATGTCACGGCCTCAAGAAAGTCGACAACCAAACCAGTCACAGTCAAAATCCCACAGGTGCTGAAGTCGGTACACCTAGACCACGAATAAATGAACGAGGGACCTAACTAGCAGTACTGCACAGTGATGTTTTGGCTGTGGTTGACATGCGGCTTTTATTCGCCCTGAATATGCAGTCGATGCTGACGCCATGTCTAGAATAATAGTAAGAAGTATCCACCCTTCTTCATGACTGACTAGCGTATGAAGAAGATGACTCTAGCATTGCAAAGTGGATAAAATCTTTAGGAAGAATGGTGATGATGAGGCCAGGCAACCTCAGCGGCGGTATCGAGCTCCCGTTATACCAGTGCGTATGGTGACCAAGTTCGACGATTCGAAGATTCCGCCCCAGGTTAACACCGCCGAAGTTCTGTCAAGCCAATGATTGTCAGCATTACCGGTCCTATGTTGAGTAGGTATGCTCAGAGAAAGAAATCGCTAAACGGTACACGACGCGCTTGCAGCTTATGTATAAATAAGTCGCGCACGTGGCATCTCTGCGATATCATGCTTGTCTCTGGTGTTGGCTTGAATGTGGAAAATGAGATCCATGCCTTCAAAAGGGTAAAGTCATACGGGATATAATATCTGTGTCATGGGGAGATGCAATACAGTCCTAAGGTTGTGAATAAGAAGACTAATCTCAAAAGCTGCGGACGCGTCAATGCTAGGGCATCATAGTCAATTCATTCTACGCTCTACGTGTAAGCCACTTACAACGTGTATGTTATTTCGAAGTTAGAGGTAAGATCATCACATGCGTTCCTGCTGACCCGCGGTTACCATTAGCACCGCGGGGAGCATTCCAGGTCAGCTACATGCCACAGCCAGGTCTCCCACTCCAAAGAATGTAATACTCTAGTTTCATCGTTGTGGCACCCATGAATACCGTACTCAAGATCACCTGCATGTCTAAGGTGGGCGCGGAGAGGTAATCAGCCACTCGGGGGTTTTAGTATGTATAAAACAGACTCAACAGCAATTGCTACTACGTCTACTAATTTGATCGAGTTTATAATCTGGAACCCTTTGCTCGAACTTCAGGCATTCTTCTAGGCTAACCAAGCCGCCAAAGTCTGACCGACTA
Organism: Xylariaceae sp. FL0662B; assembly: GCA_022376535.1. NCBI lineage: Eukaryota > Fungi > Ascomycota > Sordariomycetes > Xylariales > Xylariaceae > Xylariaceae sp. FL0662B. The sequence goes on along the minus strand of JAJJKD010000015.1, from coordinate 409,528 downwards.
GACTGCATCGTAATGAAGAGCTAGTCGTGAACGGAACGGGTTAAACTCGTATTCGCCATTACATACCTAGTCGCTCAGTCAATATCAATACGTATATATACATATTCTTATGAAGATTCCAGTAGTACTAAAGCTTCCATTATCCGCCATCCACTGCCGGCTAACTATTCAATATTTTTTGAGACAGATATTGATAGCCAAGATAGCACCAAGAGTAAGTAATAGTGTCCACTTGAGGTACAGCGTATTCTAGACAATTTTAAGGTTACGTTATACATCGACAATTCTTTCATTATGTCTAGACTTTTGGGATCCCTTCTATAATGCGTATGCATCAGCTGACAAGCAACACCACTTGGGATAATGGCAGCATTGTTCTCGTATTCAAGCTTTTCCCCGCATCTGCCAGTCGGTCAGCCACCACAAGGGTATCCCACCGAACGTCCCGCCTCTTCGCCTTGAGGTTACCGACTGTGAACATGAATCGCGTCAAATTCGCGCGTGGTTTTGGTTCGGCATCGCACATACTCGTACATACATACGGATAGGTATGCATGCATCAAGGGACCTACAGTGCTCATAGGTAATGAATGAGCCGGTTCCGGATGGAATGACGCCGGGTAACGTCTTGCTAGAGTCTAGTTGAGTAATACTATTAAGAGATGGCCGTCATGACATTGAACAGATTTGGACTATTCCCATCTAATACTACGTATAATTTATAAGGTAGGTTCTTTTCTTCTTTTTATATTTTCTTTTCTTGTTCATCCAATCTTTAGTAAACTTCTCATATTATCACTTCCAGACGAAAGCTTCTCAAAAGGCAGATAATATTAGAAAGGTCGCGGAACAATTGTGGAATACCATAGGTTGACCTAGAGCCAAGTTGGTTCACATCACATGAAGCACTAATACCTCTCAGCTATAAGTACCTAATGTACGACCGCTTCCTTCGATTGGAAAGGTATTTACCGCAGCTGCCCTGTCTTATATCCCGCCATACGTCAGCGACGGAATAGGAAGGCTGTATCCGTACCTTTCCTTCATACCTCGCAACCTCGTCACCCGTAGGACACAATATCTGATTGTCTCACAGTACCACATCTGCCGTCAGTTTGCAAGTTTGTCAAGATGATTTCTTAAAAAAATAATAAAAAATAAAATAAAATAAGAACTATCTTAACACGTTTCTCATCTGTAATCTTTGCTTCCCGCTCCTCTGGAAAATCGAATCACCACCATGTGGCATCGATTGCGAGATGCTGTGTTTACCACAGCCTCGTTGTTCCTAATCGCCGGCCGGCTGGTCAGAACGTACGATCTAGACATCCAGTCAGAAGGTGAGTGAATTAGTTATTTTATATCCTCTATAAAGAACCGTTTTCAATATTAATCCCCGCCCAGATTCGATCAAGGATATATCGAAACAGATGGCAGAGGATTTGGTGTCATTTTATAACGGTGACAAGCCCGGTCAAATACCCGGTCTTCTGCCCGAGCCGTATTACTGCAAGTCTCTCATGTTGCACCATGAGGATTAACCCGCCATTCTAATGAGCTCTGATAGGGTGGGAAGGTGGCGCCTTTATGGGCGCATTGATTGATTACTGGTATTACACCGGGGACACCACCTACAACAACATCACTACGCAAGGACTCCTCCACCAGGTCGGCCCGGACAAGGACTACATGCCGCCGAACCAGACCCTGACGGAAGGTAACGACGATCAGGGCTTCTGGGGCATGGCGGTGATGTCGGCGGCCGAGTACAAGTTCCCGGACCCGCCGGCGGACCAGCCGCAGTGGCTCGCGCTGGCGCAGGCCGTCTTCAACACTCAGGCGGTGCGGTGGGATGAGGCGAACTGCGCCGGCGGCCTGCGGTGGCAGATCTTCCAGTGGAACAACGGCTACGACTACAAGAACTCGATCTCGCAGGCGTGCTTCTTCAACCTCGCCGCCCGCCTGGCCCTCTACACCGGCAACGCCACCTACGCCGACTGGGCCGTCCGCACCTGGGACTGGATGGAGGGCGTGCGCCTCATCCACGACGACTACCGCATCTCGGACGGCGCGCACATCGGCGACAACTGCTCCAAGATCGTCCCCTACGAGTTCTCGTACAACGTCGGCGCCTTCCTCCTCGGCTCGGCCGCCATGGTGGCGTGGGCGGACAGCGCCAACCGGACGGACGAGGCCGACGCGTGGCGCGACCGCGTCGACGGCCTGCTCAACAGCACCGAGACCGTCTTCTTCTTCGGCAACGAGACCGCGAACCGCGTCATGATCGAGATCGCCTGCGAGCCCGTCAACCTCTGCGACGTGGACCAGCAGTCCTTCAAGGCGTACCTGAGCCGGTGGATGGCTGCGACGACCAAGTGGGCGCCGTGGACCTTCGACCGCGTCAAGACGCTGCTGGGGAACTCGGCTGTGGCCGCCGCGCGCCAGTGCACCGGCGGCGACAATGGTCGCATGTGTGGTCTGAAGTGGGCCAACAACAGTGGCCAGTGGGACGGCACGACGGGCGTCGGGCAGCAGATGGCCGCTATGGAGGTAGTGCTGGCTACGACGATCCAGCAGGCCGAGGCGCCCGTGACCAACAGCACGGGCGGCACCAGCGCCGGCAACCCGGCCGGCGGCGGCGACTACAGCGGCCGCACCGACGACCCGCTGGGCCTGCACCCGGGCCCCGTCTCGCGCGGCGACACCGCCGGCGCCGCCGTCTGCACCGTCGTTCTGCTTGCGATCCTGCTTGCGGGCCTCGTCTACATGGTCACCGACGAGACCAAGTCGACGGGCCAGAACTGGGGCAGCCTCCGGTCCCTGTTCTCGTACTCCCCACCCGCGGGTGCCTCAGTCCTGGTGCGCCGCGGCACCGTCACCCACGTCCTGAACGAGAAGGGAAAGGATAGGAGCTCGGGCACTGCTGCCGCCACAGCAACAACAACGACGACGCCTGGAGAGACCCCGCCTTCGGTAGCAGATGGAGGAGCAGCAATGGCGTATCATCAGCCGTCTGACCATCACCACGACCCCGCGCCCCATGCGGATCGCGGGATGGGCATATTAAACCCGCCTAGCGTAGTAGCACCAGCCGCCGCGACAGCACCAGCCGCCGCTCCCATAAGCGATGGTACTGCTTGGGCGCCGCCGCCGAGTAGGCGGAGGTCTTCGGTATTGAGGAAACAAAAGCATCTTTGGGCGTAGGGTACCGGTAGGGCAGGAAATGTGGGTAGCCAGGCTGGTTGGTCGTTTGTTTGCATGTGAATATTGAAGGGGGAAAATCTTGGTCTTTGCATTGATTGATTGGTTGGTTGGTTGATTGTTGCATGGCGTTTTGGCTGCGCGCTCGTGTGGGTGTGTTGGTTGGCGACAGGGGGACGGGGGTGGTGAAGGTGGAGGGGAGGAGAAATATATACCACACGACCGCACTATCTTGATTGCATTGTCAAATATTGATTAAGGTTGATATTACCACTAAGCTTTGTCAATCGAGAGAGAAGAAACCTTCTATATATATGAATGAGTAAATGGTCATATGAACAAGCTTTAAAGCACGTTGGTTTCGTTCCTCGCAAGAACTACCGTCATAAGTATGTGACATAAACATGAACATAGATGCATGCTATATGATATATGATATGATAATAAAAAAGAAAATATGTCGTGGGTATCGTCATAAGGAAATTTTGATTCGGGGGTATCATGGCTGTAGTGGTAAATCCTCGCGAGGCCTTCGGTGTCACTGTTGTCACTCGTCGTTTGCTCCTCCTCCTCCGATACTTGGAATCACGTTCTTTTCCGCGTGTGAGAGGTGTTGGTGTGGTTGGTTGGTTGGTGTGTTCCTGCTGGGCGGCTAGTGTTGGCTTGAGGAGCATCCACCGGCGCTCTCTCCCGTGTCCCGATTTCCTGTCCCGGGCTAAGATTATGTCAGCGGACATGATGGATGGGCAGGGGGGTGCTGCTAAGAGGTTTAACTTACCCAGGTACAGAAACATCTGTTTCGCGGGGAATTGTTGTCTGACCCGACATGGCCTCTCTGCTGCGACGCGCTTTGCTCGCTCGGTTGCTGCTGAGAGGCCGACTCGGAACCTGGCGCGGGTAGCATCCTGCTTTCCGTGGTGGTGCAATAGGGACAGCGAAGACCGAGTTCGCGCAAGCGTGGTTGGTCGTCTCTGTTCACCGTCACCCTCGTAACTGCGCTCCGTGCGGGATCACCGGGGACAGGGGGAGATAGGCCGGTGGATAGCAAATATCATTTCGTCCAGCTGTTCCTAGGCGTGAGCTGCTTCTGCCTGGCCGAGAAGGTCATGTCTCGGAACCCGGCCATCTCGATGCGCTTCCGCTCGGGCGTCGTCATGGGCATGACGGCCGTGGGAGAGGAGCTGGCGGTCGAGTAAGTGCGCGTGTGGCTGCAGGTGGACGGTGAGCGGACACTGGGTGACGGTGACGAGTATATCGTGGATCCGTCAAAGGAGGATGACGGCGGCCTTGTGTAGAGAGGCCCCGAGGGCTCGATCTCTTGCGACTCAACATGAGACCATGATAGAGTGGGAGGACTCTCAGCATGCTCGGCGAGATCCTCTTCAAGTGTCTTTCGGTATCTAGCCGTCGGTTAGCGGAATAGCCAATATTGATTGAGGGGTGAAGTTGTTTCTATTGAACCCATACGATCATGTACGGTGAACGGACTTGATTCGTATTGGTTCGATCTATTTCAAAAAGCATAGGGCTTCTGATATATGGGAGACTTACTGCTCAATCTTAGCTTCCACCTTCTTAAACCTAGATTCCCAAAGACGCGACAGTCCCCTGAATCTCTCTGCATCAGGCAGCACTACAGTATGCGAAGTTAGTGATTACGCTCTCTTACGCAAAGCTGTGGTTCTAATTGGAGGGGCTAAAAACATCCCAACTAGAGTTGAATAGGGAGATTGTGCTTTTAGGTTGAAGCAAGAGGTCAGAGAAATGACCTGAAAATCCGCTTACTCTTCACCTGCCTCTGCAGCTTCTCGATAACCACACCACCACGATTCACATCATGCGACAATAGCGTCGTCTGGCCATCGACCGAGCTTACGTTATCCTCGACAGCCTCAACCCGCTGGCTCAACGCCTTAGTCCTGCTGTCGATGACGCGTACGCTATCATCAATCGCCTCGATTCTCTGAGCCGACGCCCTGGCCTTGCCTTCCACCATTTGCAAGTTCTCCTCCGCCTTTTCGAGTCGCTGCCCAAGTCCCCTTTGCATGATGTTGAATGCCTCCTGATCCAGCTGCTTGCCGTCGATGGTTCGGATGCATTCCTCGAGTATCTCGATTCGCTGACCCAGCGCTCCGTGCACGCCTTCAAGAGCCTCCTGATCCAGTTTTATGCGGGCCTCCAGCGTCTCGATCCTCTTATTCAAGCCCTTGCGAACATTGTCCTCTATAGCCTCGGCTTGCTCGGTCAAAGCCTTCTGAGCCCGACCTTCGACGGCCTCAGTCCGCTCTTTCAAAGCTTTTTCAAATCGCTCTTCCATTTCCTCCATCCGCTCAATGTAATCCTTTCGCATCGCGTTGATGGCCTCATCGGGATGAGCAGGTAATGGCGCTGATGTTTTGAGGCGCCTCTTATCCCGCCTCAGACGCCCGAGGCCATACCATATCAATATAGCGCCGAAGAAGACGACTGCTATGGCGAGTTGGGCGCGCAAATCCCAAGGGAGTGATGCGACACGTTCAGCGAACCGTGTCTCAGAAGTAGGCTCAAAGTCGAGCCCAATCTCTGGTTCAGGTTCAGACTCAAGACGAGGCTGATCTGCATCCTCGTAACGCCCCAATATGAGGCCGTTCCAGTCTACAAAAGCCATGAATGATAACAAGGATGAGATAGCAAACACGATAAAAGCCGCTGCATCAACAACAACGACAACAAGAAGTTGAAATAAAACTCACCGTACGCCTGAATGAAACAGAGCGAGAATAAATGATTTAACAAGACACGCGGAGAACAAGATACAAGGGACACGTCGCGCCACGTCAAAAAATAAAAATACTTATTCCTCTACCGGGACTCATTTTTTTATGGATTTGGGAAATTTGGGAAATTGAGAGAGGGCCTGCAGAGAGCGGAGTCGTCGGGCGGAGTCGTCGGGTGGAGTTCAGAGGGCCCGACTTGGCGATGGTGCGTGCTTCACCGCCAGGTAGCACGGGCGGGTCCTCGTCTCCTTGTCCAACCATGGCCTTGATCGTGTCCGACTCCTCCATCATCGCCCGTTAACACCGCTGACTGACGTGGTCCGGCCGTAGGCGTAATGGGGGGAAAAGAGAAAAAAAATCGTTGGCGTTCCTGCAGGACAGCTCACCGACAGATCTCAAAATGGTAGGGCTGCGTTCCTGATTTGGGCGCGTCACATCTTTTTTGCGCAATGCCCTCGTGGCAGACCCGGTTGACCCCCTGAGTTGACATCATCCATGCGATGTGTGATGCGTTGCGATATGCGATGCGATGCGATTCGATCCAACCGCCAACACTTTGCCTGCGGAACTGGCGAAGGCGATCTGCCAGATCTCTAAACCGAGTCTAACTGGTGGCCCTGGGGTACGCAACAAGTGTCCCGGAAACGGCGCGAGTAGATATAAGATGAATGGTTGTTAAAAGACGAGTGGCGAAGGTAAAATTCCATAGAAAGTGAACAAGTCGCGCGACATCATATTAGCATTCAAATCGTGTTATATATAAGTGTATATATAATATGCCTATGATATTGAGACCAGCATCCAATCAGCCCCTCGCCTTCGCACAGAAGATCTGAATCTTGTCCACTTTAGCAGGATTCATCCCTCAATTAAGACGCGAAGAGTCTAATTTGGCGGATGAACAAATTAGTTCTAATAGACAACGTCCCCGGACCAATATTCAAAAATGAGTTTCATTGAGCGTTTCTACACCTAGTCAGGGGTCACAATCATGACGGGCGCAATTCTAGCGGTGAACCTGATGTACACACAAGAATACATCCGCGGGCGCGGCAAGCCCTCATGCTCCTAATCTTCGCCTTAAAAGGAGATCCACCTACCCCAGGTACAGATCTTATGAGCCGCCACCAACTAGAGATCCGTCTAGGAATATCCCGGTCTCAGCTAGACAGTGCCCTCTGGAAGCCAGGGAGCTTCGCGAAGAGCACCAGTCTCATCTATGCGATGCGATAGAAAGCCGACAAGTCGACTACGGTCTTGACATACGCATATGTTGTTCAGCAGGACCATAGGCTAGCTCACTAACCGACGAGCCCAGGACACATTTTATATGAAGGCTCCCCATACTCACGCTCCCAATAACGTTCCCGGTACCCACGCCATCTGTTTTCATTACGGCCGGGAATGATGGAAAAGCAGATGCTGGGGTCCATGATGATAGACCCGGTACCTAGATTCGTCATAACGCACTCCACGAACACACCGGCAGGAGGCTCAAGCGACATTAGAGGTTCTTGTGTAAGTCTTACATCGCGACACTGAACGTCCATGTAGTGCTATAAAAGGATATATGCGAAAGCATTTTGTGATGCTGTGAGAATCGTTAGTTAGCTCTTTACGAGGCCGTATGATAAGTCCGTTAGAGAGGCATTGGTTGAAAGTGGCAAGGATGAAACGAAGAGAGCATAGCAACCTATGACAGGTATAGTGGAGTCGTCGGGTCCAAATTTTCCAGTTCAAGGTCCTCGTTGGACTCTCTTCGAGGCTAGGCTTTGGTGACTTTCTCCCACGGCCTAGATGCTTATTTGAGTACTTTTGCAGACATCTTGTCCCGTTGAGGTACGAGCTTCGTTTTTCCCAAGGGCACTCATGTTTCTCCAGAAGGAGTTACACTGCCGAATTCGATATTCACTTAACGCTATACGCCGCTAGAAATGCTGGGCCACTTATTCGGTATTTGTCCGGCACCCAGAAACCGCTGCTTGTGTCTGCGAGGGGATCCACTGCAAAGGTTGAGAAACATAAAGGACGTTTATCACTGAGATAATGAACGAGGCCCTACTTCTGGGCCCTGTGTTCCCGACGAATCCACGTGTTGCTAGATACGATGTCATGCTACCGATCGGAGGCGGGCTCGACGTGAGGGAACCCGCCTTCGGCGACGAAGTTTATAGCGGCTCGCTGCGTCACCTATAATATGTGCTGCGATGGGAGGCTCTTCCTAAGTGCCGACGAGTTTCAACCTGACACCTGGGAATCTAAAGTTAGCTTGGGAGTATTACCTTAAGGTGGATATCCTCGGACAGAATACCTTCCAAGTATCTCCTACTGACCTGATCGAAACGATGTATCCTGTGTCCGTTTTTTGTTGACGAATCTTGGTGACGGCCTTAGTGTCTCTGTTCCCGATTTGTCTCCCTTAGACCGTGTGGCAAGCATTGTAGAAATGCGCTTTGGCTACCAGTTTACAGCAACACAGGTATCAGTCGCCACGATACGTCTGCTGCAATATCTCAAGGTGATAGAGACGGCACATAACATGCACGTTAAGTATAGCTAGGCAGTATAACGTTGCATTCGGATGGGTATCGAATGTATGATACCATGTTTGAATTAGTTTTCACCCAAGAGAGGAAACCGATTCGTTGAGCGTGCACGACACGGCACTTCGCGTAAAGTCATCCGCGTAGTGTCATCACAGTTCGATTGAGTACGGTCACCATAGCATACTTAGTATATGTATACGTAGGTGTCTCGGTCATATCACATCTCTCTTCCCCACCGTACAGGTAATAATTCAAGCCGAGCTTGAGCTCTCTTTAGCGTTGTCCAGAGTTAATTGTAAGGAGTGGAAGATATTTGTAAGGACCCGAAACATGGGCAAACATACCTATCTACTTAGTATTGCCAAGAGCAGGGAGTAGGTTAGTAGGTAGGGGTTAATGGGCCTTGTCCCAAAGGCAACAGGAAAACCTGTATGGCAATGATGGAATATTCCCTGAATCAAGAAGAGGCGAGGACAAGATTCGAATGCTACACAGGAGTCGACTCTGGCGAGACGTTCCCATTTATACCTTGCACCTGTGCTACGACCCAGACTCGGAGCTGATCAACCAGATCCAATCCTTGCAACTGCCGGTTACCTACCACATCTCAGATCGGCCTGTCATTTTGTAGAGTTTAGCGGGTTTGATCTGAATATGTATGGTGACCGTTAGATATCACACGGCTAGTCACCTCATTGCCGATGCAGGGAGCCACAGTTTGTACCGTGACGTCCCGTTCCTTGGGTATGGGCCTCGACGAACGGCAGCCATCTTGTCTCATGCCACAACAACGGCATAGGTAGACTTCCACATCGGGCATGCGAATGGCCAGACAGCCAATAATATGATAACTCAAAAATTCACCTAGAGTCCTTGGTTGGATCGCACAGTCTACTGGCCTGGAAGACCTGGTCTAGATATCTTACGATAGAAACATTAGTGTTGATAAGGTAGTGAACTTGTTCAATATGAAGGTGTATGTAGCTTAGATACAAAGACTTTCATACATGTACTAACCAAGAGTGTGACGTGATTATTGAGTTAGTCGATGTTTCCCTCTTTCCTCTTTCCTCTTGCCTCTTCCAACTTAGAACTTGGAGCTTCGACCGGACGTATACTGGAGTTTCACAGCAACGACCCCCATTCGCACCTACTACTTTGTATTTTCACAAATCACCTTTCACCACTCACCACTCACCAGTCGCCACTCCGCAACTGTAAGGTACATTCCCCCTTCTAGGCCTTTTGTAATCGAATTGTTCTTCAATCCTTCCTTCCACAAACTAACTAGAGTCTCTCAAATCCCTTTCTTAGTCGAGGCTCATCTGATCGCCGAAGAAAATCCTCGACGTACCACCTCCCTCTTCCCTTTTCTCCACCCCTTGTACGTCGATTCGACTGCCGTCTCCCCAAGTCTTAACCAAATATTACCACTACCTTGTCGGCTCAAATCGATCTCGATATTCACCACGTCAAACAAGATCCGTCTTGTGGTCCAACTTATGCAAACCGCTGTTTAGCTAATAATCAGCCGGTGTGCGGATCCCATCTCTGACCGAGCAATCACTCAGCATCTGACCTCAAATCACCACCACCATGGCGCCCACTCCTGAAGATGACAACCACTACGAGGGTGGAGCGCCCCTTGATGGCGGAGGAAGCCCAGCCAGCCTGGCCGGTGGCGACCAACACAATTCACCTACCGGTCTGGAAATCGGTGTCATTACCGGCGTGATCGTGCTGGTCATCCTTACCGTCGTCGGCATTTTCATCTGGCGATCTCGCAGAATTCGTGCCGCTAAGAATGCTGAGGCTGCATACAATGATCCCCCTGCCAGAGGAGCTCACTCGCAACCGGCCGACTTTCAGGAATCCGATGAGCCAGTGCCCCCACCCAAAGACGACCTGGCTAGCACTGTCGGAAATGACGACCGGTCTTCCCTTGAGAGACACGCTCGTTCTGGTCGAGGCATGAACTGGAATCCTTGGGTTCGCCGTGGCAAGCGTGAAGAGGGTATGTACATCCTACTCGACTCCTGTCTTAACAATCGATATCATTTGCTGACTTTACGGTCTTCTTTAGCAGTGGAGGAACACGAGATAGCAAACCGTGGTTAAACACTGTCTACGCACGTTCGAACACACTGCAGCCTCGCTGCCTTGACTACGTTAGCTTAATTCCGAATTCTGGCCAATTTCACTTTTCTAGTTATGTCAAGGAAGGTTCGATGAAGGCTTTGTATCAACAAGAAAATCTCAGGAGGTGTGGCCATGATGGATGATTTTGGAGTGAGATGGCAACCAGCCTGGTCGAGCAGCCAGACTTTGACATACTAGCATATTCAGTGCGGCCTAAAAGGAACCGACGGAAATACACTTTGTTCAAACAACTAAGGTGGAAGGAAAGGTATGATGTTTGTAGGCACCAAATGTGTTTGTTAGTGTTTTTTCTTGGCACTGCTCGAGCAGCAATGAATCCGCGCAGCATTATGCACCAATACTCTCCCTCTGAGATGACTTCTGTGAAACCATATGCATCAATAATAAATCGTGCTAAAAATTAGACGCATCTGTCCATACTTTCAAACACAAAATCACCTCCGAGTTCACTGTCACTGCGCTGCCAACACCCCCACATAAGGTTACATGTTCGTAAGCTCCTTGTCAGGGATATGTCTATTTCATCCAAGGTGCAAAAACTAAACTCTTTTACTTATTAAAGCTTAAGCACCTAGTCATTGAATAGCCAGCCACCAGTAGGTAGAAAACAAAGAAAGAAGGGGGGGGGGAGAAGACAAGTACGCCTGTAGTCACCAACCCTTATTTGATTCATGGACAGATCTCCCATAGCTAGCACCTTCAAAATATAAACAGATGCTGTGTGGTGCTGTCTACCTATTAAATAAATCTACGTTTGATGCTATACTGACTATCCACGATCCCGTTTTACCAACTCAACCCCAGCCCTAGGAAGAGGCTGAATCGATGTGGGGATACCGTCCCTTAATTCTCTATACCCCTACTTCTCCTCCCTCTCGCTCTCTCTAGTCCTAGCTAGTTAGACACCTATCTACCACCTCTCTTGCGTGACCGATAGAGGCAATGCTGAGCACATCCGGCAAAGCCCCTCTTTCTCAGTATTGAACACAACCGGAGACTACGTGTTGGAGGCGAGATGTGTCATTTTGATCTAGGTATGCGCACAAACATAATGCACAAGTCAGTTCTATACGAGGCGGGATTTGCCACAGGTACCTACCTGCCCACCTAACACAACGGACCGGGTTCGCCACTTGCGCGAGTCTGAAAAGACTGCTGGTAGGTAAGCAGCACACAGATCTAGCAAAATGAGACTGCGTATGTAGGAAGGAAGACGGCATCAAAGGCTATGAACGACTGAAGATGAGGGGCCAGTCTCGCATTCATTCATCCCTCGGCGCCCACCCCCATCCTCAGGATGAGGAGAATTAAGATAGGTGTTTGAAGACACGAAAAGACTATATATATACAGCCGCGAGATTATTTGATATATATTATTCATATAAAGGAGAGCGAAGAGACGAGGAAGAGGTCGTCCCGATACACAAAAACACACACATATATATAACATGATCTGGCGCAATAGAATGATTTCCCTGAAGGCTCGAAAGCGTGCGTGCGGACATCGCCCATAGATGTGACCTTCTCCCAATACCCAGAATCCAACCACAACGCCGGAGATGCCCGTCCAAGCCCGTGATACTTTCTTTACCTAGTTCCTAGTCCACGCGCCCGGGGGAAATTGCCCCAAAAAAGATCGGTCCGAATATATTTATCGAGTCCCTCCCCTGTGTCTACCTAGCTTTGGGGATTGCTAAGCTAGCTTGACTTTGGAAGATATCTGCTCCTAAACGCATTGCTGATGGTTCCCCCGAGACTACCCAGCCCGATCGTGCCGCCGTCTTGAAGCTTGCTTGCTAACGCTTCTTCTAGAGCAGACTGGGTCACGGAAGCATCTGGAGGGTTGTTAGTGGGTCTGCGTGCGTTAGTTGGCCGGGCGGGATGTCATACCGTCGAGATCGCTGAAGCTGCTACCCATACTAGGCGTACCGTCGCTGTCGCGCGAGTACCCCTTTCCTTTCCCGCCCGGACTACGTCCTGCGAGTTCCATGGCTCGACGAGGCGAAAGTGGACCACCGGGTCCACTCTTATTAGAAGAGACCCTTGGCACGATGGCCGCTGAACTCGTCGATGAGTCCGATGTTAGAGACTGATGGATTTGTTCTCGACTCGAACTCTTCGAGTGGCGGTTCGCATAATCTCGTGGGTCGCCGCGGAGTGTCGCGCTAAGATCATGTTGTCCGCTAGTAGACCCGGTCGTCTGCGGCCTGTAGGGCAGGAAAGCGGGCTCGACATCTTCGTCGTCTGCGAAAGATGATTCGGCATCCTTGCTTTGAAAGCGTGGAGGCCGACGGATGATTCTAGATTGTGCCGGACTTGAAGAGGAAGAGGAGGATTCTGAGCTGGACTCGGCTGGTTCCGGCGAGGGTGGGTCAGGATCTTCATCGTCGGCCGAGGTGGCGATGGGAAGCGAGGATATACGCCGTCGATGTGTATCGGCGGTGGGTCTGGCCGGCGCCTTTCCACTGCCGCCCAGGTTGCGGGTCGTGACGACGGCGGTGTTCGATGAGGATGTGCGGGTTGTGGTCGGCCGTGGCGTGCTCCTTAGTGGGGTGCCGGGTAGGCTGCCATCGTTGCGAGGCAACGGCGAGTCTTTCCGAATTGACAAGGCCGAAGGAGCTCGATTTTGTCCACCGCCAGACCCGGTCCTTCGCATAGACTCGGCTGTTAATAGGCCTTCGGCGCCTAGCTGAGGCGACGGTGCTGGTGAGCCTTTCGCCGCGGCGGTAGCCTTGCGCATTTGCGCCCGAACTTGAGACGCATGGCGCTCCGTAAGCCAAGCGACTTGTTGAAGGAGGAAATCGACGGTGACCTCAAACTTGTTCGCGCTAAGGATCACGGGTTGGCGAAGTTTCAATCTAGAAAACGGGAATTGAACCTACATCTCATTCCCTTCCGACTGTTAGTCACAGGATGGATAGTTGTTACAGTTGTAAAAGTTAACTTACAATCTATCTCCGTTTTGGAAAGCTTGGAGATAATGCTCCAGAGGGCTTCGTCCTTGGACGAATCCCAGTTCGCCTTGAACCAGTTAGCTCTTAAATAAGGTGAGTTGGGACAGAAGAAGTCGGTAATTACAGGTGGAGGATCAACAAAGTCGCCTCGAGGAAAGGGAAGTCGGACGAAGACCGTATAGGTCGGTTCTGACTGTGACGATGCCATTGTCAAGTCATGATAACTAATGCTTGTTTCCGAGCAATCTGCAGCCTCGAACGACGCAAATTGATGATAGGAAGTAGAAGTAGAACCTTAGGTTAGCCAGGTTAGCGTCTTGTTGGAAGTCCTGGGACGGAGATCGACACTCTTAACGGGTCGGAGCTCTTATCGATAATGCATGGCGGTCTGGACATACATATCATCCGGTCCGTTTCGGCTTCCGACGCTAGGAGGTACCTAAGATATGTACATGTACCTAGGTACGAAGGTACTAGGCACATCCTCGTACACTGAATCAATGTTTCAGTTACAACTTCCGGGGAAGACAGGGGAGATCAGCTGCCACCAATTCCTCCCCCACCAACCGCTGACACTACATGCAAATAAGTTCTATCCCTTCTACATACTCCATACCTATCTTTTCTAAATACCCATTACCTTAAGCATTCAAGTGCCTGCGTGTATCGTATGTACTATACAGAAGGCAAAAACACCTTGTCCACGGATCCGTACTAAGGCTAGCAAGGCTACTTAGATTGAAGGTGACAAGATGATGGTTTCTTTGGGATAGACAGGGTGTAATAATCTACCTGCGCGACAGGAATCGATCGAGCTTGTGATCTTACTCCCAGGGGTTTCATTGGCTGGATCCTCCCAATTGAGGGCAACCATAAGCAGATTATGGTTGCTTCGCCAACATCCTACCCAGGGGATCAGCAAGGAGCAATCCCACCCTCTGCCTGTTGGACCGGACTTAAGTGATGAGGCTACGGAATGATCGCCATGTCTTTATCTGCTATATGTACAAGTAGGAAGTCTACTTCAATGCCGACCGCTAGACTAGTGTCTAGATCTCGAGCATTTCCCGCCCTCTCATGATGTAGCGTGACCCAGTCATTTAAACCCTTCTAATCAAGTGATCTTGCATTGAGTTCTCTACCTTGAGCGTCTATAGAGAGTACTGAGAGCCCCTTGACGTTTGGGGATCGCCAGAGAGACCCTTTGAAATGGAGGTGGGCCAAGATCTCTTGACCCTCCTACTCATTTCAACGTATTAACCATCCGACTAGACCCTTATCAAGCGCGCGGTCTCTTTTCCAAACTGGACGCAAACCCCCATTCCCGGCTTCCAGCTCTCGTCAAGCGGTCTGATAGCGCTCGCGGATCTCGGTACTATAGCCCAACGCACGAGGCTAGTCGGCGGCTCATCATGGCTAGACGCGCTCCTGCTCGCGCCGGGTCTGCATTACCAACAGGCCGCGGACGCTCTCGACGGCAAGCTGGATTACAGCGCCGTTGAGCTGTACGAGGGCAAGACGTCCACGTACAACATCACCAACACCGCGACGCTGCGGTACCTCAAGCATGTCGGTGAGGCCGGGCCCAAGGTCATAGTGGACGTGGGTAGGACGCCGGACCGGAATTACTTTTCCAGGGGCGGAGGCAAACGCCAGAGCCAACGCGGGACAATTTGGCAGGACCAGGGCGCGGACCTGGGATGGTATTCGCACGTCCTATATCTCGCCAGTCCAGTTTTAACCGTCGCTGCGTTCGTGTTCATGATCCTGCTGCGCGAATGTCAGCATCCTCCCCACCCCACCCTCCTCCCCCTCCTTCGGGCCCGCCCGCGTTCGCGAAGCTGACAGGCAAAATAGGGTGGGGCGTCGCCCTACTCCTAGCGCTGATGTTCTCGCGCATCCTCAACATCTGGGTGATAAAGCAGCGCACGAAGCCGCCGGTCGAGGCCGTGCCGCCGGCGCCGGACCTGGGCGAGCTGCTTACGGAATACGTGGTGGACCTGGGGCAGGGGCGGTCGGTGTGCCTGCGCGGGCTGGCCGAGGACCTGCAGGCGATCACGACGACGACGTGGCTGGCGGCCAAGACGCACCTGGACGGCTACCTCGAGGCGGCCGCCAAGCTGACCGTCTACCTGGTCGCCGCCTTCAGCGGCAACATGACCCAGGTCGGCTCCATCATCTTCATGGTCCTGCTGCTCGTCACCGCCGGCCTGCTCGGCCTTAGCAATGCCCACGCCAAGACACTCCGCATGCATGGTCGCCTCGCCGCCCCCACCCTCGATCACCTGCCGCCGCCGCCGCCGCGCGGCAACGCCCAGCCGGGCTCGGGCTCGCCCCCGTACCCCGACAGCCTGGGCGGCGGGAGCACGTCGTGGCCGACGACCACGCGGTCCTCGACCGGCTTCTCCGGCATGGATGATCTGGCCGAGCGGGGACAGCTCGGCGGCGCCCTGGTCAGGGATCGTTGCCCTTTCGACGATGCGCTTGATCGCAAGAGGTAAGGAAGGTAGTGGCGACGGTGACGATGCCACAGCGTCGGTATACTAGCTGTGCGGGTGGGAACTACCTAGTTCAACATTAAGTAGGTAGATAATGACCTTGTAGTAATTAATGCGGGCATGCTGTGCGAGGCTATATACATTTTAATTCAAACACCGCTTGTTTGCCGTGCTCCTTGATGATTATCATCAAAGGATCCCAATGTGGATGGATGAATAGGTCGGTGGGTGTCCTTATAAGAACGTCAGGGAATAGACTCTGGGATGTGGGCGTTTCCGAAGCAAAGCTTATATTGTATCTTGTAAAGGCACAGGTTCGAATGCGAACATATATACAGCATGTACCGCAGTGATTATTCACGAGGCACACGTACGTATTGAATCTAGGAGGAATCGCACTCCTGATTGGTGTTCACTAGTTAGGCGGCTACTACATGTGTATATTGCATCGAACAAGTCAAGACCGGGGGTGAGGGCGGGGAGCGGGGGGGGATGATCTTGTTAGGATACCCTGGTAGAGGCACTGCGTAGGTCTGTTATCTTTGTGAGCTATCATGCCATGCGCGGCACCTAATAGTTCGAACCACGTGGTAACGAAGAAAAAAATCATTACGCAGATCCATTCACTGGGATATCCCATGGCCAACAAATTAATAACCCTCCGCGCGTGCTGGCTGGATGAATTAGAAAAAAAGCTACGCAACGAACGTAGGGAGGTATAATATTTATCATACATGGCAAAATTTTTCCACACACTCACGTTTGCCAGTCAGTCAGTCAGCCCAGTCCTGCTTTCGATTTTTCCCCCCATTTCCTCAAACGCCAGGGGAAGGGGTATATATTATGTGTGTTGTATACGTATGTGGTGTGTGTCTTGATTCGCCGGAAATTTTCTAATCAGTTCGCGCTTCCTGCATACTTTAACGCCGTTACATGGTATAATTTCCCGTTGCACCGTCTTCATTATGTGTCTCCGTGTCGATCGAATGTTTCCGTTCCGTGGTCGCATTTCCGTGCGCGCAAGTGATGTGTGTGTATCCTCCCCTTTTTCCTGGGTTGATTCCATATAATTAATAATGGCGTTGCTTCAAGGTTCCAGTCGTCCGCTTTTCGGCCTCTTCGACGCTCTGCTTTCTGCTCTCTGAGACTCTCTTCTACCACCTAACGGGATGAATTGACAAAGCGGATAAAGTGAACGCGCATAAGCATGCACTGTAGCGTACGTAGATATCGTAGGTGTGAGTTTGGGTATGTACTTAGGTAATGAAGTAAGCGGGCCGCTGGAAAGACAGTACATACGCGGCAAGCCCCGAGAAAAAAAGAACGAAAGACATGCCAAATAAAATCTTCGCGAATGGGCAGGGGGAGGGGTGGTATCGCGTATGTAGTTCGTAGTTCCCCCCCACGCGCATACCATGTACAAGCGAGCAAGTCTCTCCGCATGTCTCATGTAGGACTGTCCCTACTCGCACATGCATGCATGCATGTATGTATTATGCAGGGTCCCCTTGCATCATCATCGATCGATGATGATGATGACGCGCCGCCGCCGCAAAAATGCAATTCATTCCCTTGGCGTTCGTTGAGCGACGATGAGATTCTTCTACCGTTCCTCACAGACGCGCACGATCTCGCAGAGTGCACGCATGAAATCAGGGTCCTCCTCGCGCCGCGCCGGCGCTATCCCGTCAACCGTCGAAGCAGAGCTGGGAAGCTGGCCGCTGTTGGCCAGGCGGAGCGTGGCGACGAGTCGGACGATGCATCGCGCGAGCCCGAGTCGCAGATCCTTTAGCATGTGCTCGCCCGGGTCGGACGGCGCCTTGCGGTGACCGCCGCTGCCGGGAGCTGCTGCGGTGCGCGGTCGGCTGCCCTCGGGAGGCTTGGGCAGTGCAAAGACCGACCGCTTGCTGCGCAACGTGTTGGTGCGCGTCGACGGCGGCTCGGGGATCGGCGCGTTCGGGTCATCCTGCAGGCCGAGTAGGCTGGCGGCCTTGTGCGGGATCATCACACTGTCCGATATGGAGGCGCGCAGCTCCACGGAGAGGCGGAGGTCGGGATCCGAAGGGGTCTTGGAGGAGGATGACTTCGAGGCCGGCCGCGAAATGGGATTGATGAGGGCGGAGCGCGGACAGAGGGATGTGATGTAATTATATGCTACTATATGGGCGTACAGCGCGTCGCACAGGTAGTCGGTGCCGCCGGGAAAGAGGTTCTGGATCGCAGACCAGTCCGGCTTCCAGGACGGGTTGTATCGCGAGGTTAGAGTATCTGCAAAATTATTTCGTTGTGGGCTGGATGGTCCTTCAGTGGGAGTAGATGGCTGTTTCTGAAATAAGTTCCACTTCCATTTGGATTGTTTCGACTGCTCCGAGGGGCCAAGTGTTTGTTGTGACTCGTTTGTCAGACTCTCTGTCCTGTGCCTAAGTCTCCTGGAGAGGTTGCGGATAGTCTCGATCGAGAGGCTGGAGCAGAGGAGCATAGTTTCCGGGAAACAAGATACCGAGACTCGAAGGGTGTCGATGACTTCCGGGGGAAGCGGCGCGGGTGTGTGCAGCATATCTCCTCTGGGGTGAGCATTATAGGCATAGCTTTCGACGCTGGACTCCAGCCAAGATTCGACGTCGACCTGGGGGGGAACGATCGATGGACTCATCGGTCCCGCCATATGGGTAGTTTGTTCCGTCCTGAGCGTTGCAGCTGGAGATTCTGTGGAAGGTGTGCTCGTCCTGTAATTCTCATTCACCACTCCTTCACTCCGAGGCGTCTCAAGTGGGGCCGGTGAAGACCTAAGGTTAGAAGACTCCTGTGGTAAAGATCGACTTGATGATGATGCGGGTAGAAGGGGTGAAACATTAATCTGGGGAAGGACGGGGTATTGTTTATGTCGTAAAGAAGAACGGCGTTCAGGAACAGTTGGTGTTGGGGAGACGGAATTTCTCTGCTCGTCGGTAGCTGTCGTGTTCGTAGTAGTCGGGGGTGGCGATGTGGGAGGACTAATCAACTTGGGCCGAGGGACTCCCGAATTCAAGGATAGACTTCTTAAATCACCGGCGTCATCTCGTCTGGTTAAGTGATGATGTAGTGGCGAAGGATTGAGAACTAAACTACTGCACCTTCGTTCTGTGAATGCAGCTTCTTCCATGTCTAAATCCATCCAGCTGCCCCCTGCAAACTTATCTGTAGAGGCCCCGGAGTTGGACAAAAAGGGTGACTCGGTCTTGGAGCTGACAGATGTGGCCGGCGTGGTTATGGTCGCTTCTCGAGTAGCGATTGAAGGGGGTTCCAAGCCACCTGCGGATGATTCACTACTAGACGTATCCAAATCGTTATTTCTCTGCTGCACTTTGTAGCCGACGGTGATATACTGTGAATGTTTCTGGTCGATAGTTTGCAACGACCTAGTCCTTGACACAACATCCGCCTGATGAGCCGAGATGACAGGCGGTCTCAACGAACTGTCCTGCAGTGAATACCGCCTTCTACTTCCATCATCAGCCAATGCAGGTGATGGAGCACCAGCAGTCAAGTGCCTCGATTTAAAGACATCGCTCGACTGCTCCAAATCCACCACCAGCATTTCCGGCAGATTACAGTCGAAGAGGGGTTCACAGGTCGCCATTGTGCCGGCGGTTTCGTTTGACGAGATCGGAAGGCCACTCTATATGAGGCTATGATGTCGGGGTAGGAAATATCCCATATAAACAACCGACCCTCTGGTCGCAAGAATTATCGACCTGGCTGCCTAGGTGGAGAGGGAGACAGAGAGAGAGAGAGGAGAGAGATGTGGTCCTATTGATGGGTCCAACTAAGTCTGTGAACGGCTTGTTCCGGAAACCTTGGCTCGGACGGACCATCAAAGCAAGGGAGGTAACAATGTTCAATAAAAGACGTCGTCGAAGACAAACACAGGCAATTGTGAGAGGAATTGAAGCTAGATTAGAATCTACATGAATGATGGAAGACCCGGACACCAGAGGAGCGTTGAACTTTGAGTGTACAGGGATCCTAGCATAATAAGATGGGTGCCGTGTTGTGTGCTCAAATTAGCACCTTTTCGTAATTCGAAGAAGAGATGAACCCCACGAGCAGCCGAACAGCCAGGGGTACCGCCAACTAGTGTATGTAAATATGGCAAGGGGCAAGGAGCAAGGCACAAGGAGCAAGGGGCAGTGGCCGAAAGGGGTTAACAAAAAAACAAAAGAAAACGAGTGGGTCTACCGGTCGAATCAGTCCCATCTCCAAGAACTACACATATATACATACACTACTGTAGTAAAGTAACACAAAACCTACTCATATGTACATACCGTAGTAGTCGTATGTATGACTATTATTGATAGACACATCCATTCTTCTCATGACGGCAGGATGGCCGTCACAACTTACGCAAGATTCCTATGACAGCATTAGATCTGAGACAAGCACAAAGAACTATAACCTACTATGTCAACATGAACCCCTCCCTCCTATTGCTTTTTCTCACATGTTGACCACTGAAAGCTTATCGCGTACCTGTCAAGAGAGACATGGAAGACGTGTTACCCGATCTTTCTTTTGCCAAGGGATCGCTTCTAGGGTAGTATCGGCCACACAACAACGTCCCGCCGGTGCCTCTTGATTGAGGCGATGAAATACATTATACTACTATACGTACAGACGATGCAACGCTGCCATTCTTCTGGAAATTATGCGAAGCCTGGTGACAGGCCATTTCCCACGACAAATCTATTAGTAGTCGTCCTAATCTGGGGATTTCCCTGCCGGTTTTATAATGACTTGTCCAAGCTACTAACTTTCCGGAGAATTGATCACGTCTCGAGATCTGCTTGGCCGGTCGGCAATAGTTGGAGGGTCCTCTCATGGATGATCAACAGGAAAGAAAACGGTCTAATTAAGCGACAGTTTCTCTGGCACCCAGACCACCCCATCAATGTGTCTCATGAAGCCGGGCTCGGACCACGACGTGCCATGATCTTCACGACAGCCCAAATCCGCTCTAGTGTTAATACTTCCCTTCCGAACTGAACTGTATCTGAAGCCAAAACTTGATGCAGCGAACCGGCGGACCACCATGGAAAGGATAAGTACATAATCAAGTTTCTCTTGACTCGAGCGACCTTGGCGCGACTGCACTGTCGTACATACTTGTCTGTACTTACAACTAGGGTAACACGAGTGCACCCGGGCGGCGGGCGACCACGTTGCGTTCAAGGTTGCTTTAACCATTCAGGTCAAAGCTACTAAGCAACCGCGCATAACCTCTAGGATCAGGTGCACCATGGTTCGTGTCAAGCTGCTCTCCCGGTCCTACGTTATTCTCGAGTTGGAACGGCCTCAACATCGGATTGGTCATTCCGAGCCCAGACGCGTGAGCACCGCTGCGGACCCTATACAACATACTACTTACAGGTTACCCCCTGTTTTATTGTTATTTAGTGGTTCTTGTAGTGAATTTATGCGTTTGTTGAAATATCCCTAGGACGATCAAGCACGATCTTATAGAAATGTATTTGTCTATATAATTATGGCTTTAGAATACTTTACCTGGCCTTGTCAATATTGAAACAATACCTTGTAGTATACCTTATAGCGGTGGTTTTCCGCTGTAGCTCTCCACCGCGGAATTGAACAATAAAACAGGGGGTAACCTGTATATGGCATAGCTAGCATACTATAGCCTACTTTGACTATAGTCCTTTTTTAGGGGTCTTTTCCCCCGTTGACTAACGAGATTAAACCTAGCTTGCCTCGTCGGTATGCAGATGCACACTGTAGATGAGACAGCTACGTAAGCAGATAACGACAGACCAATCCCTACCTCTCAATCATACCCCTAAATAATGTAAATGAGAGATGACTTGTGTATGTAACCGTTGGTCAAGAGAGGTCTAGCGAAGCGATATTGCTTAGGTTGCTCCAAGGGTCGTAGATATGCGGTGATCCGGCCATGCACATCAGCTCAAAGATGAAAATTTCCTTGGAACATGAGGAACATGAGGAACATGAGGAACATGTGTCACTTGAATTGAGCCACTTCGACGCCGCATCGTGATAAAAGAGGCGAGTTTTTGTCATAAATGGCTTCTGAGCTGCGTACCGAACGGCTCACACAGCAAATGGTCCATTTAGAATAAAACAAATATACAAATGGTATCATACCTGTGTCTTAGTTAGATAGTGTGCATACCTCAGAGTAGATAGCAAGTATTTGGGTATTACATACCAGGCACAATGGGCTGGCATTACCTATCCTAGCTACACACATACTTCGGCATGCTGCTAAGAGGTTAGGTAAGCAGTAAGCGCGGTGATCCCTGTGCAGCCCTATTATGTAATATTACCTATACTTCGTACAATGATACTCGTACGAGTGCACGATGTACACGTGTATGTATCTAGGGATATGCCAAGCCTTTGAACCCTTATCCAACGACTTGGGCGCTATTGCCGTGCCCCACAACCTGTCCGACCTTATCGGTTTGCAGGCGGGTGGATCCATACTAGGTACCTAGAATGTTATGCGGGCAGGAAATCAAAAAGAAAAAAAGTTTACAACAGCACCTGGCAATGCAAATATCTAAAGAACGACAACTTTTATATTCATACATCCCAAGCTACTTCCAGAAGCACAGCAAGCTCATCGTCCCGTCTTAATTCCAATACTCCGACCAATTCATCCTGCGTCCGCATATAGTATTCCTACTTAGGTAATAATACCTAGGTAAGATCTGCATGAGCTACACAGCTCGCCTATTACTTAGGACGAGCTGTGTTCAGCCTGTATTATAAGGAAGCCCTTGCAACTATAGAACAAACAAGGTAGAAAGAAATGTTAACAGAAAGTTATTTCGTGTCCATTGCCGCACCACCATTGGCCAACAATACGGCTATTGCGAAAGATGCTGGGATATATGAACATACTCTACACCCGAGTCACTCAACCGCAAATATCTTCAAGAAGAGCTCAGCCCCGCGCAGTTGTCTCGCCGTGAACGACACGCATGTATTTGCCGCCCAGGAGGACAAATCTACAGTTCACGTGTACTCTAGGATCAAGGGTAACCAGGAAGCCCTGGTTACCTTTCCAGAACGTATCCGCAGTGTGGTTCTATTAGAGGATGTGCTCCTCTTTGGGACACAGGAGGGCCGGTTGATAGTCTGGGAGGTGGGTTGACTAGCTTTGGAACAGCTCACATTTCTCGGCATAATTTGCTGATTGATTTATTATAGATCTGCACCGGTAGGCAAGTGACTACGCCTGCTTGCCACGTTCAGGCAGTAACTTGTATTGCTGCCACCCCTTATCACCTGATCACGGGATCTGACGACTCAAATATTCATGTCTGGTCGATTTCTCGCCTGTTAGCACTCGACCCGACCATCGAACATGAACCCCAGGAGACTCTATCAAACCATAGAGCTGCTATCACTTCCCTGGTCGTGAGCCAGAGCGTGAACCCGGATACTAATATCTGCGTTTCGGCAAGCAAAGACAAGTCCTGCATCATTTGGAATTACCAGCAGGGGGTAGCTCTGCGGACTTTGTTGTTCCCAAGTTCTCCTCTCTGCTTATGTCTCGATCCGTGCGCGCGTGCTATATATGTTTCTTCTGACGACGGCTCGCTATATGCAATCGAACTATTTGCCGAGAAGGCGCTGCTGGGCCCCCAGAGCGCCGAAGACAGCTCCACGGCTGTGCAAGTCTCCTCGGCCTTTGGCGCTGTACCTCAGGAAGCTGGACCCGCGTCTTGTATGGCACTAAACTACGACGGCACAATCTTATTGTCGGGTCACCCTCACGGCCAGATCCTCCGATGGGACCTGAGTAGCCGTGCGGATTCTACTGAGCTGGCAAATCTCAATGCCTCGGTCACGAACATAGTTTTCGTCTCGCCGCTGCCGTCCCCGCGGGCTATCAGACCTGTCACAGTTGTGAAGCCGTTCCTCGGAAGCCGAAGTTACGACTTCACTTCGCAGTTGGAATTCGACATGGTAGACGACACGAGGTTCAGGAAGATGCTGAAATCCAACGGATTCCCCAACGACACGCTGGAACAAGCCATCCTTGCGTTTCAGGAACCGGCCAGGGACGACGATGGGGACCAAGAGCTGAGAGAAGAGAACGAGCAGCTTTGGCAAATCATCAACGAACAGCGTGCTCTACAAAAAAAGACGCTGCAGCGATATGTCGAAGCCAAATCTGCCCAGGCGTGATCATCGGTTTAGCAGCATATTTCGCCATTTATACTATTTCGATGGAGGTGTGCAAATCTCCATCTACGCGCACGACACGTCTCTGGTCTTGAAGATATATATATATATATATATATCTGCGTTGCCACAGACTTGGCCATTCTGGGGAATATATATGTATATTCATGCCTTACGTAGAAGTCGGGGTTATCTGTTGAGGGCTTTTCCTGAGTAGGAAATAGGGAGATGGCCTCTATTCCATGCACCTTTAAATGTAGTGGCCTTCCGTATCTTCGCCCGTGGAGCTCTAATTCTTCTCAGCCTACCGGTACCGGACGATTCACAGAAGCCTGGCAACGCGCTTCCCTCTGTAAGCTTGGACCTAGTTGTCCAATTTTTTCAGGAAGCCAGACTTGTGAAGATGTGAAGGAAAGTCCGGTGATAGTGGCGATACTACAGACGGCATGATGTCCTACATCAGACTATCACCCAGATATATATACATCTTCCGTTTGGAATTCCGCCACGAGGTCCGCACTGAGCAGGGCTCGGCCGGCAACGTATAGGAGAGGGGGTGGGGGAGGGGGAAGGAAGCTCATGTTTGGGGTATGGCGTCCGGCTTAACCGCCATTATGGTAATCCATCTACCTACCTTCACGGAATCACGACGGGGAAGGTCTAGGAAGCTACGAAGGATCTTGTTCGGAATAATCACGGGCGGGTGTTGACTAATGCATGTATAGAGCAATAGGGACTGAAATATGGAGTAAATAGGGGAAAAGTTGGCTGACATTAGGGAAGGTGGGAAACAATTCTCGGATAGAACTTTCGTATCCTATTGTGCGCATGTGGAGGGATATAGGTCCCTGAGTGTCTGCTCCAGTAGGTTAGTTGGTGCTTTTCACACATCATGGAAATCAAGACGTTATGAGAACTTCCGAGGAAGAAAACCTTCTGCTCGGATTTAAATTCAGGTCCCTGTCGGCATCGGCCCGCTAGGCGCACGAATTTCCAGGCTAGAAGGAGGGCTGATTGATATACTCTTATATGTGTATATTAGTGTAGTGTGGTAATAAGTCCATACAAACTAGGACAAAGACGCGGTAGCTGGGATGGATCTGCGTGTCTTGTCATGCGTAGGTTCATGTCCCTGTGGAGTCATTTAACAAGCCACTTGTCCGAGAGTTTTGCGAGCCATCATCAAATGGCATTTGTGAAACAGCTGGTTTTAGGGAAGTGTTTCTTACTCATATCTACACTATAACAGTAAAGGTAATATTCTATAAACCGAGACTTGAACAAATACGCAGCCAGGAGAGGGGGAGCATGGGGTATCTATATTCTCGGACAACAAGAGGAACTATGAATTTTGCTTTGTTTATATCGAAAGACATGATCGAAGAATGAGGAGGTTGCCTGCGCATATGGATCTTCAAGCTAAGTGTGCCAGAAATAACAAAACTCCCAAATGACCCCCTACAAAATAACCATCGACATGATAACAACATAAGAACTTTGTCGCCATGAAATGGATGATGGAAAGGCCCCCCCAACCATGGGCCTGACCTGCGATCTTGTCATACATATCTGAATATGCAACCCCGACATTGGCCCCTGAATGTCAACTCTGAAACTACAAGAATCTGTCGCTCAGATCTGTCGAAACATAAATCTGTCTAGCCTATCGCCAAAAGGAAACCAGTTGGGGAGCTTTAGATATGAGGCCTTAGAATGCACCCCCAGCCCCTTCCTCAGCTAATCTCATTCCCGCAGCTTGGTGAGGACCATTGAAAAGAATCGAGATGCCTGAGAAAATAGATATCCCCACGTTGGCCACCACCGGCTTAATAAACACCACGAGTTGCGGTCGTAGAAAAGAATCCCTAGAGTCGGCCGCCACGTCCGTGATCCGATTGGCTAGAAATAACAATGCTGGAATCGTCATAGGATGACACATCTTGGCCTGTGCTGATCGCGATCCTTCCTGTCCTTCCGTCTTCTTCGTTTCGTATAATGAGAAATCGAGTAGGGGTCAGATCTGTCTCCCTCGAGATAGTTCTCTCCGGCGTCATCCTTCCGGAGCATCTGCCGACATAAATCGATAAATACCTCGTCGACGTTTGCTTTCGGGCGTTAGTTCAGTCTCTGATGGGCTTAAACCCAAATTCACAAGAAACGTAATAGTGTTTGGTTTTAGCTAGCCTACGGACGGCACAGAGATGCACTTACTCTTCGTTCGGGCGCTGGCTTCGTAGTACGGCGCACCCCATCTTTGTGAGATTGAAAAGCCCTTGGTGCGTTGGACGGTCCGCACGTCCTCTAGATCGGACTTGTTTCCGCATATGACGATTGGCACGTTTTCATCGTCCTTGATGCGGATGATCTCATCACGAAGCCCAGCCAACTCGGCAAGCGACGAGGGAGAAACAATGCTGAAAACCAGGAGAAAGCCCTGACCAGTCTTCATGTAGAGATCACGCATGGCGACTGAAGCCGAGTTAGTCAAGTTACACAAGTTGATGGTATCCAAGTTTGTCGAACTGACTAACCGAACTGTTCAGTCCCTGCGGTGTCTAGACTATGTCTCAAGTCAGCATGGCAATGTGGCGGGGGGAATAGATCATGTTGTGGGTGCGGATGTCTTACATCTCCAGAACTACCTGGCGGCCCTGTTCCAGATGTGTCAATAGCTGTTAGCGCCAAGCCAATGGGACGATGGGCAAGGGGCACTTACATCAACGGTCACCTGGGTCCGGTACGAGTCTTCAATTGTCGGGTCATAACTCTCAATCCATTCGTTATGGACAAACTGAGCTGTCATAAATAAGATATCATTAGCATCTAGACTTGTTGATGCGTAAGGCTGCTTGATCGGATTGACTGAGTGTTTTCAATTCAATCGTCTTTAGTTCTTACCTGTAAGACAACTCTTGCCAACGCCACCTAAAGTTCAGGCTGTTAGCGGCGGCCACAGACACACACGCACACATACACATAAGTGGAAAAAGCCGATGGGGGGTAAGGGGACCCTGAAGAGATTCCAAATTAATGAGATATGGCGAAACTTGCCTGCACCTAGTACAACAACGTGGAATTCCCGGCTGTTCGCAGACCGAGGGTGTCAGCCGTTGCGTAACGCACAAGAAAATAAAAATTCATAGCAGCAGATGAAGTTCAGAAGGGGAGACAAACGCAGGTTGATATGAACGGCTTCTTGGAGGCATGACTTCCAACTTCCAGCTTCCAGCCTCTAGCTTCTAGCTTCTAGCTTCTAGCTTCTAGCCCAGGTTCTAGCCCAGGTTCTCATGAGGCGCATGAGAGGCGCCGTGGGTAGGAATTGATCAGCAAATTCGAGCTCCGACGCCGTCAGCCTTGTGTGCCTGTCTGTCACTCTCGCGACAAACGACAAGCCTACGGCTGGGGGTGGATTCCTTGTTGCAAAATGGAGATATCCTCATCCAGCAGTCGTGTTAACCTTATCTTCCCTTTTTAGTTTCCTCTTATATTTAAATTTTTTTAGTCGATCCAGGAACGGCTGTAGATGTATTATTAGGTGCGATACCTCAAAAAATCATCAGGGATTCCGCAGATAAAAGAGCCGCTTGGATGATTCCTGGACAGGGACCGGAAATAATACAGCAAGGCTGGCCCAACTGGCCCCTTTCTCGAAGCACTCGCAACACTGACAGCAACGTGGGTGTACGTGCAGACGCAGGTGCAGTTGATTTCGGCAGGGCCGAAAATGAGTGAAGATGAAGGGAATAAACGAACTAGGGACGAAAGGAGGTTAGGGGTGCTGTAAAGAGGGGTATAAGAAGAGCGGATAACCAGAGGGTCGACTGGGATGCGAGAATGATGGGATGAACTCAATAACACACAGTCGAGAAATCGAAGGCAGAATGATGTAAAGAATAAAACAAAAACGGACAACCAGGTTGAGAAATACGTAAGATGAGGGGGCCTAGGATCTCTTGAAAATCTGGAGACCTTAGACAATCAATCTACTTATAGCTGCACCGGTAGCGGGAAAAATCCTAAGTAGGTAAGTAAGTTCAATAGGGAACGTGTGAAGAGAGGTAGCAGGTAGATATGGGTGTATGGATCAATGTATGTTGCAACGGAAAGCCGGGGAATTATAATCTTTTTATGTGGCCCGGAGACTATTTCAACATGCCATCCATCCAACCTCAACTACCTAGCCTACCTACTACATACCTACTACATACATATGTAGTAGGTATGTAGTAGGTATGTAGTAGGTATGTAGTAGGTATGTAGTAGGTATGTAGCATAACCTGCCTCTGCCGCCTATGGCCCTACCTATATGTAGGTACTGTCGGGCCGTGGTCTGCATGGTGTGGGCGCGTTTATTAAACAGCTTTTATACATACCTACCTTGTACCGCCGTGTACTGGCCGCTCTCCGGTCCTACAGTACCTACGTGTATACCCACTTATATATACCTACTTTCATACCTGGTATATATACGTATGGGCATACATATGGACATACATATGAACATACATACTAGGTACGTACATACAAACCATACATCCAGGCTCTTTCCAGGCAGTGAGGTCCATCTCTCCTGGGTGAGTGATGCAATGCAGGCCTGGTATGTATGTACCTAGGTAGTAATGGCCGGGCTGGGATGATGGAAATGCAGATTGCAGCGCGCTTGCTGGCTTGGTTGCTTGGTGCAGGGTACTGTAGGGTCCTCCCCGCTCTCCCCCCAACTAACAATCATCTGTTGCTAAACGCCCTAAAAGGGTTTCAATGTGCCCTAATCGTTACACTGGGAATGCATTATTACCCCCGCGACTACACATGTATCCAATAGTAGAAGACTTGGAGAAACGACTAACGAATAGAATGATCCAATCCATTAAGACGCGTTCCTTCAGAAATCGTCCTCTTTTCTTCATCGACATGATCACCACCAAGACCACTTGGGCCAGTAAAACGTTTGGTTCTGTTGGTTACACCTCGCGTTAACACTTACTTAATCCCCCCTTCGAAAACCATATAGTTTTCCTCTGGCTTGCTGGGTCACATTCTTATTCATCTCTTCTCTATTAAACCTGTTTTGCATTAAGGTGCTGTACGTACAATACGCAAAGGGTATTGAACACACCTCTTTCCTTTCCTAGCCTTGTTACCAACAGCCGATGGACGCTAGGGATAGAGGGCTATGTAGACGGTGAGGAAGTAGGAAGGCAAGGAAGATAGAAAGAGGAAGAAAAAAAAAAGAAAAGAAAAAAAGACATCGAGCGCGTACTCCGAGATCTCGTGCAGGACTCCAACGCACCGTGACAGATGGATTGTTTGGACATCAACCAGTAGAAGACCTGGGTCGGTTGACCTTGCATGGACAAGCGGTTCGTGCTCCGTTTTCTCCTCTCTCCTCTGTAGTTTGTGTTCGTTCGTTCCTTTCCTTCCTCTGCGCTCTAGCCGTCAATCTCTCGCCAGTTAACCGCTCCTAATACAATGGACAACCACCGAATGATCACGGCAGAGATGCAGTACGACATTTCGCAAGCGCGCGAGAGGGTGGCTGAATGCTAGGTAAGCTCAAATGTTGGCGAAACCTTACACAGGACCCCTTAGACCAGCACGATTACATGCTCTGGCTGGGTTGAAAATGCAAGTTCACATGCTGCCAATCAATCACCTTGATAAGTTGTCGGTGAAAATGTTTGGCAGCTCAGTCGCCCCGTCTACCCCGTTTGCCCCCGTCTGCCCCGTCTGCCCGAGCGTTCCCGACCCCCCGAATCAGCCAGCCAGTCTGCCAGTGTGGTCTACATATGTATCGTCCAATGATATCACAAGTCTGGACGAGGCTTCGAGGCTTTGACCAGGCAGCATCACTCATAGATGAAGCCACCACTCGCGGCCACGCTATTATATTCCAGACCGCCTTCTATAAACTGCAGCGATATCACCTGATGGATACCGGCTGTGTGTCTTGCAGGCTCTGAATCTCACATCTTGCTACCTTGCTTAAAAAGCCCCGACAATGGGAGACATGCATATATGACACTTCTGTGCACTTCTCCACTGTCACCTACACATACACATAATAGAGACGGTCAAAGCAATTTGACACAGGCACATCCTGGCTTGACGATGGTCGGAAGCCCACCATCTAGGTCTCATGGAGTTCTCGACCGTACGGTATATGACCTCGGCAGTTTGCAATATGCATTGCAACATGCATCACTATCGCGTACGCGTCGTCCGCTTTGCCTACCACGACATATATGACACCGCTATCACATAGAAGACCTATGTGGGAATCAACACATCGCCGTACTAATATCTTCTTGACTATAGAACGCCGATCCCAAGGGCCTCTCAATCATATTCTCCATAGATGATGTGTAAGTCAAGACTGAACTGGTTTTCGAGCCTTCAAATGAATTCAAGATTTCTGAATGGGCCAATCTGGGAAGACGTCACCTTCACGTCCCTCACCGGCGTCGGGGTGGCCTGGGTCCCAGCAAGCCATGCATATATATTATTATTACTATAACAATGCGTTGGGAGTTTTATCGTATCTTTATATGTACTTCCGTTGATACTTCGGGTCCCCTTGGGTCGCAAAACTCAATGCACGTGGAACTCGCGAAGACATATCTCGGCTGTAGTTGGCCGAGGTGAAAAGAGAGGTAAAGATGATATTCACACTGGATCGTCTTAACTACTTACACAGTGGACTGCCTGCCAAGCCTTATCCGCCTTGCACGAGTTGTTATGTTAGTCCCATCACGGGTAACATGTCCAAGCTTCCCCATGACGTTGACGAGCTGATTTTACTCTCGCGGTTGATCGGTTGTTGCCGTATTCTAACAGTACCATTGACAGGCTTGCGGTGTATGACGAGACCAAGCTTTACCTTGCGAGTTATCATCAAGGAGGCTTTCTCTGAAAGTCTACTTTTTTTCATGATTGTTTTGCCTGATTGGCTACCGATTCTCATATGCATAATACATACCTACTTGAGTATATGTATTATCACCGCTGCAACAGTTCAAGTTATTTGTGGCTTGGCCCTCAACTCACCGAACAGACTAGTTAGTCTCGACTGATTACGCAGCTCTATGAGAATATGTATGGACGTCCATACGTACATTTTATACACACGTGTATGTATGCGATTTTCAACTTCTCTATCCCATGATCCAACCGCCGACAGCTTTACATACCACGCTCGATGCCGGGCCAGAGTACTCTCGCGGATATTCTCTGAAGAACCCCACACTCATATGCGCCAAGAAATACACCACATCTGTCGTACCATGTAATACATCCGACGGTTCGTCTTTCTCTTACCCAAAGACCAAAGATCACCACATACCGGTACCTACTCAGGGCTCACCCCCTGCCTGATGACATTTGGGTATTCGACCAAACTGGAACAAGTACAGATCTAAAGCATCAATTCGGCCTGATTATCCCACATTATCCCACTGCGCGGTGAGCATTAGGGTTGGCTGGACCCGTTATTAGAAGAGCACGACCCAGGAGTTCCCCTTGGTTCACAGGACTAATGCATTGCTAGTGTTAATGCTTGCTCGAGATCTTCGACTACATACACACGTGTACGCATGTATGTATGTAGCATGTATTGTACAGCGTACTAGGTTACTTAGTAGCGTCATGTCTACCGATTTATCGAACAACCGGAGCCCAATGGCTATTGTGCCTCGTCCAAGTTCGGACCCGATTTCCGAACGGGGTATCAATCTACCATACTAAAATGTTTCTTCGTCAGGACTTTCCAAAGTCGACTAGAGCTAGACATTAGCACACGGATACGTACCTACAACTTAAAACTCCTTACTTACTACTGCACTGGCTTTACATTTCAGACCTGCTGGATTCTAACAACCACGCTGCCGATCCACCCATCTGTCACATCGCACAAGGAGAAGCTCATTAATATATCCTTCTGTGAAACGTAACGTGGGCCTCCGAGGGTGATTATAAGCGTATCACACACAACACCGTGGCCTTGCTTACACCAGAGTCATTCATTCTCGCGTTGGCCCTCGGATTTGACTTATCAAGGACTCCTGGCTTTATATCACAATCAATATCATCCGCTCCCTAAAACCAGGAAGCTTATTTATAGCAATTGACCGCCCTTGCAAGCTTCTTTCTCATTACCTATCAGACTATGATTGGCTTTGTAGGCTTCTTCTCATCCGATACCTATCAGACCGTGTGACGGTCCTCATCATTGCTGCCAACAGGCAGTCCCTTTTTCATTTCTTCATTTCAAACCAGATGAATTCGAGGAGAGAACCGTGGCTTAGCGGAAGTCAGCCGGGTATGGGGTTCCCGGACGCAGAACCTGAAGCGGGATGTTTTCCTGTTGTCCCTCAGGCGCGTGGTGAGCCGCGGCGACATGGACAGGCATAGGCACAGGCACAGCCGCGGCAGCCGGGTCGGGAACATGGGCAAAGAGGTCATCTGGCTGCTGATGGTCGGGCTCGGCGGGAGTCCGGCGGAAGCTTCGGAGTCTGTCCCGGAGATCGTCCCAGCCGATCAGCTGGCGCAAAATCTCCCAATCCACGACGCGGTATGGTACCCATGGCTTGAAACTGGCGGCGAACTCGATAGGCGTTCCTTGCAGCTCGGACGCGAGGACCAGGTCATCGAAGGTGACACGTAGGCGGCGGGCGAGCCCGCGGTCTCGGCGCGCGCGGAACATCCAGATCAGGTGCGAGCACAGGAGACAACCCTCGAGATAGGCGCTGTGGTGGGAGCCGGGTTAGTTTGTTTCCGTGTTGCTGCTGCAGAAGAGGAGGGGAGGAAGATGAAGATGGACTGGCGCCTTCGGGGGCTGTCAGATGCATAGGTACGATACGTACATGGTGGCGAATAGGACAATGCCGAGGTATGCGGAAAGCCCGAGACGAGACTCGTTCTGTAGTGCTTGGAAGACTACACCGCACGTTATGTCAGTCTTTGCTATCGGGCATGAAAAGGGGGGGTTTACTAACGCAGCGAAAGTGTCAGGAAGATGTTTCCTAACATGCCGAATGCCAGCACAAGCTATTGTCGGATCAGTATAAAGTCACCATGCAGACGACAACAAGCCCCCAGATTATACCCCTATCCAATCGCCATTGCCAGTCCGTCGATGAAAACAGACAAACGTGCTCCGCAAAGAGGACGGATAGATGTACTCACAGGTGCCACCGAGATCGCTCGACCCCGGTGCTCCCAGCTCTCCACGCATAGAGGGAAGTATGCCGCAATTAAGAGCAGCACTATGATAGTCATACGCCCGGTGACGATGAACTGATCAGGGCACATATTCTCTAGGTCTGAAGCGTCTAATCGGCTAATGATAATGCCTTCTATGGCTGAAATTATCACCACGCCGCCCAAGGTGATCCAGCACACCAGGGAGCCTCTGAATATTCTGCAAGCAACATTTGTGGTTAGTTTCTGGTTAGATAATTTCTTTTTGTTATCATTCATTCGCCCTTCTTTCTTCGACTCTCCCTCCGTCGCCGGAACGGAGAACCAATGAGGTAGAACAGCAATGAATGGATAAGTAGCAAGCAAAGTTGATGTAAGTCAACCTAGGTGTTACGGGAGGGAGAAGACGTACCCGTGGTATAGACATGTCTGGCCGAAGAACAGGACCGCGAAGAAAGTGCTCAGGTGTGGTGCCACGATCAATGTTACACTCTTGCTAGGCACAGGAGCCAGGTATTTGGCGACTACCCAGTAACACACCTCTTGGAATACTATCGCGTCCCCCGTCAGTTAGCCCAACTCCGTGTTCCGGCTGCGAGGTGTTATCTGAGTCGCAAGAAGAGGAAAAAGCAGCACGGCGTGGGTGGATGGATGAGTAGGTAGGTAGGCGGGTAGATTACGCGGGGCGTAGGCTGTCTGTCATAGATGAACTGGGTATGATAATATATACTTACCGTAGGTCAAACAGATAGAGCATAGGACGCATAGAACCCCGACGATGTGCTGGTTGACATAATAACCCTTGATCTCAATGACACGAAGACGGCAGAAGTTCCAGTAGAGCTGGAAGAGCAGACGCATGAGCCAGAGTACAAGGCCCACTCCCTATCGTATCGTGACAGATGGTATTAGTAAGTTAAGCGTGAACAATAACAGGGTGAAACGCAAGCCCGTGTGTCTTTGTGGAAGAGCAGTCATCCAAGTCGCCGACAAGGATAGTTTTTTTTTTTTTTTTTTTTTTTTTTTTTTTTTTGTGTATAATGGCATAGTGAAATAAGGGGATAGGTATAAGGCGCCAGCCAGGCTCGCAACAATGGAAGTACTTACAGCGAAGCTCTCCACAAGAGCCTGGGGGTTGACATTCATCATGATGACTAAGTAACTGAATTGCTGACTTAGGTTCAGGGGAATGTCTTTTTTTTAACTGTTGTCGACGTAGTAAAAAGGGCATAAAACACGGCGACGTGAAATCAGAAAGAAATTCGGAGTCTTGAAATTTTTGTGAGCCGACAAACTTGGTTGGGGTCAGATTGTGAAGCGTCGGTGACGGTGTGGCAGTACGACGACGTGAGGTATAATATGGTATCAAGAAGCTGAAAGGAAGTTTGAACAGTGGGATCGCCTTGCTTGTGGTGAAGAAGATTTGAACAAAGACGACGTTGTATACAAAGTGAAAAGGTAAGGCGACGAGGAACTGCGAGTTGTAGAACGGAGGGAGGAATCTCAAGGTATGGGGGACTGTGGAGAGAGATGTGGTAGTGGAGTTGCATGGCGACGACAAGGTAGAGGAAGGAGACCGGCATAGGGAAGTTGCAAGCAGTTGCGATTGAGGGTTCTACCGCGCTTGTGTGCACGCATCTCAATGCTCCAGGGTATGTCGTCTGCTGAGAGATGTACCTATGGATTCTGGTATCATCTCCTGGCCACCTCGAGCATTGTATTCAGCTTTTCATGCCTTGTGGCTCAATGTGGGATGTAGCACCTGTGGTGTCCATCATATGAGCGCGTGGTTTTCTAAAGGGGTTTTTAAGAACCAGAAGTGCTGGACATGGCTGGCTAGATAGAGTAAGCAGTGACAGTGTGAGAGTAATAGGAGCCTTTATATACATAATGATACCTTAGATCTTCTTTCTAGAAGTGCTAAAGCCTCGCGGGATATAATGCATATCACATTAAAAACCATGAAGTGAATGAAATATATTAGGATGCCTTATTACAACGTCGATATGAGCCCCTAGCTGGATATTATCACTGATGTCTGGCACCAGTTCCTCCTATCCTAGACACGAGATAATCCCTTTTGGTCCCAATCTGATGCTAAATTACAATCACGAAGATATCCAACGACAGACAAAAAGTAAAGACGCCATTAAGAACAACTAGATAAATGCTCCTTTCTGGATGTGAATCAAGGTGACCGTCTAAAATCGCTAGTTATATTGTGAAGAGGGGAAGACAAAAAAAAAATTCAAGGAAACCTCTGTTCCCGACCAAATATGAACGACACTATGTGAACTCAAGGGCCAGAAATTGGAAGAGACGAGAAACCACGCTTTAATAAGAGATGTATACTACCGGGCAAACAGCCTCCCAAGAACAATAAACACACCACGTTTTCGTCACATAAAAACCTCGATGTCGTACCGCCCAGCTTTCCCTCCTCCCTGTATGAAATCCCGTGCCAGATACTCCATCATTTTCCCCCTCTCTTATTTCCATATTTCAATAATCCTCCGAAGAAATGAAAAGCATAGACCGCTGAGATGATGCGCCAATCGAATGCTGGCCAAGAATGACAAGTCGGGATGCCAATGAATGAGAGAGGCCATGCCTTTCTGAAGTATCAATCCCGGCCTCTCCTCTTTAGATGCTAGATGCTTTGTGACACCGCCATGTCGCCTCGATGTTTGACCGGATGTACCAAACCAGCCGGCCGTAGCTCCCGGAGAAATGAAGGGTTCCTTGTGTAAATGCCTGCTCCATCTGACACCAATCCAATACCTTTCGCCGTTTTGTGACAATGCCCCATGCATAATAATGGTATCGCCTTTTGTTATTTTTTTTTTTCAAGCCTATGTTTGTGGGTGGGTGATGAGCGGTAGTTGTCTTCTTTTACCAATGCCGTAGGTATTGAACGAGAACCATGGGGTAATACAATGACCGATCCGACCTTTCCTACCGAACGAACATACATTCCGACAGTGGTTGACCGAAGCTAGCGTAGCGACCTCCCGAGGCATAACTCCTCCATATCCATGACCCGAGTTCGTCAAGATGTGCAGTCTTCATGTATTGGGCGTGCGAGTACTGAGCTGTGGTCGTACCAGGGAACAAAAAATAAGAAAATAAAAGAGAAAACGTGACGCTGATGACTGCTGAACAATTTAAATAACATAAACACCGAAAGATGCCCCCTTGCGACCCAAGTCTTGAGCTTAACACCGAGATAACTCTAAACTCCCAGACTACCAGCAACCACACAATGGTTTGCCGAAGGGGGGAATCATTGCAATGAAAATGCCAACGCTAAGAACCATGCACACCCACGAACGCAAATGCCAATACAGATGCAACTGTTAGCCAAGCAGTCATACGCTCAAGAATCCAAAAGCGCAATCGAGAGTTATCGTCAGACTGCTGCCAGCCAACAAAGCGAGGCTTCCTGAGGATGAGAAGAGGTAATCAACATCACCCCCCTTTTCGAACGTCTTCCGAAACGCCGGTGACCAATTCCTAAAACACACAATGCATGCCCTCTCTAATGTCGACCCCATAGCCGTCTATTTTCCTATCATGTAGGGTGGAAATGCCGATCCGGAACCGTTCATCGCCGAGGAAGAGCCGCCGGCCGACAGCGGTCCGCTGTATACGGAATTGCTACTCCAAACATTACTACTACCACCCTGATAACCTGCCGAGGTGTATGGCGTGTTCGTGCCGTTGGACATCGATGATCCACCGTTGTAGTTTACACGGCCTAAACCGGGCGGGGCCGCAAGACCAGGTGGAGGGCCGTTTGCGCTTGTGAAGCCGTTTCCTGGCCCTGATATCATGCTGTTCATGCCCGGCATAGGGCCGGTGTTAGTCTGACCTGGGGTCTGGCCTGAGCGAACCCCTAAGGGATTCTTAGAAAAGCTTAGACGAATGCCTCCCTTGACGCTGTTATGAAGAGGGTGGCCATATAGCTCATGTAGAGCCTTAGTTGCGAAGGATATGTCTTCGAATTCGACGAAGCACATAGGTCCGTTCTGCTTAGTTCGGAAACAAAGGCGCTTGTAACCTCGTTGCTTTGAAAACATGGCCTTCAATTCTTCTTCTGAAGTGTCAATTGGTAGGTTGCCAACATAAAGAGTATTACATGGCGGATTCTGGTCGGCGGGATTTACGGCCGGGAACTGATTATGGCGCTGGTAGTGTTGGTTGCCTATTTGATAGTTTATCGAGTGGTTCGCGCCGTTCATCACGGTTGGGGACATCGTGCTGCCGTGTGCCGAGAGGGGAGCCATACTATGTCCGTACTGCGGGAGAGATGCTGGACTGCCCGATGTTGTATTCAATGATAGGTTAGCCATGCGAGATATGGGTAAATGGGGAGCCGTGGCTCTTCGTTGCTGGGTCGCCCCATTTTCAGCATAGGCAACCGGGTTCTTCAGGAGTTCGTGTGTCTCGTCGTCTTCGGCGGCGTCGTGGTTAATGAGGGTCTTCCCTGAGATGCGCGGACGCTCAGTGAGGTGGTTGCCGATGGGCGACTGCGGTGAGAAGAGACTCTGGTAATGCGCATCGTTGCTCGCATACGCGCCGTTCACGGGTGATGAGATATTCTCCAGGGGCTGATATGTCCCATTAAACCGAGGCGGCTGACGCGAGGTTGTCCCTGACGAGGCCGCAGAAGAGGGACCGCTGGATGGGGCGGAGACTACCGTATCGAGTGGGTATCTTCTAGATCCGATGGGACTTCCAGACAGAACCTCCACAATGATTTCAACGCCATTTGATGCGATAGATTTGCCGTGTAGCATTTCTTTGGCCTGCTGTGCTCCGGCGGGAGTCTTGAACCTCACAAAGGCAGACCGATAGCCCCGGTCCTCAGGTTGTTCCGGGGAGACAATTTCCACATCAATCAACTCCTGGGAGAATATGAGCATGAGACGTAACTTTTCCTCAGTGGTGTCGATAGGTAGGCGGCGAATCAAGACCTGGGAGACGGGGGAGGAGGGCGTTGTCGCAAATGGGGTGCCGACGGGCTTGGTAGTCGCGTCGCGTTCAAAGGGGTGCACGGCGGCCATGGATAGCGGATAGGGTGGTTGGGTGGTCGCAGCGGGCGACCTGAAGGATTGCGACTGCGCGAGAAAGCCAGGCGCAGCCATGGTTGTCGCGGTCGCAGTAGCGGTGGCGGGAGGATAAGGACTTGCGCGACTCGACGACAAAGGATGAGAGAATATAGGGTTGGATGATTTATTTGAGACCACACCTGGGGTACCGTGGTCCACATTCATGCTTGGAGGTGCATGCACTTTGACCGCCCTACGGGGAGGTACCTGAAGGTCGAGGGACCCTATGGCGGTTTACGGGTCGAAGGCGAAAATGACGATCGCGCTGATCGGGGAATGGTGGGAAGAGTGTCGCAGGATGGCGCAGTGGGCTTTATTATTATGGTTATGATGCGATGCCGGTAGATTGGATGTGATCAAGTGACAAATAGTGGGTGCGCTCCAGCTAAGGTCAAGCTGAGCTGCAGCGGTACACCGGACAGTGTTAAGTCAAGGCTTGGAATCGTAAGTGAGATATTAGCTAGTCTGTCTGTGTCGACACGACGAATTGATGCGAGTGACGACGACGCGATTGGGAAAAAATGGAGAAATTGGTGTCGATGTTCGGGAACGGGCGGGTGGCCGGACGCGATAAGACAAGCAGCGGAGGAATGCAGATTGCAGGTCGCTTCAG
This sequence comes from Xylariaceae sp. FL0662B, assembly GCA_022376535.1. Lineage (NCBI taxonomy): Eukaryota > Fungi > Ascomycota > Sordariomycetes > Xylariales > Xylariaceae > Xylariaceae sp. FL0662B. The sequence goes on along the minus strand of JAJJKD010000015.1, from coordinate 370,283 downwards.
GAGTGAGAAGAAGAAAAAAAATATATAAAATAAGACAAGGTCGGGTAAGGTAGGGTTTGTAGTTGTAGGTATGTGTTAGGTAGTATGATAGGTATTTGGGGATAATAACAAGTCTGGGGGGGGGGGGTCTTGGAGACGGGGGGGTTTTGGGTAGGTAGTGGGATGTCGAGGGGGGGCGTAAAAGGGGGGTGTGTGTGGAAAAGAGAAGAATTAGAAGACCTCTTACCTTCAATCAATCCCGTCAATCAATCAATCAATCTCTTCTGGGCTTTGTCCTGTATGTACGCAGCATGTATGTATGGATGTATGTAGGTATGTATGTATGTAGATGAGCTGTCACAGGGGTGGGACTCTTAGAAAGAGACAAGAGAAAAAAGAGGGTTAGAGGATAAAGAGGGCTGTTCCTGATCTGGCCAGTTAATGGATGGATGGTCTGGTCCTGGATACCTTGATAGGAAAGGGACTGAACTGATGATTGCTCGAGTCCATGAGTGGTCAATTGCTTCCAAGTTGTTTTTGTAAGGCACGGCACCCGGACAGGCTCCAGCAGGTAGGTAATGTACTACATATATACAACCACACACACAACCACACATACATACTTTTATGTACATACATGTAGAGGCAGGTTACCACTGGGAAGGTACGTATGTACTTTAGGTAAGGTGGGCACGCACGCAGGCACGGTACATGTGGGAGAGTTTACGCGGCGGAACCTCTTCAACACCATTCGAAGCATATGACAAAGGTATGTATGTATGTATGTACTACGAGTACGAGTATGGCGATAGCCTACTCTGTCTGTTCTTTGCCAACTTCGCAGTAGGATACATAGACAAGCTCTACCCGTAAGGTCCCGCCGGCTGGGTCAATAGCGTGTGAGTCGATGAAAGATAGTATGTATGTAGTACGTATGTTAAGGAGACTAAGAAAGATCACGGTATGCAGTATGGGTACTCAATATACATATATGTAGGTGAGTAATAAGAGAGAGGTAACCCTACACTACGGCCTCGGGACAGGCTGACAGGTACACGCTAAGATGCTAGGCTAGTGCAAATCCCAAGAGCACCGGCCAAGCTACCTGCAGCATGGCCCCACCGGGGTATTTCGTAGCACACACACCCACACACACCCCCGACGCGCGCGCTCGATGTCCAGATGCCTACTACATATACATAGTACATACATACATGGAAGGGGATGAGGGTGGGAAGAGTGTGGGTGTGGCAGTGTTTCTTGCGGCCGGGGTTACAAAAGAAGATTGATGGATTGATGTGAGTGATATCCATGTCAGTATGTAGTATGTGTGCATGTACCCTACAGTAGATGACCGGGGCTCCTTTTAATTGATGACAGGAACCGCGTTTTAATATGTACATACATACATACATACATACATACATACATACATACGCACATATACATGGTACATACAGTTCCCTACCTCCCACATGCTCGTGCTCTCCATCTATTCCTATTCGTGAGAATTCAATCGATAGCATGAGGCATGATGGCCTCCCGCGGGGAGCTTAGTTAATATTTACGTACAAGCTGCAATGCGAGGGAGAGTTATCTACTATCTATGTATGTATTGTGTTATGGTGTTAATCATACGCATACGACACGCGATGGAGATGACGCTGGATCGTGTTGTTAGTCGACTAAGTGGCACCTCTGCTTGTCCGCAATTGTTTGATTGATTCGATATCGCACATAGTTCAGTTTCCATCTCATAGGTAGAACTCTTCGACATACACCAAACAAGCTTTTCACGTGAAGTTTTGCGTAGACATGCACCCTAGTTAGCTGGAGAAAGGATCTGGTAAACCGCTGTGACCGAGATATCTCGATTACTTGCATAGTTCCTAATTTTATATTGAACAACAATACCACGCACAAAGATGGGACGGTTGCTGCTTTTGTATTGGATAGGTGACATTATTGTAGTTCCAGAGGCATTATAGATGAATACGGTATAAGTCCCGAGTAAGAACCCCGGACCCAGTGGCCAGAACATGCGGTAATCAACTTCACGTAAAGACAGATGTAGTAAATTAGTCGAGTATAATAAGCAAGAAGTGTGTTTGAAGTTATCCAACTAGCTATTGCAGTTATGTCGATGGATGCGTGTCTAGAACTTGTCAAGATGTGCGTCTTGTCCTGATAGCGCGACCCACCACTCCTTTCTAAGGTTCTTAGCGTTTCTACGTGTATACCTCGACATATATATGTACATACATAGCATGGTCTAGCGAACCAATCAGAGCACGGCCGCATAAAGTGACCGGTGTACAGTAGTTTAAAGATCTAACCTAACGACATGAAGGTTGGGTCGACAAAAAAAAAAGATCTATCCATACCATACAGTGAAGGGCTGCCTCGTTGGAAATTTGCGTTTCATAGACAACTCTACAAACTGGCCGTCTTCCATCATCAGGTTTGAAACGCATTAACATGCCCCAAACGATTTCCCCTTTAAGAAGGGACAAATATAGAATAAATAAAAACAAAAATAAAAAAGATTGATCCCGTGGGTTACAAGTAAGAGGCTACATCAAGAGGAGTATCTATCTCCCTCTCACAAAAGTACAGTATGATGTTTTATGGGAGAGTAGGCTGCATTTGGGGAAGCATCCCATGTGGGGTTACATCTAGATTTCGTTTCTGTCCAAGTCTGACGCATTGTGTGCCATACATGTATGGCCCTCCCACGCACCTTTTGCCTTGAAACAAGAAAGTCGACTCTATGTGCTATAATTGGCTCAGAGCAACAATGTCGAGGACTCGGATTACATCTCCGAGTTTTGAAGTCCGACGGTGGGATCTTTGGATTACTACTATGTAAGATGATTCTGATGGTAGGTAAGTAGTTAGGTATGCAATCCATTCGGCTAGAACAGGTGTTATGATTATTGAAAAGATATACTCCGTTGCCATCATGACCAGTCCGAAATAGGACCCATCTGAGGGTTTTTGAGATGAAGCACTATCAGATGTAGACCAGGCATAGACCGACCGGTGAGAATCAGGCAACGAGGTTTCTGCGATGGAACGATGTAAGAGGTTGTGAGAGTACCAATAGCAAGGCGCCAAGCCATGCAGATAGGCCACCTCGTCGACGACTTACTACCTTATCAATTTGCATAATCAAGACCGAGGGAAAGCGACTCCTAGGTACCTAGAAGTAGCTACAGCAGATAATCTTTGTAATCAATCAGATCGAACCTTGAATGATATCAGATCGTAAAGGATGCCGTCATATTTAACAGAGATTGCAGGCGTGGTTTTTCTGCTGATTTATATTGCGCCTAATATTTATCTCTTCACCGAGAGCGTAACGCTGGCTGGAATGGGTATTTGTTGTTTTTGTTTTTATTTTTGTTTGTAAGTGAAGACTTGATCGAGCAACTGAAGGCTCACCGCGGGCACGGTCACTTTATAAGTAGATGAGTAGTCTGCTAAAGTACCTTCTTGTTGATTAATGAAAATCGCGTCAGCATTCCCTTTCGGTAAGTTCAGCCACTTTAGACTTACAAAAAGATGTACATATATATATATATTAGTAGATGTAGTAGTAGATGGGAGGGTATCGGCAACACCTTACGTAACTAAACTTTATATAACAATTCCATAAAAATGAACGACCGTTCTCAATATCACTTCCTCTCTCTTGGATAAGTAACGATCCAATAGTAGGTACTGAGTAATTAATTCATCCATATGGTACGGATAGTATTAGCATGTTAGGTAGATAATTGTCAACATCTGGGCATATGGCTCATGTGGACTTATTTTTTTCTCTGATTCCTGAATGACCAGGCTCCTCATGACCAAGTTGGGCTGCTCTTCTAGGCTTATGACTTTGTCGATATTAAAGTCGACTCGTCAATAAGATTTCTATATCGACATGGCTAGGCTGTGATGGATTAACTGTATTCATGGATGTATGTATGCAGTACGTGTACATGTTCCCAAGCTTCTCCACTCTTCCTACATCAAAGTTAATTGGGGAACCAAATGCAAGTCTAGCGGGCTTGGCGGTTAGCGGCAGCTCAAGCCGCTACGATCTAGACGCTTTTCAGCCTTAGCGGCGTTTCCTCAGAAGCGCCACTTCAATCTCAGCACAGCCCATATCACGTAGGAGGATAATTGCATGGGCTGGAAGATGGCCAAAGCGTCTCGTCCTTTTCTATGTACATACTGTATGTATTTCGCCCAATCCGCACCCTCCCCACTCCCCTCCCACCCCTCCTCCTCAGGCTCCAAACCCCCCCTTCATCACGATTCTACATAAGGACTAGACGAAAGCTTCAAAGTGGCATGGATGCTGATGCTACTGCATACTGCGTGCTGAGTTGAACTGAGCCACTTCATCTATTATGTGCCAACTTGCGTCACTTTCTTTAATTAATATCACGCGACCGATACCTAACATCGATGGACTGTTATAACGGTCTAGCCTCGCTCGGTAGAACAGAGTTCTGACTCGCACCTTGGGGTGAGCTCAGACTACTCCGTATTATATAACTTATCAGAGGCTCACTGAAACAACTACGTGGGAGAAAACATAATAGTCCGACAACTCGTCCGGCCGTTCTCGGGTCCGTCCTGCCATCTAAGCTTCTTGAAAGGATTTCCTTTATGCCCTCTAATCGACCAGTGTGTGATCCTCACTACCATTATTTTTACCCTTTTTCTTTGTTGCAGTCAGCTGCCTCACTTGACACAGTTTGGTCTCCCTATTGGAAGATTCTTTTTCTTTCGATAAAAGTAAGAAAGTGAGAATAATATGGTGTTAATACTTATAGCACTACACTCGCTCGCCTTTCTTCTCACACTACCTCTCCAAACCCGTCTCGTTCTAAGCTAAGGTAATCACCTATACAAACTAGCTCATCATCTTACCCGATCATCACCGAGATACTCGATTCCTATTCTCATTACATAGATCCCCTCCTAAGAATCATGATACTCCTTCCCCAGTTCGCATTCGAAGGCTACGCTTCCCCATACCTACCTCAGATACTTTGGAAGTTCAAGCTAATTCCCCTTAGTTCTTACATCTTACTCTTATTACATACCTACCCCTCAGTACCGGCTTTCTAACTACCCTCCCTGCCTTCTCGGAAAGGGCAACTTCTCAAGATCCGTAATGGTGGGTGGTGCTTTGACAGCCATCAGCCTCATAGTCGTCGCATCTCTTGCCGGCTTCCGACAATGTCGGCGTTCGCTTCATGCTACGTAGCTTAGGCGGCTTTATCGTAGAATGCAGAACGGGGTTACACGACATATGCCGTCCTCTGTGGAAGATACTAGGTACATATAGAGGTATACAATGACATTCCTCGAAGTCGGGGCTTGCCAGAACACAACATGCGTGATGCTTAGCTAGCTTTGAGACAGACGCTGGAACGGATCCCGATTCGTGCCTCTCAATAAGCACTACCGTACCTGGTTCAAACCTTAGCCTATAGAACTTCCGCTACACCAGACGCGGGCATCTTTCCCACCCAATCTCGACGGCCGGCGGTGCACACTCGTGACTCGGACCTCGAAGGACTTTCATCAACGTCCAAAGCCCCAGCACAGCACGCCCACGGAGCTTCATGCGAAGCAATATGTGTGCAATGCATAGTATACTCTTGCAGATGCATCCCTAGGAAGCGGTATGGAGCCTCGATGGGGGTTGTATCTGTCGGCGTATCCAAACAGTAATTCGCTAAGCTTGTGTTGGCTAAAATCCCCAGCTTGCATTCTGCGGGGATTTATCATTCGTCCGTACGGCGTATGCCCCAGCCTCATGCATAGGTAGCGTGTCATGCCGGTATGTGATCCAAACCCTATTACAGTCCGTTTCGGAAGCACATAGGTGCTTCTTGGGAATCTCCACACGAACATGGGCTCCTTAATGGGATGATTATCGCGAGGTTGCATACCTAGGTACTTACATCCCTTGCAAATATTCCCAGCAGAGAATGACAGTACATACTTGCTGTTATTACCGTGAATTTCAATGCCAGAACTGACAGGCACTTTGGCCCAACAATCTGGTTGATCACTTGTTTTTGTTTCTTTTCTTTTCTTTTTTCCCCGTGGCGGCATTCCTCGGGAGAACTTGGCGTTTACTTGGACAAGAACCTTGTCCAGACTCGGTTTTTCTTTTTCTAGCCCTGGCCTATATCACAACAGGCTCTCGCTTCAGACCGATCCGCTTGTTCGTGCTTCACACCGCCAGTGCTTGTTAACTGCTTTCACGAAACTGCACTGGATGTTGTAGATGTACCTACCACGCGGATATGCGTAGGCTACATGTGAACAGGGTAAACCTGGTTCAGGCTCATCAGAGATCGGCTTCTGCGTGCTGACATAGAGAGAAAGTAATATCTACCACGCGTAGCCCATGCTTCCCCGGTAAGACTGCCCGTTGGTTAAGGGACAAAGACATTCTTGACGTACAGGGCTTACAAACTTGTTGCAAGCGGATCTCTTTTAGGAACATTGAGCTGCAAGCTAGAATAAACCATGGCATTGAGCGATGCTGCTATTTACGTCCTGATCAGCGAAACGAGGCATTGACGGGAGTGAAACACGTTTCTCAATCGTCACTAATGCGGTGCCAGGCAGCTCAGCCCAATACCCCCACGACGCTTCGCTCCGAGATGCGCCTTCTGAGACCATAAATGTCTAGAATCTTTCCAGATCAACATTGAACCAGGTCTGACTCTAATCAGGAACTTTACTGAAAGCGACGAGCACGCCACCCTGTTTATTGTTTAATAATGAGATTGTTGAAAATGCTGTTTGCTATGAGAGGGGGTCCCTATATCTCCATGCTTCCGCTCACTGGCTCCTTCGCCCGATGAGCAAGGCTACAGTAGTTTAGCCCCGGGCGGTGTTTTGGGTTGCGGGTTGAAGTGAACCGACTGGGTCACACCATCACCTTAGTTGGGCATCGCTAATCCCGACACCAGTACCTATGTCCAGATTGGGGCAGCAACGTTTATCACAACGATACCTTCCCCCCTGGGAGAGGGGCAAGATAGCAAGTGCGAGAATGCCACGTTCAAACTGGGCAAGTCACGAAGCTGCCGTGCCCCCCTTACTTGGTCAAACCTACCCGTATGTACCAACGTCCTCCGTGCTAATGAGTACCTACCTCCGCAACCTCCGCAAGTTTTCTTGGAACCTCTTCATCGATCTCCATGAGTGGCTGGCTGGAGTCCCGTCTTCAACCGTTTCGATGTCCATGCCATATCGTGGGTTCGCTTCGGCAATGTGATCGATCACCTTGGGCCGTAGGGGATGACACGTGTAGGTGCCGGCTATTCCATGAGTAGGCATATCGTAATTAGCGAGCATCAAGCCCACGCTTGGTGGTTCTCCCCGGCAAGCCACGATCCAATCCATTGGGCGAATCATCACCTCTCAAGGGCGGTCACATACTCGTCGGTACGAAGTACCGTACGGATACGTAGCCGTGGGAATGGCGGTGACCCGCGTGCTGCTGAAGTCACATGCTATGTGCGGCTCTATCTCGCTGCTTATCTCGCATCAGGTGCTACCTAGTGATTTTCTCGTTTGGATAATATCTAGGTACTTATAGGATTTAGAACAGACTTGTAAGCCTCGTAAGGCTGCTTTTTTCCGGGGTTAGCTACCTCCAGAGCTACAGGCTCAGCAGGGACTGATGCTTACGTTCTGTATCACGCTGAAAGAGAATCTTCGAATATCTACACGCGTGACAGGAAAAAAAGAGAGAAAAAGAACCCTACTAGTTTGTCTCTCCCTTCCCTCGCCCTCGGACATAGGGTAATACATAGCAACACCGTGTATGAATCTTGATTCTACTTAAACTAAACCTGTTGTTCAGGTCATGGGTGAAGTCTCCACATGAAAACTCTTTCGTCACCAACATTGCTCGACTTCAATCCAGTGGCGACCTTTGAGTCCTCGAGTTCCTCGAAATTATCTTGCTAACCCTAACCCAGAATGCCGGCTTGTTAGCGGGCCGGGTTCAACGTCTTGTGCTCACATTCCGCGGAATGGCTGTCGGCCCGGGCTTCTCATTCGACGAAGGGTCGGCCGCTTTACGAACGGCCAATCCGAGAACGCGTTCGTTCTTTTTCTTTACCGTTGTAACCTCCCCAATAATAACCATACGACCAGAACAATACATTATGTATGTACTTTGTTATATATAGTCTCTCCACTTAAGTTACATGCACGTCCGGGCTTAGCCTGACTTGGCGTTCGAAGACTCTTTGGTTGCATTCTCACACATATGAGAACCTCGATCCCTTTTCTGCACGCTCGCTAATGACATGGTTTATAGCCTAGAAGGTGGGTAAAAAAACTTCCGTACCTAGGTATTTCAAGTCTGCTACTACTACTCACTGACACCACGCTCGTGTTCTTTTATTATCATGTATCCTAACGATAGACGAGGTCAGGGGTTCCAATTCGTGACGAATCTAGGTCTCGACCCCCTCGTAGTATGTACATACCCATCAGCATGATCGACGGTCCCCTGCCAAGACGGGGCCTACCCCGTAGTCGTGCTATCGAGGAAATCCTGCGGTGCCAAGCGTCACAATCTTGGGGGTTCTAGAACGGAGTCTATCGAGGAACCGCGTTGCCTTATCTCATGGTCCTATGTATGTCCAATGCTATGTACGTACATATTATGCATTGGGAGCTTTGGTACGGGCGTCTGTGTGTGTGTTGCTGCTGTGTATGTATGTACGTATGTACATACGCTTGAACCTACCGGATACAGTCGCGGTCTGGGTCGTCCTATCGTCCTCGATGCAACTGGAAATTGGGCTTCAGCTGAGCTGAGCTGAGCTGTGCCGAGTCGGAAGACACAGATTCGGACATGGACGGATGGGCCCCGTTGACGATTTCACTTACTGGAACGCGTCACGTTTCCACCTACAATCTAGCGCCTCATTTCCGGTAGTTCATCCTAGCGGTGCGTTTCCTTGACTACCTAGTTACTTTACTCAATGTCAGACGGCAGCTTGTCCACTGGACTTTAACAGCTCCCGTCTCAGGCCTTCGAGTACTCGAGGTAAGTGGTTCATCCGATGTGAACACCACCTTATCCACCCCATCGTGACAACTCCCGACGAAGCCGGTAAGGCAAACCAAACACCTACTCTCAACCCACCCAACCAAGGATAGAAGTGGCTCGCCCGCCCATCTAAATTATCCCCGCTCCCCGTGGCGCGTATCTTGGTCCTGACGATTAAGCCCTGCTCACCCCCCTTACGCTCTGACCTCAGTAGCCAGGGAGGAACCAGAGAAGAAGGCTATTGCGGTTTACGCCGACGCCCCCCGGGTTCCGCGCACCCGCTTGATTGATACCCGGGGGACGCCCCGCCGGTGGCGCTGGTTTTCGAGGTTTGGTGCACTGTCCGTGGTATGTCGAAGCGGCGATCCCCGGGAGTTAAATGGGCGAGTTTTCCTCGTTGCGACATACGAGTAGAATCAGGTTGCGGATGTTGGCACGTGGTTTATGGCCGATAGCTTATTAGTTGTAAGCTGGACTGTGGCTGTGAGCTAAAGGCGGGATTAAAGGGGAGTAGGATAGTGCTCGAGAGCAGGAAGGAGGGGAATGAATGCTCATAGTTATGTTTGAGGGTTTTTGAAGACGCTGGACCAGCGTGGTGCATCATCAAGGGGTTGGTCTACCTATTTTCATTATGGGGACGATCTTGAATTGATGAAGTCTTCAAAAATCTAAGGAGAGGAAATGAGTATTGACGTATGCTTCTTAGTTGTGCTATATATCTCTAACGACAGCTAGGAGGAAAGGAGATAACAGGGTGGTGTTATCATGGTATGCTACGAGGAGTGCCATATACTGGAATAAATACTCATCTACCTTTTAATAAGTTCAGTAAGCCAGTTGAACTCGGATGATCGAGGAGGGCGAGTAAGTAGGAGGACAGCCCATTCAAGATATCTCGAGCTTTGTGAATAGGGGTTTACCTGGTCAACTTGTCTGTCTTGTTTTATCTACAGAAAAATCATGAACTTAACCATATCACTAATGTTGTTTCTATCTGCTGCCTTTTTATATCTATTTTTATTCTTATACTCATTTTCATTTTGATGTATTCATATTCTTAATTGAATCCATATACATACTTATTGTTTATGAAGGTGACTGTGTTAGTTGTGACATACCTTTTGTCTTACGTTACAACGGTTTTGATACCTCAAATTCATGAGAATCAATCAGAATGAGGCGATACAAGGTACCTCATACATTGTGTGTCGTCATAACTACTTAGGTAGCGCTTCAATCGCGAGGGAAAGCTACATGTACGTATCTCAAGCTGTTTGTTGTAGGTGCGACTCCCATCTGAACCCGATGTATACGAGGTATGTACCAGGTAGATAGGTGCATGTGGTCAGCACAGTCCCTCGTAATAGCTGCTCACGTGTCAAAATTAGAAGCATTCTTACCTACTTCCTTCTCACAATCTGAGTCAATGGCAGTCACTTCTTGAGGGCAATCAAACTTTATGTGAATGCGGGAGTCGTCATGAATCACATACGGGCCTTTTCCCTTATCCATTTCTTGTCACTTTTCCCATACCTATTAATTGAACAGAAAACCAAAAAAACAAAACAAAAAAAAAAAAAAACCCCCGGTTTTAACACCTAAGGTTGAAAGTAGAGCGGCGTCACGATGGCTTGGTGGGACAACGGCCAAAACTCGCTATTTGCAGCAAGGTCTGCTGAAGTCTACAAAGACAAGGAACGGCATAATGGCCCATCGCCCTCACAGTATTCAGGCTCTGAGAACAGCCCTACCCCTTTCCTACCACCTGTGAATCCCGGAGATGCCTGGTTTGCACTCTCTCGACGATTATCCACCAAGTCTGGCCGCTATCTTCTTACTTTCGTAGCTGCGGTCATCTTGACCTACATATGGCACACCTTTCCCCATGGATATTTGTACCGCAGCCAATGCGGGCCGGCCTGCGAACATACCCTTCCTTATGAGGACTTACCGGAATCACGAATAGGGGAACTGAGAGATACTTTTGCCGGCTATAAACATCGTGGGGAGGAGTGCGATATTTCATCCTTGGAACTCCACAAACCATTTGGACACGTCTGTCCTGACAGGACCTCAATGCTCACGGCTATGTCTTCTGGCGGTCGGATTGGTAAGGATGCGCCGTATGTGCCTCGAGGCTGCGACATGCAGTGGTTCAGCACGAGGGAGGTATGCGAGATACTGGGCCGGTATTCGCAAGTGATCCTGGTAGGTGACTCCATGCTCAGGCACGTAATTGGAGCGATGAATATTTTAGTCCGGGAGGACCTCGGTTATGGCGGTGTGACGAATTGGAACTTCAACGAGGAAGAACGGTAGGACGGAAAACAGTCCTCCATAGAAGCGAAAATCGCGGTCGCTGACGAAGATCGCAGACGTGAATGTTTCTGCAACAACCAGTTTGACGTGAGAGACTGCTCGGTTCAGGGAATCTTCAGCACGGCGGATGTCGTAAAGCATGATCCACTGAGCCTGGTATGTCCCAAGATCGTGCCGGAGTGGTCGATGGATTTGCGGAGTGAGTTAATGATAGCTCCCTAGCAACGGCATCCGTCACATTAACAACGTGATAGTTGAGCAGATGGTGCGATATCCCATTCCGGAAGAGGAGCGCCAACGGTTGGAGAGGGCCATCGATTCCAATCCTTCCCAGCAAAAAGCCTTCGTTCTGGGTCACGGGCTTTGGAATAATCTCGAGATAGGCCAATCTGTGGCTTGGCTGGATTCGGTGCTTGACACCATTGACTCGAAGCTAAAAGCCCGCATGCACTTGAGAGGCCGTAGTGCAAAAAGAAACCTGCCAGTCCTCCTAATGACCCCAAACGCGGCAGGGGAGAAGAAGCCGGACGAATGGATTATCACCCAGGGGAACAAGGCGCTTATTCAGTTCGAACATGCGATGGCGGTTGAAGCAGCCAAACGGAGGGTCGACCACCTGGGGACTTGGAATATGAGTATCCAAGCAACATTGTACGATGGTGTGCACATGGATATGCGTGGTAACTTGCTGAAAGCTAGTGAGTAAATTCCTGAGTCCTTTATTTCCCCTTCAGGCAGTCTCATAAATGCAAATTGCCCTGTTCAGAATTCGGGTGAGCACATTGCTCCCGAAACATGCTTCGAAACTATCCAAAAGCAGTAATTGCTGACTCCAAATGTTGAAGTGATGGTGGTGAACTGGCTGAACCTATTGGAGGTTTAGGGTCCTGCGCCGTAGAAGGGCGTCACTGATCCTTACCCGGGCGATCAACCAGTTATCTGATTGAACGGCTCCTCGCACCGGTTCTTTATTAGGGAGTCTTAGGAGTCCGGCATGATGAAGGAGGAGGGGGGTGGACTAGGGAGCTAGATATCTGATTACTGTAAGTACAATGGGAAATATCAGTGTGGGTCCCGACTATACGAGCATTCCATAGATCAAACTAACCTGCTCAATACGTAGTACATACACGTACGGATTACATCAAACATATCCACCTAGTGGGCTGGTCGGTTGGTCGACAAGCTAAATGGATCCTCGATGGAGCAACATTGAGTTAACTGGTTAGCTGGTTAGGTATGCCGAGCATGCCAAGTTAAATCACCACAAAAATCGGCCCAGTTAGAAAACCCACGCAAAAAAGTTAGAAATCCCACAACTCCACTCTCGCACAGACGTTGCATAGGATCCCATACAAACTAGTATGTCGATCAATGTATCCTATATCAATCCCAGATATACTGTATCTATTTAGGTTATTATTACCATTAATACTAACGCATTATCTTTAAAACACAAATACTAACCCGAAACCCTAGCTATACCTTAACTATTAACCCTAACTATATAACAACGATAAATAACGACAACAGTAACGGTATAAAAACATCAATAGGTTATATATACTATTGACAGACGCATATATAGGATCTGTATTTGTTTTGGTAGGGGTACCATATTAGCGTATGTACGGAGATTACCAAGTGGAGTTTGTGGGATTTCTAACTTTTTTGCGTGGGTTTTCTAACTGGGCCGACAAAAATGTCGTGCCCCACTACCACTACTTGTAAGCCTTCGATGCTTGAGTGCAATTCCTTACTGTTCTAGTCGAATAGCGTCAATTGCTGCATGAATCGGAGGTCGATATGATGGTCGTGATGATCTAGACCTGCCCGTCTGCCGAACACTCCTTCAAGCCAAGCACCCCCACCTATAACCCACTCACCAAAGACATGCAGCTCAATCACCATCTACATCTTACACGTGGACCCCATGTTCTGTCGATCATACAGTAAAAATGCGCCAAACTCCCTTAATCTAGGGTCCTACGACCTATGTAGAACACCCTTTCACTCGTAACCTGTTAGCCAGCCTATGAGCCTCTCATCCGTCATTTCAATTTTGTTCACGACGCCCTACATAGCTACCTGATCTACTTGGAGTGAAGAGAGATGACCTCTGCCGGACATAGTCCTAAGGACCATTCGCCGACTTTCGGCCATGATGCAGAGGCTGAGGTGGATGAGGATCAGCTAGAAGTTGACGTGAGTTGAATATTTTTTTTTATTCGCCTAAGTATTCTCCTTCATCTGCATCACGTATTCCATCGACTTTCCCTACGATATATACTTATATAACCGGGGCGAGTCGTCCATTTGAGGTCCAGCTCTCTCAAACTTCGCTTCATAGCATCTTGGCATGAGTCCGGATGGAGGTCTTCATTGCTTAGAAGTACAAAGGAGACGAAGGATCGTGGACTGATCTGCGCGTGTAGGAGGAGTTTGACAAAGACTCAGCCCTGGGCGGCATGGGCGGCATGAGTTACCCGTGAGTTCGAGCGGTTTTGTTGACTATCTCTACGCCCAAATAGCCGAATCCAAACTCACTGACCCCTATCTCCGACTGCAGCTCGTCAACCATGAGTGCTACAAGTAGTATACTCAATCATATCGTCGAAAATGGCAGAACTTACCATCGATTCAAAGAGGGCAAATACATGCTGCCCAATGACGAGGTATGCCTCAAGACCAACCTTACCTAGCGCCCTGGCCCTTGTGCTCATTGTGACGTGGTTTTCAGATGGAGCAAAGTAGATTAGGTAAGGCTTCTATGCTCATACTATAAAACGGTAAACCGAATCCTCTACTTACAAGTGCAGACTACCAACATAGACTTTATACGCAAGTCAACAATGGGAAGCTCTGTATAGCGCCGATCGACCAAGAGGTCAGAAACGTCCTCGAGTACGTATTTAAAGCCATCCTAGCCAGTCTGAGCCGTGTTTGACTCCCTGAGGCCTTCTTGAAGTTGAGAGACGGCGCGAGAGATCGGCTGTAAATTCGTAATATTATCTGAAAAGGGGCATCTGCTAACTTTGTGCATAGTATTGGAACCGGCACCGGCATCTGGGCCATTGAGTTTGGTGAGAAACAACTCCGAAGCAGCATGCATCTATATGTATGAAGCGCACTCGCTAATCATCGAAGGAAAGGCCTGGAGCATCCCGGAGCGCGTGTCCTCGGCGTGGACTTGAGTCCCATCCAACCAGCATAGTGCGCCATCCATTCATCCATCCCTCACGTCGTCTCTCTCTCCCCCCCTCTCTCGCTCTGTCTTTGCCTTATGATGCACCAAGATCTGACTTGAACCGGCCCCCAACCCAGCACCCCGCCCAACGTGACATTTGAGATCTGCGACATCGAGGACGAGTGGTCGTTCAGCCACAAGTTCGACTTCATCCACATGCGGACGATGATCACGTGCTTCAAGGACCCGGGGGCCGTGTTCGCGGCGGCATTCGCGGCGCTCGAGCCGGGCGGCTACTTCGAGGTGCGGGACCCGATCCTGCCGTTCTGGTTCCGGACGCCGCCGCCGCCGGGCTGCGCGCTGCGCGAGTGGGGCGACCTCCTGATGGGCGCCGCGGCGCGAACGGGGCGCGACTGGGGCGCCGCCCCCCGCTGGGCGCAGATGCTGACCGACCGCGGCTTCGTCCACGTCACCGAGCGCCGCGAGGCCATCGCCCTCAGTCCCTGGCCGAAAGGCCGCCATAATAAGGAGCTCAGCCTCCTGCTCCAGCACGACGTCCTCGGCATGCTCGAGCCCGTCAGGTAAGTAAATTCCTAAGTTCCTTATTTCCCCTTTAGGCAGTCTCATAAATGCAAATTGCCCTTTTGAGAATTCGGGTGAGCACATTGCTCCCGAAACATGCATCGAAACTATCCAAAAGCAGTAATTACTGACTCCAAATGTTGCAGTATGGCCCTCTTTACCCGCGTCCTCGGCTGGGAGACCCAGCGCGTCCGCGACTTCCTCGAGCTCGTCAAGCAGGACGTCCGCGACACCCGGTTGCATGCCTATTCCGAAGGGTGAGTTGGGAGATGGGGTATGTGCGCCTGCTTGATGTGACATGTGCTGATCGATCATTTGATGTAGTGTCCATGTGTACGGGCAAAAGCCCGTCTAACATCCTACTACGTACCCGTCGTCGGAAAGCGGGCATTTTGGTGTTTCTCGTGTATCTGGTTCAGAATGTACATGTATTACACAGCTGAGAGTTCCAGTATGCATCGGCATTGGTTTATTAGGCATCTAGCGTTGATTTTGCGCATATCCATTCTCTTCTATATCTATATATACCCCTTTCACAAGTTTACATAATCCGCGTACAATTCTGCATCGCTGAGCTCCGTCGTATCGGCCGCCGGCGTTATGTCCGATCCCCAACCCATCGTCATCGTGGCCCATAGATCGTGAAACACCATAGGCTTCGCCCCCGAGCTTCCGGCTCCGGAAGAAGACGACGCCGCCGAGTCCAGCTCAGCCGCCAAAGCTGCAGAGACCGGATCGCTCAGCATCCCCGTACTGTCACTGTACGACGAGCCGGCGAGGGTCCCCTCCTGCTGCGGCTGCTGCCCCTCCCACAGGGGCAAGTACTCATCCAGACTCCCGTCGAACATAGGACACGCCCGCGCCCCTCTCCCGCCCCTCTCCCCCTCCGCCCTAGCGTGCAACGCGGCGCTCATCCTTTCGAACCTCGTCCTCACGGACCCCAACACGACCCTGAGCGCCGCAACAACATCGGCCTTCCCGGTCCCAGTCCCGGCTCCGCTACTATCCCCCTTGTCCGCGCTTAAGCGCGCGAGATGCGCACCCAGATCCAGAACGCGGCGCCCCCGCGCCCAGTCGTACGCGGGACACGTCGGCACCGGGAACGACAGGCGGAAGGCGGCGATGAGGCACAGGACCAGGCGCGTGACGTCGAAGCCGCTGAGGCGGGCCAGCTCGGCGGCCGACAGCGCCGCCGCGCGGTCGAAGAAGGTGCGTCCCGCGTGCGTCGCGCGCAGGAGGAGCGCCGCGGCGACCTCCGAGGGCGGGTCGAGGTCGAGGTCGGGGCGCGGCCGGGGCGCGCGCATCAGCGGGGCAGCGGTTAGGTACATCTCGGTGGTTAGGGAGGCCGTGAAGATGCTTGCTGTTCCGACGAGCCGGCGGAAGGGCTTGGTTAGCTTTTGTGGACTGGATTGTTGCCTACGGTTTTTTTCTGGAGGGGTGAAAGGGTTGGGGTGGAAGGCTGCCTCGTAACCGACTGCGGGGGGTGATGGGGAAAAGGGGGAGGGGCATTCTCACGCGTGGTGGAGAGCCGGCTGGGGATCCGGCTTTGGAAGTCCCGCAGCTGCGTCTCGAGACCGATCCGCATCAGGTTCTTCTGATGGTGGGAGGTGGTGTCGGATCGCTGCCTATGGCTCCGCTGCAGCTCGCTGAGCCCGTCTGTGATGGACTGAAGGCGCACGAGCCAGACGAGTGCGTGGTCCTGGTCTAGGTCGCTGAAGTGTTCCAGGGCCTCGGCGCATTTGGCGACCCATGGTGTGTAATTTAGCACGGGTGCCTTGGACCATCCCCAGGCGTATCTGCGACTCTGTTAGAGGTAGATAGAAACGAAAAGAGAATGGGGACATAAGGGGGAGGGGTTTCACTAAACTCACGTTGAGTTGCCATAATAGCAGGCTAGAAATGCGCGGATGCTCTGGAGTTTGTCTGATCTCCTCTCGGGCGGCTGGGATGCTAAGTCTAGGTCTGCTTCTTGGTCCAGTTCGAGATCATGTACAATGTCGGCGGCCATGCGAAGGTATTGGGAAAATTGTCTGTTCTTCGGACGTAGGTGGAACGGATACCTAGGCCATATATATAAGCTTGTTCGATACTGTCCCAAGCACCTGTAATATCGTGATGAGGCCGATGGGCGGCTTACCAGGAACAGTAAATCATCAGCCCCTGCACTAACTCGAGTGATCTCTCGCCACCCATCACAAACTTGAGCCCAAGCACTTTGCGAAACTCTTCATCCTGACGCGTAAAACCACCGTATGTTAGTTTCCGAGACCCCCTTTCTGAAAGCTCAACATGTTTTCCTGGACGCTGCGTGCAGGCCGGGAAATACCCGTACAGAACTAAGCTAGTATTACACTTACTACCAGCAGTTAGTTACCCGATACAAATACCTAACGAAACTCGAATATAGTGCGCGGAACAAAGCCTTTACGACTACAAAACGTCGTGCTTTCTTTCATACGTACCGTAGAGACTCTTCCCCTGCAGACTCGTCGAGCAGCTCGTCACCGCCAGGATGGCCAGGAGCACGAACGGCGCGCGCCGCGCCATAGACCGCACGTCCGCGTCGTCGGGCAACACGACGCAGGTGCAGTGCGGCAGCATTGCGCGGAAGGAATCGAGCAGCTTGCCCGCCGAGTCGAGGTTGAACTGCGGCTTGATGCCCAGGCTGCTCATCGGACGCGAGTTTATCGACGACGAACCATTCATCGTCGATGATGACGATGTTGAGGGCGTCGCGACCGAGAGGTCGTTGAAGTCAAACTCGCCGCTACTAGCCAGGGGCGGCGGGCCAGCGCCATCGGGGTCTTCGATCGAGGGAACAAGGTCCTCGATGTACTGCTCGTGCTTGGCGCGCAGCGCGGCGAGGGCCTCGTCCGCGTCCGGCTCCGAGGGCATGCTGAAGTCGATGCTGAAGGTCTTGCCGGGGCCGGGCGGGGGAGGGAGGACCTCTGCGTCTCTGTGATGGGAGACAGTACTTCTAAGCCGAGGAATGTTGCGCCGCAAACGGACTCGGAAGAGAGAAAAGATAGAAAGGGATAAGAGATTTTAGGACAGGAGTCTGTGGGTAAGAATAGGAAAGATGGGACTCACGGTTTAGAAGAGACCTTGGGCCGGCGGGTTCGCGGACCGGTCCGGAAGACACATTCACGCTTGAAATCGAAGCATCTACGAGGCGCAAGGCGTGCATATACATCAGTCCCCGGCCATTACTGACGGTAGTGAGTGGGATTGTGCAAGGGACGAGCTTGGAAGATACATAGATCGAATAGATAGTGGTATGGCTATATATACCTCTTGCAGATACCTGGTTGAGGACCGCTCTGACACCTGACCTTAGCAGCCCGACACGCTTCACAAGCGTAGTTTAACTTGGGCTTCGGCTGAGCCCGCACTTGTGGTCCCATTGGTTGATCCATGGTGGGTAGTTATACAAGATCTGGATAACGATGCTATGGAGAGGTATATTGAAGCGCTATCGAAGCCCTGGATAAAGTTAGGTGTGGATATGAATGATAGGAGGTATTTCGAAGTTAACTGCTCAGACTAGCTCGAAACTAACACGCCACTCTACGCCCAGATGAGCGAAAAGGGGATTTGATTCTTAGGCTAGTTAGTGATCGGAGGGCTGCAAAATGAAAACACCCAGACCAGGCGATGAAGTTGCATTGATGACCATACAGAATCGTCAAATTTCTGTGCCGTCGGTAAGACTTACAATCCGACAATAGCGTAAACTCCGGGCTGCGTCGGCGATACAAACCATTGGCGGTATTGTACCTAGCCGGTCCCACCCCCGGCAGCCCCGGGCCTCAATCCCTCGCTTTTTCAATATGTACTGCGGTTAGCGGCACAATAATATCACTTACACTTCGTACCTCATTTTTCATAATGTTTTAAACTATATTATTGTAATGCTAGTGTTGCTTCGTAATAAGAATTGGCAATGAAGATGCGAAGATGTTGTATTAAAAAGGAGTCTCTACTAGCCAATTAGTTCAGAGGAGAACTAGTAATGTGGATAGGATTGCTATTTGGAATGTCATTATGTCCCGGGTATCGTAGCAAAGACTTTTCGGATGTCTTCAATAAAATGTTCTCGAGCAACGCTTAGTAGCCGATCTACAAAGAATATCGATATATCAAATAATTAATGCGAAGTCGGATCTTTTAGTGAGTTCCTTCGAGGAAACCGTGACGTAACGAACTGATATGTATTTCAAGAGATGGAGTTATAGCGTCTCGGTGTTATTATGTAATTATATATAATACTTGATTTAAAATAATGTCTTAAAACTCGATATTGATTAGTATCAGTACTAAGATACCCTAATGATGTGGTACTTAAATCTCTCTCTCTCTCTTCCTTTCCCCCTCCATCTGAATATCTAATGCTCTATTATTACCGATAACTCATATTGCTTTTGACCTCCGTAACTTTACCTTGACACTCTGCAGGTTCTCCTATACCAAGCTCGCCTATATGTCCGTCTTCTGTCGAAATATTTCCGAACCTGACCCTTTGATCGTACAAGAGTTTTGACCCCTCGGTATCATCCATAGCAGCGCCACCAAGTGGCAAACTAGGGCAATTAAGCACCCCACCACGCAATAGAGTCGATGCGTTCATTTTCAAATCAGGTATCGAAATGCACAGGTCGAATACTAACTTGATAACGCCGCTCGCAAACATAACACACGTTGAGATGATGAGCGCTGCCATCCAGCCTCTATCATAGACAAATTGAGTTTCGATTTGGGTATTCGTCCCAGTAACATTAGCTAGCGGATCCGAGAACCAAAACGTATTGATATCATAGGAAAGGGTTGTGGATTGGCCTTGAAACATGAGGTCAACCCCGTAAACGGCTGACCAGTAACTGTTCAGTAGCTGCGAGAATCTTGTAGCAAATGTCTCGTTCTGAGTCATGCTGAGGTCTATTTGTGAACTGCCAGGAGTCCGGAATATCCTGTCAGGAGATTGCATGTAGTTCTGCAGTATCCCGGGCTCCGATCTTCCGGCTCGTTGTAGGTCCAGGCAAAATAGGGGAATTCGGTGAGCTTCCAGTGCGCAAATTATGTCGTGGAACGGAGTAAAGGGGCTTATCAGCCAGCTTCGGAGCCCAGGAGGACACCCTAGTATGAAAAGAGTGTATTGCAATAGGCGGAATCTGGCTGAAACATCTGGAGAGTGCTCTCATCCGCCCTCCTTGATCTAGGTCTAACAGTGCCACTCTACTTGCAACGCCACTCAGCCTCTTGTGTTCCCTTTGACTCCGTTGGCGAATAACGAACGTGCTGCTCGATACTGTTAGGCAATAGAATCTTAGGGGTAGCGTAAATAGGACACATATCAAGGTGCTATACTGTAGCTGAGCTGTGGCGGGTGTGTATTACAAATGGCCCGAATCTTCGTATGTAAAGTGAACAACAACTTCAGGCTCATAATTTTTTCTACGATAGCATTCACGCTGCCTGCATGTCTGGTTGTAGGAAGCAACCAATTACCTAGGGTAGCCAATCTAGTTCAGACTGCAGTAAGTAGGTAGGTCGTAATCATCAATTCATCTCAAGTATTTAAGCATTCCTTCTCTACGTAGAATTCGATTTGCCCATCGCCACCCAAACACCTACCACGACCGCAACCACCACGGTCAACCCCGTGAGCGAGATCGAACAAAAAATCAGGATCTGCCTGCGCCGCTTCGCGATCCGATACCGCGCCATCGACATCGTCTCGGCGGCTTCTTCGTCGACATTATCCAGCTTCCCCCCGTATCCCGCACCACCACCACCACCTCCTCCTCCTCTGCTAGTAGTAAGTAGCGTACTGCGGGACCCGTTGCCGAGCCCGCGCGCGACCGGCGTCTTCGCGTCCGCGACGAAGCTCGTCCGCGCCGGGCTCGGCGACCGGATGGTGCCGTTTACGTCCGCTATGCCGAGGCCCGGGTACGTCGCCGGCGTCGACGGTGAGTACGGGCCCAGGCTGAACCGGGGCTCGAAGAACGGGCTGGGCGAGTGCAGCAGGCTGCGACTGCTGCGGTAGCTCGGGGACCGCCGCGACTCCGCGCGCGACGGGTCCAGTCGGAATGTGGAGTCGCCCGAGGGCGACCGTGCCAGGGGCCCCGTGGCGAATTTGGGCACGTCGATGCTGGCCCCGGCCCCGGCTCTGCTGCCGGCGCGGTCGGCAAGATGGGCCTCTGACGGCAGTTGGGGGAATGTGGCGGGCACGGGTGATACGGGAGAGGGAGAGCTCGGGGTGGAGGGTGAGTACCACGTGCATGGCGACGGAGCCCGGGCGTTGGGATCCGGTGTCGCGCCGGTGCTGGTTGGTGGAAGGGGGAAAAGTGATGGCGATACGGGGCTGTATGGTGATGCTGGCGACAAGGGCGACACTGCATTATTGTCTTTTGCGTTATGTGTCCCGGCGCTGGGGGCGTGAGGCTGGAAAGTAAAATAACTATCCTGTCCTGGAATAGCAAGTGTTGTATTGCTGGGCACGGCAAGCCTAGGTGGTTGTGATGGTTTGGTGTCTTGACTCTTTTCCTACGTCGGCATCTTAGCTCTGAATATGGCTCGACAGTCCAGGCATCGAAGACAAACCTGCGCCTTGGAAATCCGATGGTTATTGCCTGACGCCATTGTAGCTGTTTCATCGAATGTCTTGAAATTGCGAGTAGTACTAAACGCCATCGCCTTGACTTCAATGATCGTGGGTCCCGCGCCGGACTTTCACCACGATTTCGTACTCGTCTCGTTGGTTAATACGTATGCCAAGAGCTCCGAGTCTTGAATTCCGATTAATAGACAACCAAACACCAGCAACCAGGAACCCAGAACTCCCGGCAATGAAGGGTTATGCAGTCATTCAATCATTCAGTCATTCAATCAATCAATCAATGAGTGGAGCAAGCGAGCGAAGATAACGGTAAGAGAGCGACAATAAAATACTAAACAGCATCCAAGAAGACAAGTAGTAGAGGGAGGACGAGAATAACCGTCCGAAGGAATGAATAATTGAATCCTCTCTCCTTCTTATCCTACCTTACCTAGCCCCTCAGATGCCGTCGATCTAAACATGGAAGCAAATCAGCCGGTATGCTAACCTACCGAATGCAAACCGACGGTGGTGCATCGATCCTTTCAGCATGCCTCTCTCTGCCCACACCCATAAAAGAGAACCTAAGCCAAGAACGTGCCAAGGGAATCAATCCTTCCAAACCATATGTAGGTATGTAGGTCTTCACCTTCTCCCAACCTATGTATGTACACACATACAGACAGACAGACAGACAGACAGACAAGACAACCAGAAGCGCAGCCAGTCCCGAGGTAACCCGAAGACGAGGTATCGGCACCTGGGGCGGCCTGCAGTCTCCAAGCCCAGGAAAGACGTCGATCTTCAGCGGTGGTGCCTGAGCTGCTGGGCTGGCCTGCCTGCCCCTTGCGTTAGATCAACCGACTTTCTGGGCCGCGCGAGAGAGCACATGGCAGCACATGGCAGCCCTCAAGGTCGCATACGTATGTCCATATGCAAAACGCGTTCTTCTCCACCGTCGGCCGCGTCTTGCCCTTACCTAGCGCATAATGCGCGCGCATTCGCCAGGAATCATCAATTCTCGAACCCCATGACTTATGTACGTACGTACTAACAAAGATATAGTTAATAACCTGGTAGGTAGGTAAAAAATGGCATGGAATATCCCACCTGACAACCTCGGCACACGGCCGATTTAACGGTGAGGAGCGCGAACGAGTCTGTCTAACTAAAGAGCGGTATATGTGTATGTGTGTATGTATCTTCGTATGCGATCTAAAAATAAAGTCGGGTCTCGGGACCGATTAATAAGAGGTACGTTAGCAAGACGACGATAGGAGCGAGATACATACCTAGCCAGCCCATCTTCAATAGTAGGTCGGGGAAAGACTTTTCCCCATGGTTTAGGTATTGCTTTTCTTTTCTTTTCTTCTTCCTCTTCTTCCTCCTCCTCCTTCTCTATCCTTTCACTCGATTTGAAATACCTAAATCCATGAACAAACCATGTGGTCAGTCAAGCGTCCTGCTGGCTGGTAACCTTACCTACCTACCCGTAGGATCCCATCTCCTCCTGAATCCCGCAGAATAGGGACTAGAGAAATTTAGGCAAGGCGATCCTCGCGAATCGAGATCGTTATCAATACTTAACGGTGTGCACGATAATATATCTCTACACGCTACATACATATATACGTACTTATTTACAATTAAGATCCTCTAAAGCTTGTTGATACTACCCAGCCAGCGGGTCTTACCGAAGCTAACTTGCTTCCCAAAAATGGGCGCAATCTTCATCGCATT
Source organism: Xylariaceae sp. FL0662B (assembly GCA_022376535.1). Lineage (NCBI taxonomy): Eukaryota > Fungi > Ascomycota > Sordariomycetes > Xylariales > Xylariaceae > Xylariaceae sp. FL0662B. The sequence continues at coordinate 346,784 of JAJJKD010000015.1, read as the reverse complement.
TGTCATGTCTAGCTATATGCCAGGATAGGTACTAAAACCAAGGCTTGGCTGAGCGAGCCAATCAGCTGGGCACGGCATTTGACGAACTCAACCACACCGTAGGGCAGCCGAGTATGTAGCGAGGATTGCAATCACTTATTTTGGGACAAAGCAGAGGCATTATTCAGATCATCTTGAAAAGCCTATTAAACATTGCCTCGAAGATCTGCTCTCAAGGTATCTATCCACGAGTTCCCCCTCTACGCCGACGCTAGACCTCATCTCAATACATACAGTTGGTCGCTTCGTCATGCCAAAACGTCGAGTTAAATTATAATATTTTGTTTATACAGGAATTCCCTTCACATGGGGAATACTCCCAAAAATAGCCATTGTTTCGGCTCCTTGTGAACTCCATAGCATATGCTTTATGCCAGATTGTCCCGCACGGGCGGATCTTGCTGTCCAGTCGTGTTCGGAAGGGACTTAGAAGAGAAATGAAGGGTATGTTAGGTCTGGCTGGCCAATCGTATTTAGCTGCTCGGACCTCCACCCTTTCGTCCGGTTCCAACGTCTACGAATAGGTTCACAAGGTCAATCGTATTGCCTCCACTGATGCTGAGGTTCATTGCCTGTTCTACCGTCATGCCGGACTTGCCGCTTCCAGCACTCGCATTGCTGAAGAATTTTTCGAGGGAAGTTTGAGCGGCCGAGGCATCATTTAGGGCCTTTTCCTGGAAGACAAACAGAACCGCCACACGAGCGAAGTCGACGATCCTGTCGGTGACAGTGAAGGTAGTAGTCGGCTCGGGAGTTGCAGTTGAACTAGTAGTAGAACTAGTTGTGGTTGGACGAGTAGCCGAACTAGTTGCAGTTGGACTAGTAATAGAACTGGTGGCAGCTGAACTGCCTCGAGTGGTCGTTTTTGATGGAGCTATCGTCGGAGGTGTAGTAGCCGACGGTTCTGTGTCGTCACTGTTTGTCAATGTCGTGGCGAAGATCGTAGAACCCGAAAACGTGGTTGGCGAAGTTAATGTTGTAATACTGAAACTACCAGAAAACCCACCAGTCCCTGCTGGATTGTCCACAGTCAGTGTAACATCGGGCAGAACAGTCAGCGTGATCGGGGCACCAGCAGCTGCAACGCCTGCAACTTGCCCAAGATCTGCATCCGCACTTAGGTCCTGTATCTCGGCTAGAGCCCGTCCATCGAAAGTGACTAAAGCATTTTCTGTATTGCATGAAAGGTTGGCCGAGTTAAACTTCGCCTGGATTGTCGTCGCAACAAGGGGTATTGAAAAGTTGGTTTGCCCGTCCCTTATTAGCCGAGGGATCGCCTGACCAATGGTGACATTATTGATATCAGCATCGACCGTACTGATCGACGTTGTGGTACAACCCTGCGATGTAGGTATGGTGCAGTCTATGCCCGTAAAACCATTAGAACAAATGCATGAGCAGACACCTTGTAGAAGAACATTTGTCCCCCCGTTGGCGCAGTTGAGCTGCGCTTCGCATTCAGATATGTCTGGTTCTGCCGCGACGTTGTTGTTTGGCTTGTTGATAACGAAGATTTCAAGCGGAACCACGATCGCGACAGCAATGATGCAGAATAGGAGAAAAAGTAAAAAGAGGAACCCCCATAAGGGCAGCCCACAACACCGTCGGCCTTTCTTCTGTGGTTCCGAATCGAGAGATCGTTCCGCCTGTTCCGCCCGTTCCATCTGTTCCGTTTCTTCTGGCGTAGCACGGAAAGACCTCCGTATTAATGGCCAAGAAATTCTGCTTTGACGTGCAACGCTCTGTCGTGCACCGCTTCGACTAGCTGGAGGAGGAAAAGCTGCTAACATGTCGGACAATCCTCCTGATTGATGCCTTGGGTCATCTGAGAAGACGTTAGCCATCTAATTCCATGGAGGCAGATTGGGATACGTACTAGAGAAGTCCTTTTCAGGGTCCCTGTTATAAATATCTTCTGGGAAATCGAGTTCGTTAAACTGGCTCGCAGGCCTTTTGCCTCTTTCCATCAGTGATGCTAGCCTAGTTGCGCGTAGAATAAGATCCGGCAGACTTGTTAAGCTGCCTCTTTGTTCAGCTGCTCTTACTGCATCCATATCTAGACGTGGTGGCCGTCGAAGCCCGGAAAGTCTGAACGGCCTTGGTGAAGGAGTAGCTTTCCGTATCGATGAAGGATCAGTTGCACTCGCGCCCTGAAAAGCACTGAGCATATTGTCTGTAGTTACTGCAGCCCCCACAGCTCCCTTCTTAGGAACCTGTTCAGAAGAACTTGAAGCATCGACATATCCAGTGCCTTCTCGAAAGGGACCGTCCTGAACGGGTTTTGGTGTTGGCCGTCGTATCGAATCCCTCTTCTCAGAGCTTCCCGTAGTTACCAGAGACGGCTTCCCTCTCTTTCCAATGCTTGCACTCCTAACCAAACGACTCTCATCTGCATCATCACTACCGACAGATTCCTCCGCTATTGTGTCGTCAAAGGAGACCTCATTTGGGCTGAAACCTGGTGATATACTTCCAAAACTTTCCGGTATTGCGGCGCTGGATGCGTATGAAGTGTGTGAGCGTGTCTTTGGGCTCTCCTCTGGTATCGGGGATACAAATGAAGCAGTCGAGTAGAATGACGAGGCACCCCTTCTCGAGGATGGTGGCGGACCTAGATTCATGGTCTTCCGAGATGACGACACCGGTGTAGTTACAGGTAATGGAAAGTCAGGAATCGATCCGACCGAAGAAAGAGTCGATGGTCTTGAAGGTGATGTCGCCGTCGTTTCCACCGCAGACTGCTCCGATGCCCTAGTACTTTGAGGTGTGTACTGAAATACGGGAGTATGGTCCTGAATGCGAGAACCATCCAAAATCGAGGGTACCCTGCTAGGTCGCGGAGGGCGCTGAGGTGGTTGCGACCTGCCCGGTGGTGGTCTGTAAGGCTCTGAATCGGCAGTCGCTGCTGTTGACATGGGCCCATTGAGCGGCCATTGGGCGACTGGTGTCGGTCTAGATATTGCCATCGAAATTTGCCCGTCCTTCGTCTGTAAGCCCGGTAGCACATAAGGTCGTCGCATCCCCGAGGGCGGATCTGGGATGGACGGCGGACTTCCCCTCGGAACACCTGCCTCAGCTAATTCTCTCGCCCTTCTCACCGATCCCCCCATCCTGGATGATTGGTCCATATTTCTCCCATTTTGGGGTTGACTCATTTAAATAATGACTTTGGTAACAAAACTCTTGACCAAGGTCGAAGCATTCCACTTGTCCACTCTGTTACCTAATTACCCGACAGCCTTCGCCTGCTATTGTAATCGCAAACGCACGTCCTAGTTCGAAATCTCCAGTCCGAATTCATGCGATGCGGGCAGCCGATTGCCTGCCAGCGGGTGGATCAAGGCAACCAAACGAAAAAAGAGTTCGGGAATAAATTGGCCTCGCGTTGTCTTTCGTGATGCGACGGTACTTTTTCGAGTAAATGAACCGGGGGTATCATAAACAGTTGTGGAACTGCGTCGTCTGTACTATATCCAGAACCACAGGAAGGAATAGAAAGAGCAGCTAAATGCACTCTATCAATGCTGACGTTGGCGGATGGAAAGAACGGCAAACGCTCGTGTCGCTAAGTAGATGAAAATAAAACAATAATAAAAGACTTCGAAATGAATAGGTAGACCAGACGAAACTAAGGCCGATTAGTTAAGCTACAAAAAAAAAGAAAGAATGAATATGAAAATAACCTGCGAACTCAACGCATTGGGGTGGTTGTAGAATAATGGGTATTGGAGCATGATAGTTGCTCGAGACAGGTGAACTTCTAACTTCACAAAGCCTAAAGGGGCCTCCCAAGTCCCAATCGAATGCTATCCAAGACCTTTGGGGTTCTGTGCGGTTGATTTCACCGGCAGTAATGGCAGACGAAGCACACCTAAACAGGCTGATCGAAGACAGGGGTTACAAAATAGGGGATCACATACATACACTTGGAGTTTCGAGAGGTATCCTCGTACCAGCCCAGTCGGACGGAGCTCTCTAGGTAACAGTGAGTAAACTGCTTCCAAATCTCGGGTCAACGAGCAGATCCGAGTTACTGCGTTGGTGCAATCGAGAAGATGTGCACGAACGGATTCCAGCAACGCTATCCGAAGTTTCCCAGGAGACGAACACCAGGCTTAGACACGGCCGCACTCGATCAAATTCTAGTCGATGGGCTGCAAAATGATCCAACAGCGCGTCTCGTTCCTGAGAAGGTAATGGTACGTGTGGTGGAGTGAAGGTGATGCGATGATGCGACCTTCAAGTGTTGGATACTGCTCACGTTTCAGATGTGCGAACGGAACAGGGTCGGGATGACAAAGAGAGCGCGGAACGCCTCGAGCTTTGGAGCAGGTAAATGGCGATCAAGAGACAATCAGGCAAAAAGGCTACGGCATTCGGTTGACTGACTTGCAAACCGGAGAACAGCACGTTTAGAAGACGATGCCTATAGTTGTCGTGATGATTTGAAAAACGAGGGACAAGCAGGCAACCTAATGCCGTCAAGACAACTTAGATTTCCTGGCCAAGAAATGGGGGAACGAAAGTGAGTAGCGAATATGAAGAAAAGAGCGACAAGAGACGATTGCAACAATTGCAATGGTGCAAGAAAGACCAGACAGACAAACCACCTCGGGTCTGTGAAATGAAGTCAGATAGGCAGATATCTGAAGTTATCAAAAAGGATTGGGTTGGTTGAAGTTGAGTCGAGGACAGTCGGACGGAAGAAACCCAAGTCGCCCAGGCGGGAGCAGAAAGCCGAAGGGTAAGAACAACAAAAGTGAAGAGGAAACACCCGCCCATCAATGGTAATTATGGGGTAGGTAGGATACGTAGCGCTTTCCGAGATAACGTGGAGATCAATCAGTCTGTCATCAGTGCGATTCCAGTCTAAACCAGACTGGTAGGCGAAGCCATCATCGTCATTTCTGAAATTCCATATTAAACAAGCAAGGACCTAGCTGTGGCCCGAATAGCCCCTGGACCACCGCGGGAACCCCAGTCGCTATGACCAATTTTAGACAACTCACATCCAGTTGTGTGTGTATCGTCAGCCACGACTAAAGAATACCTAGGCAAGTAGCGCGCGAACAAGCGCGTTGCTGCTATTCGCACTTACTAGCAGTATGAGGTACTTCGTATATTTGTATGTATGTTGCAATAAGCTCCAGTGTTGTTGCTGTCAAACTCTAGTGGGTGGTTAACCGCTCGTCAGATGAAGGTATATGCCGTACCTCTAAAGAGGTCTGCTTCAGATGACGCATCCCCCATGCATCGAGCACCACTCTTAAAGACGGAACCACAATAGGTGCACTTATTTCAGTTATATCCTACAGATATGTTAAGAGTCAAGAGACGTCAACACATATAGCCACGTTTGCAACAACGTAACTCTTAACGTGTATGGATACAATAGGTAGATTTGTAGGAACCTCAGGTGAGTAAGGTTACACGGAAATATGAAAGTTGCCGACACGGGGCTCTGTGCCTGGATAGCCCCTGCAGAAGCCTAAATCTACAGCGAATCAGTGATCAATACAGTGGTCGGACCCTTGCCAATTGGAAACACTAGCGCCGTCACCTGCAGACAGGCCAATGCTCGTCATCCTGATTCAAGTCATCTTAGCCCGCCGAGCCACGGTTTGGGGCGCTCGAAAGAGCGAGAGTTCTTCTACATATTTATTCCCATTGGGTTGGGATTCAAGCCATCTAAAAGCCATGCAATCAATCTCAACCAGCCATCATGATTTACATAGTAGAATTTCACATCTACAAGTGACAAATCAAACGACAGAACTCCCTACAGAGACGCAATACAAGCATGAGCCTTACTGTTCGTGCAGCCTGGCGGAACGCCGCATCGCCATCGGGATATTTTGCAATACATATTTGGGCCCTCATCGCGGTCCGTATTCTCGCTTCCTCACCCTTTATCTCTCTCGTGCAACAACACATCAAAAAAGAAAGCTGGCCGCGAGTTTCAGTGAAAACGACATAAGGATTGTCGGAAGGGATGCCGCCTTGCGAGGCGAAACACGGTCAAAAGACCCGGTGGTGCCGGGCGTGGTAGTGTAGTGTCCGCAGTGGTGGAACAGCGTACATGGCTAGATTAGTGAGATTACCAAGCAATCTAGCACCAAGATGGTACGATCGATTCGGGCACTATTTTAGTTACATACCCCGTACCGTTCTCGGTTCAGGAGACGATCTGGGCGAGGTACATTTGCATCTCCTACCTAGTGTACTCATTCAGGCGGTATTACTGCCTCGAAAAGCAGATGTGCTGATATCTGCGATACTTGCTACAGTAGTAAGCGTTGAGAAATTACTCAGTAGGTAAGTATCTACAGGGCCGGAATAGGTAATGAGAAATCACACCTGTCAACACATGTATGGAATATATGACCTACTTGCACATTAGCGTTTTCTGATATACCACCTAACGCAGTACGTGTACTATATGTAGGAGGTTGGCATCTTGGCAACTACATTCCAAAACCCCAATTCAATGCGTACCCAACTTTGCTCTTCCCAGAAGCATTAAAATTTTACCCTTTCTACTGCGTACGCGCACAAATGGATCTCCTACCTATTCAATGCCGCTCTGAGGATACACAACATTCGACTGACGGGTGATCTCTGCTGCCCCCTTCAATCTTGGGTCAATCGGTTCAATGTGATCACGTCAACGGGCAGACACGATCTTAGACACATACACGTGTACATACGTAATATGCACGCTATTCCTGCGAACCGGCCACCTTGCAGAAGACCGACCCGAGACGCTGGACCTCAAACGAGAAGGCTAGATAGGTTAGTTGGTTTCAGAAGAGCTTTCGCTTGGGGTCGCTTCGGTGACGCGCCAAGCTTTCGCGACATGGCTATCCTCGCCGGAATTCGATTTCTCCCGACCTGCCGAAGCCGGGACTAATATGTGTAACCTCGTGCACAGCTCGTGAAGGCATCTTGCCTGCTCTGAATAGTGCACTATATAGTAACCCGTAGATTTGTGTTACTATCTGTGATCTAGGTAAAGGGTTTTGCTCTCGATTTCAATAGTCGCGTGTGTAGGTAGCATCCAACTGCGACACAGGCGGACAATAAGAATTAATTCATGTCTGACCTACATAAAATATACCTTACCATAGTAGTCCCATGAAATAATTGCACAACCTACGATTTCTAACAGCTTTTTGGTTATTGTAATTTAAAAATAGAGACTAGGCTTGTATTTTCCCATATTGTTGTATAGGGTCAATTTTCCACTGAAAACACGCCGTCTACCACGGCGAACAGCATTTCCGACGTCTTTCCTAGGTAACCCAAGGAGTAAATGAAAACCCGTAAATTAAATTGCCACGAGTGGGTATCACATTGATTAAAACCTTGCCAGGTTGTGTGACTCGTGATGACTTCCTCAATATAACATACATAGACAGCCGCCACTCGGTCAGGTAAGATATCTCACATGATCCCAGTAGCCCATATTTCCCTTACTGAGCTCGATAGACATTGCAGACTAATGATCACTCCGGGTTTCTATCATGTCGTTGGTCGCAGGGATTTCACATCTAGATATCACATAGTGGCTCAATGAAGTGGCTTTGTTGTGACGGGCATTGGGCCGTCAAGCTGAAGCACCGGAGAGCCCAGGAAACCTGGAAACTGCATGCATGAGATGAACTGAAAAAGCGAATACCGATAGCGCTATTATGAATCGAACCTACCTCACTTTATTAGTCCGTCTGGTAGCAGCATGATCCCCTTTTCCTATTGACTGCAAGAACTTATATACTATATCCATCCATGATATGCCGCCGTATCCGTGCCCATGTGCAGGTGTATCAAATTCTTCTAGTTCTATAAATGCCCAAGAAGATGATTTCGAATGCGAAATCAGTTTCCATGTAAAAGCTGACTGTAGGTACCTACGAGTCAAGGCGCCCCAATTGGCTGGGTAATATATTATCATAATAAACTAATGGTGGTCTAGAACAATGATGTTTACTACAATACTAACTATTTCAGCCCCTTATCCACAGTCTACCTGACCGCTGTTGGCGTTGACGTAATGAAGGGTACTTTCTTCAGGTAGACTCTCAGTTCATACCTGGAGAGAGAATGAGAAGTAGTCGTATAGATTACTTCGGTACCCGGGCACATCACCTTTCTTGAGCTTGTCCTGTTACCTAGACTTAACCATATCTATGAAGTTAGCCTTACACTGAGGTGTCGACCGAGGCCTTCAGCATTTCGTAACAAACCTCTGTATATGAAACTAAGTTAATAAATGGATAGCCCGGCTTATGACAAGGAAGCCTCTAGACTGAATAAGGGATATTTTGGATTTTTCCTAAGACTTAGGCTTATTAGGTACTGGATCAAGAGATGTTAAGTGTATTGTAGAACATTAACCCTTAGTCAGTAGAAGATGCTCCTCAAGTAGCCCGCGATCTTATCACGATCCACATAACACCTCGTAGAGTGGTTTTAAGCGAAAAATAACCTCGAGCAGGCTTCCAAAGACAACCTTGTTAATCGCTAATCGGCCAGGTAATATCCAGGGAACACGTCCCTGGAATGGGCTGGCTGTATTTATCAACACAGCGAACTTCCAGTTGAACCCTTAACGATAACAGAATACCTACCCATTAAACTGCAAAGCAAGACCAGACGTATCAATGAAAAAACTGCTGGATATAACTCAACGTCTAAGCGCCTAGAATCCCAGCCCGCCCATCTACCGCGTCCGAAACTCTGATTCTCGCCGAAAAAGATGTGTGTGGGGCCTGCTACTCATAACCCGTGAGAACGCTCTCCCGACTTTCACTTTCTCGACGAGCACCTATTACTTGTGCTTCATCGATAGCCTGCTGCTGTGCTCTGGTGCGCGGTGAGGTGGCTTAGTACTCTCGACCACATATCCGAGGAAATCCCTTGCCAGAGGGTGTTAAGGCATATATACCCTGATAACCTAAAGGTTGGCTGATCTTGAGATTCTGGTCTTTTGTCCCTTGGAGGCCTGGTGGCTTAGAGACAGAGTACGGTGTCAATGTGGCGGGTACACTGGTCGGGTCGCCGTAACAGAGGGCTGCCAGCGGGTTTTACCGCCTCCTTGAGATGGTTTCGTGCCTCGACGATCTTCTGGTCCTTCCCTCTGTCATTGCCGGTCCTTATTTACTTCTCATTCGCTCTAATGATATCGCCGATTAATTGATTAAGCTCCGTAAGCTACTTAACCGGGAGATCCTCCCAACCTTTCTTGATCATCGAAAGACGTCCCTTTGAGGCATTCCTCTTTCCCCTCGCCCAATCTGCCTCTTCTAGGAACGGGGCTTCTATTTCGTCGAACTCCACGTTTCTGATATTAGGGAGTAGTGGGAGCTCCAGCAGTCGATCCATGGATGCCCTTGGCATATCTTCAGTGAAGACATACAGGTCGGCCCCTGTTTTAGTGTTCAATTCCGCGGTGGAAAGGTACAGCGGAAAACCACCGCTACAAGGTATACTATAAGGTATTATTTCAATATTAACAAGGCCAGGTAAAGTATTTTAGAGCCATAATCATATAGACAAGTACATTTCTATAAGATCGTGCTTGATCGTCCTAGGGGTTTTTCAACAAACGCATAAATTCACTACAAGAACCACTGAATAACATTAAAACAGGGGGCGTAGTGTAGGGAAGAGCTGGCGCTTCGCCGATCGGTATGGAGAAATGGACTTTTAGGGCCCGGCTTTCCCTTTTATATCACACCGGTTCCGTTGGATTGACTTGATGTTATGGTGATAGTTAATTCACTACGAACATGTAATGGTAAACTCAGGGTCCGGAAAATCAGAGGGGTTTTTTACGCAGACTCGCGTTTCAACTCTTGGCTGCGAGATCTCAGTAATCGTTGAGGATGACAAAGGAGAAGGTTAGGGTGAACGGCTACGATTGGATTCCGGTGAGTATACATATAAGCGTTAACTTATCTGGCCTTTTACACAAAGGCACGGATAATGCCAGTGAGTTTGGTAATGGTAAAATATATTGTTAGGGCTATAGTATCTTCGAAACTTAGTTACTGATATGTTGTGTGCTATACTATAAACAATCGCCTTGTTGATAGGAGTAGAGTCGTAATTTCACAAGACAGGTTCAAGTGCTTGTTCAAGTGCTTGTTCTGCTTGGTCAAGGATTTGTCCGAGTCGTAATTCCTACTATCACCATCACTACTAACGATACGGGTTTCGCAATCACTCGCAAGATGCAGTAAATCTCTGTCTATTAACCATGGGGTCCATGTGCTCCTAAGCGGCTGATAATTGCTATCGATTCCCCCCTTTCAACGTGCTCCCTATTATTACATCTAGTTGGCCGAACGCCAATCCCTACATGATGAGACGTCTATTCTGACATGAAAGGGTTCATGTCGCTTGCTGTTATGTAATGTTATCACAGCACCTTTTGAGGACAAGTAGAATAGAACCAAAACAGAATTCTGCAAAGTGGAACCCAACTAACCAACATAAAATATCAAAAACCAACAGCCAGAGCAGCGAATATACCGCCAAGTCGAATTACGTTTCCTCTCTTCTTTCTTTGCCTGCTTCTCGGCTTCCTCGGCTCTCAGCCATCTAAATTTTGGATAAGAGTCCGATCGGGACACTTGACTTTGTGCAATTCTCCGCTTCGAGCTTCTTACCATTCCTGTGTCTCTTCCAGGCTAATTTCCTGCTTTCTTTGGCCTCCTTACCAGTTTACAAGATCCTGTGCTTTAATTGACCTCCCATGCGGCTATCCCCGCTGGCAAGTCTGTTTGCGGACTCGGAGCAGAGACATCGTACGAATGCTCGTCGGCCCACCAGTACAGACGCGTGAGGCACCTCCCCTGCGTGCTCAAGTCGAGGATGTCTCCACTGAGAGATCAGGCTAGGGGCCTATTGTGCTAGCTTGGGTGTCGCCATCGTCCGCTTGGAGTTAATGGTCTTGGTATGAAGCTGGCGAGGAAGGAAATATTTCTCATTCATCTGCTCAACGAACTTTTCAGTGCGCTGGCAAGCGAGGATTGCACGCCTAGAGCTGCGTTGGCCTGTTCCGTTTCTTCGAAGGGAAAGCCCTCGACAAGGCCAGCGAATTAGACGAGAAGAATAGGGGACACGATTACAATGTTTACATCATTGAAGGTCAATGAATCTTTGGTATTATCGCATGGTTTGCCAGCCTTGGCGCCCATACTCAAGCGCGGGGATTAATATGGTGTTTGCAGTCGGGATCGGGCTGAATGTCCAACCCCTCGGAGGGTTTAGGTGTTTCAATGTTGTGTTCCAGGACTAAGCGGCTCACCGCCGTAAGTGGGGTGCCAATGAAGACGGATGTGATGACGCGGTCTCGTCCAATAATGCGCCTAGGATGAGATGTTGGTTCCCGTCATCAATACTTTGAAATAGCCTCATCATCTGATGGCACGAGGGGGACTACGACAGTTGGTATCCCATGTATCTATCTACCTGAGCATCCAACTGCAGAATAGACTTAACATGGCTAGACGGAGTTGGTAGTACGTGGTGGTGCCTTGCAGAGATACATAATAATGTCCTGTTATACCGCGCTAGAAGACTTTAGGGCCTCTGACATAGGTTCTGTATAGAAAATACTAAACATTGAAATAGTTTAGAGCAAGGGAGATTACCTGTAGGGATATTGTATCATTACCCATACGACTACGCAGTATGTGGCTAGCGACTGAGTTGCGGCACATATGTTAGTCGATGTTGAAGACGATCCTTTGCTCCAGAGATCTTGGCATTATTTAAGCTGAGAACTAACGTCTGTAGCTCCCGACAAGCAAGATGCGAGAATAAACGAGTACGAGTAGACCAATGGGAAGCAGAAGATGGGATCACAGGATGCTTATCAAAGTTGTGCAGGTCTAGCTTTCGGAACTTACGGTAGCCCGGGTCGACCGGACCTTGGCTTTATGAGCTTTGGATAAAGCCTGCTATCTCACTGTGTATGTACATACATGTATAACGGTTACATCCTTGTAGACAAATATGTACATGTAGTTGTGGTATAAGAGCAGCATATACCTAGGTATTTTCATATGTATAAAGTATATGTATGTAACGTAAGTTGAGGTTCAATGCATTTAGTATTTTGTATCTCATTTTGAAAATTGCGCACCTCAGTGGAACGAAGCACAGCAAACTGAGGAAGGCAGCAGGCAGAAGGTGCTGGGTGAATCGGTCATGTGACATGACGCACGAGATTGACTCAGGGATGAGGGTTGCTACAGTGCATAAACGGGGTTTACTGTCTGACTTATACGGAAGCCTACCACGTGCTAGCAGCTGAGGGATTCCCTGAAAGGCGCCTTTGTCAGCTGGCTTGGCTGGCTAGGCCCCTGTTTTACATGGGGAACTCGTCATCTGGTTCGGACCAGCGAACCTTCAAAGCAACACGACACCATTCATCATTCATTTCCTTTCTTCCATCGAAACAATTGACCTTCCACCTCTCTCTTCTTCACTTCGTAACCTACGCTTCTACGAAGCACAAACCCTACGAATATACTGCTACTACAACGCTCAGAAAATGCAGTTGAGATCAGTCGTCACCGTCGCGGGCTTCGCGGTAACTACTACAAACGCCTTCCTACTACCTCCCGAGATATCCGAATCTGACGACGATATCGTCACAACTCTCCCCGTCCCCATCGAAACGGATGTAGACATCCCCAAGATCGCTCAAGCTCAGAGCTTGAAGCTGAAATGCCCTGGATGCCCTATTCGGTTGCCGAATTGGCGACATCCCGATGACGATGCTAAGATTACCACCGACATCCCTAGTCATCTGGAGCTGGACTTCAGCGTGGAATCTTCTGACAGTGCCGATCGCTTGTTGTTGAATGGCTTCGAGCTCTATCCCAACGCAGACCCTTTCAGGAACGCCCTCACTGCAGCCGTCCGGCCTGACGTCGCTCATAGACGGCCACACTTCAAGGGTCCCAAATTGCAACACGTCCAAACCCTAGGCTTCGGCATGCAAACTCGCCCGGTTGTCAAGAGTGACGAGGACGCATTAGAGCTAGTCATGATTGAGCTTGACATCATCGAAGTTGGGGATGTATTCGTCGATGGTATTCCGAACGTGCAAGTCAAGCTCGTCAAGACTGATGCTGGAAAACTGATGATTGGGGACATCGAAACTCTGCCGGCTGAGACTACGCAGAAGAACCCCATGGATAAGCAAGAGGAGTGCGCTACTCAGCTATGCAAGTGGAAGGCTGTTGTCATGGAGAAGCTTGCTGGCCTCCGCCTACACAAGGGCTGCGGTGGCCGTCCCGCTTTAGTCAAAGGAGTTGATGAGCAAGTTGAAGCTAGTCACCCTGAAGACTATCGGTACAAGCAGGGGCATAGCTGGCGTCAGCTTTTCAAGAACGTTACCTCGCACATCCTTCTCCCCATTGCCATTGGTATCCTCGCCGGTGTAACGGCTAGCATGTAAGTGTTTCCAATACTGAACAGCATTTAAAATATTTTATGCTAATTGAACGGTAGCATTGGCATGATGATCGGCACGTTGATTATCTTCCTCTGGCGTACCTTCGTCCGCAGAGGCGGCTCCCGTCGTCACCACAGACATGGATCTATCCACAAGGCCGCCCACCGTGAAATGGCCGTCGGTGACGAGAAGTCGGGCTTGATGACCCACCAAGAAGAAATCGACGCACCGCCTGCCTGGGTGGAAATAGGTCTCAAGGTTGCCGACAACAAGAAGTCAGAGAATGACGCCTAAAGAGTTTATGTGGGTTGAGTTATGAACTTGATCTGGCACTAGGTTCTGCGATGGAGACATTTGTTGCATGTTCCTCAACGGATTCATGTATAACAATCAACCAAGTCGAGACGGCTGGAAATAGGCGTAAGGCCTTGAGAATATCCCTTACCTCAGGATGGAAATTTCTTTTTTTTGGTGGAGCTGAAAAGCCTACGTTGATGGATGTACGGTGTTGGCAGCGCTTGGGAGTACTCTCTTTGTCTTTGTTTTTCCAATTTCCTTTTCCTTTTCGGTTTGGTTGTATCAAATACCTAGGCAGAATACCCTCCACGTTCCTTCCCCATGATATCAATATTTCCTATGCCATTGCGGTTCCTAGCCGAATCATGTAGCGTGACTAAAAAGAAACGAAAATCTGTCCGCGTTGAAGCCGCCTGTTCGCACCATGTGATCGCCATCATTATCTTAATTAACCTGTTTAGTATTGGGTATATAACTCATTTTTCTACCCTTTCCCCACGTAAAGCTAGCATTTATCATTTGCCATTAGGGATGATTTCACATCTCCGTCCACGGTCGTCCTCGAAGCAGCACTGGTTCGAGCCCGGCCCCTCCTGACACACCGGCTTATGGCCCAGGCAGCCGTAGCACCCCAGCCCGCTCCCACACTGTCCCTTGCCCGGCGTACACCGCTCGCCTCGCCCCTTGGCGCGCGCCTCGAGTTTGGCCTGCGTGCGTGGCCATCCCGTGTTAGCTGTAGATCTTCTTTTGCTCGAGGGGGGAGTGGGATAGGTAGGTAGGTAAGTAGGTAAGTTGGTGCGGTCCGGAGAAGAGGGGAAGAGAGGGGGGAATGGATGTCATGTTACGTACCGTGACGCTGTCTTCGCCGATCCCGTCGCCTACCCAGTCGACGTCGCGCTGGAATAGCGCCGAGGCAGACGTGATGCCATTGGTGTTGGATTCAGCTGCGGCTGGGGCCGCTAGGGTCGCGCCAGTGAGGGCGAGGAGGGAGAAGAGGACTTGGGTGAGCTTCATTTTGCTGATGTTTGAGAGGTGAAGCAGTTGAGTTGGCGGAATTGTCCTGGGATTGTGGTCAGGGGGTAACAAGTGGTAGGATCTTTGTGATGGTGATGATGGGAATGCTGCTTCTCATTGCCGGATTCAGAGAGGGCATCGTCTTTCTTATATAGTCCCGTTTATCAAGTGTCTTTGACCTGGCGGTCTTAGATTACTGATGCTAATATTGGAAGCCATCACGACCCCAGAATTCTATCCTTGGCTACTCAATCAGGGGATATCTTGTAGGTAAGAGGGTTGAACAAGGCTTGCTTGCTTAGTTGTGGAACTCCCAAGCTTGTTTATTATATGATTCGACATCCCAGCTACACAGCCTTCGGTTTGCGGGGCGAGGCTTTGCATAACCGGGTAGGATGGATGATGAGTTATCTAAATGAGAGCGGAGATTTTGGACTGGGAAATTTCGCATAAACCATAGGGCTGAGTTGGCGCAAATGCGGCAATGCTTGTTGAGTCCGAAAATACTTCTCCTGGTCCTTGGCTCGTGGACCAGCCAACGATACTGACCCAACGCATCAGGTGGAGCTGCGGTTTGTGGCTAGGGTGCTTTTAAGACATGCGATTATATGTGGCACACACATATATATCTGAACATATAATGTAGGGAGTACGGCATATTCCACGACTCACTACTATAGGACTAAGGAAAATTTGCCATGGATATTTAATAATAAGCTTCTGACATGCCATTTATAATTCGATGAAGAATTTTCGGGTCCGAGTAATTCGTATGCTGGCTGACTGTATCCACAAGATATAGTGCGGTATCGTGGAATGAAATATCATAAAATAATATCCCTGTCTTGTACTCTTGGCTTCAATTATTCCTTATACGGAGTATTTTACTGGGTTATACCTTCCGAGTACTCCCTATAAGGTAATAGGACTTATACCTGATAATAATTTATGCTTGGATGTTTGTACTTGATGGATTTCTTATTGTATTTTCCTGACTACGAGTGAACATATAAAGGCGGTAAGCCTTATTTGACTATGGGACCTCCTTCATGAATCAAGCGATTCATGAAAGGTTACAACGTTAATACTAAATATATACGAAGTAGCATGGTGTTTCCTAGACTTAGTGACTTGGTGCTCTTATATTGGACTATTTACGTAGATGAGATTTAACTCTCTTTAGCCCGTAACGTACAGTGATGGAGTAAGCGTAAATTAGGCAGACATCCATAGGTAGTCCATCGGAGCCTCGAGTTATCGCAGAATTCCTTTGATTAGTTCCTAGGTCTTCTCTTGTCGCTTGACAAAAACTTCAGTAGTGATCTTTATATAGAGAATACAAGCTTGTTCTTGGCCAAGAGCATGATTATTACCATTTCTACCAGAAATATTATGTATAAACATTAGTTTTCTGTGGGGGTAAAATAACTTCTCAATCCTCCCAAGACATGTAATACTGAAGTTCTACTCACGCTTGGTAGGATTCGGCAACACGTATACCAAAGGGGCGCAGCAATGAGATCTATTGTTGGCGCCAACTTGTTGCATGAGCACATTCATCACCGCCTGTTTACTGCAATAAATAAAGGATAGGGAGTTGAGCATAGAAAGTAATTCTTATAATAGCTCGTAGAGCTCAAAATTATCCCATATTGCAGTCTGAACCGTATTGCAATCTGACTTATTATCACTCTGGCTCTACGTATTTTCCGGAGTGATATCCTCGCTAACCGCAATGTCTGCAGAAGCCAATTCCTTGAAACATAAATGAAGTCATCAGGTCGGCATATAGAGTAATGAATCTATCGTGATCTAATGAGTGAAAGAACTCTATGTATTCCTCTTCTCTTGAACAAAACGAATAAAGGGATTGGGTGAAATATTACAGTGACTGGGACTCATCAAGACTAGGTCAGACATATGTAGTAAGATAGATAGTTTACTACTAGACATATACATTTTATCACTAGACGTAATAGCTTTTTCTGGTAACCAGATCTTCTAAGCTTACATAAATAACTTAATAACTGACATTCAACTTCGCATCACCTTTTAGCTGTGAAACTCAAGTAGCTCCACTGTCTAGGTGCGGCCCATTGAATCCTCTTCCAACCACGTCTTTATATAGTGGACCTCCTCCGTCTGCTAGTTAGGATCTAGGAAGGCTATTAAGAAGGAGATTGTAGGCTGGCATCATGTTGCCTGTAGTGTATACTATGACCTCCGGAGCGTGGAAGGCGGGGGCTAGGGGTTGACTATGGTTATCCAGATCGTGGGCGCCATGACGCATCTACTGCAATAGAACAAAAATGAGCGTAGCTAGCATGTGGAGCGATGACAGCAACTACTTAGTCGAATGGCAGATCGATTCTATTTATCGTCCAAAGTCGTTATTTGTTCTCTTATTCTTGGGATTAATGCTCAAGACAGGAAACTCGCCTTTGAAAGAAGGGGCAGGAACCGCGAAGAGTAACTTGACACAAGATTATTGGAGAATTTATAGTTACGAAAGATCACATACATTGTAATACATCAGGATGAAGAACGTTAAATTGTGTAGAGATCTGGTTGTATTCAAGAGTCCTTGAGGGATGCTATAGCGTTATATTATTATCAGCCGCTTGTGGGACGCCTAAACTCGTAATACTATAGCATAGATTAGTGATCATGGTCCATATGATCAGGAACTCTCTAACCACATTTCCTAGTTGCGAGTTGTACTTTAACATGCAATCTGCTAGTGAGTCCATATGGCCCTTGAGTCACTTGTTACCTACCTTTAACTTGAATAGTGGTTTAAGTAAAATTTTGGGTTAAATTTTTGCGTGTTATTCTCCCCTAGTAGTATGTAATCTATAATTCTACCATGTAATGTTACAAAGTGGTCTATTTTGTAGGCGTATTTAATGCCACTGATTCTCATTGGCTTAACAGTTTGTCAACATTACTTACATGCACATTCTCATCAAATATATATTATGCACAAGGCGATTAATTTTCACTTCCGTCACACCGTTACATCGTAACTACTATGTCTAAGTCTGGCGGAAAAAACTTATAAGCAATTGTAATCGTCCTTGTGTTGAAGATGCAATGTTCTTCGGACAGCCTAGAGAATATTACCAATCTCTGCTAATACCCTGGTCAGGATCGCCCACTGAACTTTCAAAATTAGGGGGAAGAATCTCAGTTAAGAGCAACTGGGTTCCGTATAACTGAATATCAACAATTTGTTTTTGGCAATAAGTATGTTATATGATTTCCGAAAGCTGTTATTTACCTAGACATGTATATTCATCCGACACTTTAACAAGAGTAAGAGGGCCGAGAAATTAAGACAAAAGAATAATGTTGTCAAGCATATCATCCCCAACAATTCAAGAGCCTTATGCCAATATACAACCATGCTTCAAGACACAAACGCCACACAACAATCCTTGCTGTTAACCGATTTTCCGCGCATAGAGTCTGACATCGAGTTCTGGACAGAGTAACCTTCCTCCAGTAGCTTATGAGATTGAATGATGCGACGACGGCTGATATAAGTAGTTGATAAGCCACGTCACGCAGCTGACCCCTATTACGCCTAGTGCTTAGCTAGTAGGTATTAGGAAAGATGGTTGTGTGAGTTATCGAGTGATTAGTGCGAAAACGAAGCAAAGGGTCTAGCACTGTATTGTTGATGTCTCATTGGCCAATGGACACATGCTTATTCTCGACAAAGAGACTATCAACCAATTTCCCTTCCGAGCTCGGCATCGGTAACAGTGAAATGGAAACCTAGGCATTCCATACTGGCCTGAAGCCTAATTATCCTCGAAATCAGGCGTAGGGACATAGATTGGCCATGTATTCGGCCATTCAGGTCCATATCGTGGTTGAGACATCTGATCCCGGTCGTTTCCTTCGGACCACGCGCCGGTAGCTTTGGGGCTGCTGTTCGGCTCGAATCTCAATTACGATATGATGCGCGTTTCTCCGGTCAAATTGGGGGTTCAATTCGGGACGTGGTCTATGGTAATACTGATGGATAGCTGGCTGATGGCGGGGGTAGAAATTTGGTTGGTAATAGTGTTGGATGGTGGGTTGGTAATACGGATATGTAGTAGGCTGGTAATATTGATAGACAGCGGGATGATATCGATGATACGGATATGCAGGATGTGGGTAACGGAGAGAAACAGAGTGTGGTTGAAACGGATTCATATTCTGATTCAAGCGGACTTGAAGACGTATGTGTTATCTGTATGCTCTGGAAGAGTGTATGAAGGGAGAGTAGTTGAGGAAAACCGAACGAGCCGAGGGGCTTAAATTCAAAGATTCTCGGAAAAGGCTGCCGTAGGGAAGATATCATTTTAATGTAGAGCTAAGAAGTCGAGTCGATGCAACATCAAGCAGGCTGGCTAGAATATGCTGCATAACGCAGGCAATGCCCCAATCAAGAAGTTCATGAGGCACGTTTTCACGTAGCTTACCGAAAAGTACTTACTTACAAGTAAGCAACATTTGTGGAGGCTATGCTGCATGGCTTTTACGATATTGCACAATCGTTTGTGTAAATAACTAAAACAAAAGAAACAGAATGAGCATTCAGGAAAATGAGGTGGCCTTCTAACTAATGCCCGTCCCCTCTGTTCCACTGCATACCTACTGGGAACATCAAAACCCATCTTATAGGATATTTATATTATCTACTCCTCAATTCTATTCTCTACGATGTACCGTGCGAGCGCTGCGTGATTATTTGAACTATTTTGAGACAATAACTTTAATTAAGAAGGCGAAGGTTGTCATAATCAAGTCAATATTGCCGCCAAAGAGTCGTGAGGCCAGTTAGCGCAGCACCTCGAAGGAATATTACCAACTTGTACATGTGTCGGCTTCTTGGGATATGGTTGTCGAAACCTACAGCGCAATTGGTGAAGTCGGTCACGGAGAGCTCGAAACCTAGGTAGTGATGCCCATGAAAGCCTAAAAGCAGCAAGCTACGAAACGTCCAGAATGCTGACTTGCATCTGATGAGCTCCTGGTCTAGCAGTCTAACAGGTGCAAGTTTCGACGCAGCATTTTTAAAGCAGCTATCAGCAGTCATCGATTCATCCCTCAATCCGATGCAACCCTGGACGGCAATCCATGCGAGCTGAACCAATTTCAGCTCGGCATGGCTCAGACACATAACAGTTTAGAAGAGCCAACTTGGCTCTAACTGTTGCTGCTAATACGCTGAGTGGCATGGATTACTGATTGGAATCCGGTTGGATGGTCCGCTACCAGAGTAAAGGTCTCGCCAGTGCAGCCACAACGAAGAGAGAGATGAATTTGTATTATTTATTAATGCTGCGAAAACGGGGTTAAACTACATAAGCCGGACCTTGAGCCTATGTAGGAAAGCGAACTTCAAAACTGAAACGGGTTTTACAACATTCATCTGTCTAGTTATCTAGTTTATTGTATTTGCACTTATAGTGTCCTCACTTGAGACAATCCAAATCTACCCACGCATACTTATTAGCTAGTATCTAAAAGATCGCCCCTGAGTGAGCGAGGATGGGAACATAGACGATTATGTCATCTGAGCATCTGTAGAGGACATAAGCGTGATACTAGAGGACCTAGACCTAAGATTATAATTCCAATTGTTTGGCTTTGAACGCAAGTTTAGTCAAACTGTAGATACTTCATTCAGTCTGGGTTAGCAACACCTAGGGTTAAGATTTCTTCAATATTAAACGGCTTCATAATCGGGCTTAGGAGGGTTCTTCCCTATTAGATCTAGGTATATGATGTGACTATGCCATAGTCCTGGTGATTATAGTAGAGAAATACACGTATCTAGCTAACATCAGTCTTGAGTGAACGCGAGCGAATAAAATACCGGCTACCTTAGAACTATTATAATTCTAAGGTAGCCGGTATTTATACATTATCTTAAGGAAGTGATATTAGATCCGCTCGTATCCTTTTGCCCCATGCCTCCAAGATGGTAATGTTATTCACCTCCCATAATCTATATTTAACTAGCTTAGATAGGCATAGAAAAGTATGTAGATAAATTTATCAGTTGCCTGTGGCTCATTTATTGGTATCTATTTGTATTATATTGCCCTGTTTCGTTCAATATGGGATCGTCAATTTTCAGGAAATTACTAAAAGCAATTATCTGTTCTAGTTGATTGTAATACTTGTCAAAAGATTATTCGTTTTCCTAACAACTTGCCTGGTTTATGATAGCCCCCAAACTTTAGTCATAGGTATTTGATCTTCAGTATCCGGCATCTTGACAACCACACAATATCGGTTAAGCAAGCCAGTGAGGTTTTGCGTGACCGATTTCGAAGTGGATTCTTAGGATCTTATCGATTGACAACTTGTGCTTTCAGATGTCTCGATCGGTCCAGAATTAAGAATATATACAGAAGGAGAGTTATCCTACACAGTGCAACTGTCATTGGCTATGGATGTTGAAAGGTCGGCTAATTGGCTCGGTTGGTTTAAAGAGGAAAATTCCAGGAACGGCACATTATTATGGCCAATCACCGTTTAATATTACCTGCCGGTACCGGGTCATATGGGATTGTCGATATTGCAAACGTCACGATTCTAGCGGGGTTTTCTAGGAATTGTAACATGTGGCATGAACTGTAGATGATAAAACGGAGCATTCGTTCTTCTCATATTTCATCAGTTCGTTGATCAAATGAGCAACGCGAATACCAGCACTATATTTTAAAGGACTAACTATTGGTGACTTCTACATTGTCCAGTCGATTGTAAACGTTATAATTGGATTAAACATGACGTTCCCATACAAATGTGTTCTAATGATTGGTGCTACATCGGGTATTGGCTTGGCGCTAGCTGAGCGTATGATTGAGAATGGCATCTTCGTCATCGGCGTTGGACGTCGCAAAGAGAGGCTCGATGAATTTGTGGCTAAACATGGTTTTGAGAAAGCTGCGGTATCACAATTCGACATCACTAATCTAGATGGTATCCCAGCTTGGGCTGAAAAGTGAGAATCAACATAGCCCCTTAGAGCTTCATCTTCAACAAGCTTCTAAGGATATTCTAACATAAAACAATTACTAAACAATTTCTGCAGAATAACGACAACTTATCCTGATTTAGATGCCGTAGTCCTCAACTCAGGCATCCAACGCACGCTAGACTTCACAAAGCCAAAAGACATCGACTTGGTTCGCACGCAAAGAGAAGTCACCACCAACTACACCTCCTACCTGTTTCTCATCACGTACTTCATGCCTCATCTCCAAGCCAAGGCCCCGAAGCCCGCCGCCCTGATTGCGGTATCATCAGGACTGGGGCTTATCCCGTTACCACGTTGCGGGAACTACTGCGCGACCAAGGCGGCCATCCATTCGCTCTGCTGGTCGATCCGCGCACAGCTGGAACGCGACGAGGCGAGTAAGCACATCAAAGTCGTCGAGATCTTCCCGCCTGCCGTGCAGACGGAGTTGCATTCGCAGCAGAAGGAGCTCGTGGCCATCGGAGAGGGGAACATCGGGATCCCGCTGGGGCAGTTTATCGACGAGACCTGGGCGGGACTCACGAGAGGCGACCTGGAGATTCCCGTTGGGCACGTTCGACAGCGCTTTGATCGCCTCGAGGAACCGAGGAGGGAGGGCTTTCAGGGTACCGTGAAGGCATATATGCCTCCGAAAATATGAGTGAGAATGTCCAAGGGAAATGTCGTCGAAGCGGTTCTAGCTGTACGGTCACTATCATAGGCATCTTCGAGGCTGGGAAAGAGAACGGTCAAAATACTATGACTTATTGGGATGAGGTTGAGCCCTTAGTATAAATATTGAGAACATGAGGATGACGATACATTCGACGATCTAGTACATAATCGAGATGAATAGAGTTTACACATCTAATGAGTTCATATTTGATAGTACAAATAGTTACATAAGAGATTTAGGATATACTACAACTTTCGAAAAGCGATAGGCTAGGGGCTAGTAGTGATGACGGGTGTCTGAAAAGTCATTCTGATCTGTAGAGCAGCTAAGTCTTAGGTAGCCAATACAAGTTTAGCAAGTATTGTCGTTTCAAAGAAACAGGCTACCTTAATATCTGGTAACACTCACTGAGGTTTAAGATGAGAAAGAAGTTAGGTAACTAATGTTCATTATATGCTTATGCCTTTAAATAAAATGGTCTCCTAAATTTGAACGATGGACCTCGCTCTTTTCTCATTATGACACATAATCATAAGCACACTAGATTACATCATGAAACTCCTTTCATATCATGACTCCAGCCAAAAACTTGGGACTTTTTCCCATTTAGCAGTCGATTTGAATCCCAGCGCAGGATTTTGCAATTGAATTCGGTAGGTAGTAGCCCAAGGGGCATGCTGCTATGAGAAGATGAAGGCTATGATCACTTTAACCAGAATTTGGCGAAAACCTTCAAACCAAAAGTTGGCCGTCTCCCTAAGTCTCCTTGTCTTCCTGCATCAGGGCTCTCACGATAGCCCGGCCTTCATCGCGGTCCTCATCCTTATAGATACTTAAGCCATACTGCAGGAGGAACTTGAATTCATTGCCATAATGATCTTTCAGCCACTTTCGCTCCTCCGCAGTATACTTGTTGCCACCACCAGCCTCAGGCTCCGGAGGCAGCTTTGCCCGGTAGTTTATCCATCGCTCGCGCTCAGAGTCAGCCCAGAAACAATGGATCAAGTGAAGACCGCCTTGACTCAGTACAGCGGGACCGAGCTGTTGACCAGCTGGTGCCACCGCTGAGCTTGATTTGGAACATGGGACTGTCGACATCGAAGTATGCGACCTGTTTCCTGGTCTGCTCGCTGATAATCTCTCCCTTCTTGTCACTCAGGCAAGCAACTCGCACCGCGTGGTCCACGAAAAGGGGTTGGCCGATGATATTGCATTTGAGTTGGGGAATGTGGAGTACATCTTGGAGTCGAAGGATAGAGTTGTGTTCGGTGCCGTTACCAAGTTGTTGTTTGACGGGTAGTTCAACAGTGCCAACACCCAGCACGGTCATCTTTTCACCAGACCCAATCAGGGCAAAGTGTAGCGGACGTAGGAGTCGGCGACATCGTAGTGGTATGAAAGTAGCAGTGTTCTAAGACAAGACTGGCCGTTTAACGCGGGATATGTTGGTTGTTGCTCAGACTTTGGTGAATTCCAAACGAAATCCCTAGAAGTACTCAGGCGGTTAATATATGCGTCGTTAATACTTTTCTATTTATTTTCATCATTGCTAGTAGTAGAGATATGACCTCCGATTGGTAACCATCCCTCTATTTGCAGTTAGTACCAGTACGAGATATTAATACAGAAAGCTGGCCGAAGGTGTCGTCAATCTAGCTCTCCAACACAACTATATTCACAAATCAAGAGAAGGATGAATTGCTTCAAATCCTTAATTAGGTATGATATCCGAGTAGCATCACATAGATAAATTACATCGGAAAACTTGAATGCTAGGGGAGTGATATTTAATAAGGAGTAGATTAGGGACTCAGGTGTATACTAGCGCTTAACTTAGACTTTTCCAGGATGAGATAACGAAAAGGTGGAGACATTTTCGGGACGCACGGACCAGATGAGAGCATATCTAGGTAATCAAAATGTCATATGATCACACAGCTCAAAGTAGGTACGTACATACAATGATTAGCTATCTCCGAATCGAGTGCTGGACCCGCGAAGGACTTCAAAGATTGACGCCACTTCTATTCGGCGATCACTTTATTATCTGCTAAAATCCCAAAAAATAATTTCATGATGGGTGCCACCGAGTGATGTGATTTCAAATTTGCGCCAGGTTCCGTATCGTGAAAGTCCTTTCGGACTGGTTAGCAAAGGTCTGCTCAAGAAGTCCAATTAAACACAGAAATGGCGCCTCGTACTCTGCTCAGACGTCTTTTGATCCTGCGAACTACGAAAAACCCTAATGCGACCCGCCCCTTCACGAGACGGACCAACCTCACATCCCACTCGCGACCACAGCTCCCTTTCCTATCCGTCCCCTTAGCCCGGAACCACCAATTCCGATACCTGACCACCGAACGGAAGAGATGGCTGGCCTATGAGGTCTATCTCGGACTCAAGTACACCGTCTACATCTGGGCTATCGTCGGCTTTTCTGTCGTCGGCTACTGGACTATACAGCAGGAATGGCTCGAGAGGAAGTATCCCACGCCTCACGACTGGCGCTTCCTGACCAGATTGCGTTTCAGGTCGGCTAAATGGGTACCTGATCGGAAGGACTTGGTAGAGACGGACTGGGTTTTAATCGGCCACTACGCCAAGAATGTTCTGCAGAGGTTAGAGGACGCGAGCATCGACGGTGCCGGGTTGGAACCTTTGACGGAAGGCGGGGTGTGGATTGATGGCATCGGCGAGTCTGGATATGACATAACAGCGAAGAGCGAGCCGTGGAGGAGAGGCTATTACGAGACTTTGATGTTGTGTGCGAAGGCAGCAGAGTATCTCGATGATCAGCTCACTGACAAGAACCGGCATTTGGTATTCCCAGCCAACCAGGTACTCGGGCCTTCGAATCCCAACCCCAAACCGATTCCTCACGGTTCCCCGAGTGCTCCCCATGAGGAAGATTGCGAACCGGCCTACGAGCCACCGGAAACGTTTTACATGAGGATCTTGACGACTAGGGGCTTCACTTCTAAACAGAAGATGGACGCTGCGCTGGAGTATGCTTCGTGGCTAGACTTCAAGCGTCTTCCCGACGCGGCCGAGAGGATGTACGAATGGGCACTGTCATTGGCAACGGAGAGCTATCTACCGGCATCACCTCCATACGACCCGCAGTCATATGTCCTCAAGGACAGCGCACATCTACCATCGGCGAATCTTCTCACAACCTTGACCGCCCTAGCTACACACAAGGCGCGCAACGACGATGTCTCCGTAGCCCTACCCATCTTAATTTCCATTCTCCGAGCCCGAAAGACCTTACCGAACCCACAACTAACGGAAGAGCCTCCATACGACTACGGCGAAGAGCACTCCCCCCCGGGCACACTCCAAAACATAGCCGAGGTGGC
This sequence comes from Xylariaceae sp. FL0662B, assembly GCA_022376535.1. Taxonomy (NCBI): domain Eukaryota; kingdom Fungi; phylum Ascomycota; class Sordariomycetes; order Xylariales; family Xylariaceae; species Xylariaceae sp. FL0662B. The sequence goes on along the minus strand of JAJJKD010000015.1, from coordinate 320,901 downwards.
ACGGCGCCTCCTCGCCCCGCCCAAGTACCCGCCGCCGCCGGACAGCGGCGACGCGCCCCCGGTCCGGGACGCCAAGGAGCGCTGCGAGGAAGCGGCGCTGCACCTGTACATCGGGGAGATCATCTACGCCAGCCGGGGGCGGGAGGACGGCCTGGCGTGGACGCGCGAGGCCGTCGACCTCGCCGAGGAGCAGCTGCACCGGCTCGGCGCTGCCGCCGCCGCCGACGCCAAGAAGACCTGCCGCGACTGCCTCGACACCGGGCTCCAGAACTGGGCCAAGATGGTCGCCCGGCTCGCGCGCGAGGAGCGCGAACAACAGCAGAGCGCCGCCTCCGCGGCCGTGACCAAGGCGAGCAGCTGGCTTGGCCTGTGGGGCGAGGGAGCCAAGCCCGGGGACACGGGCAGGTGGACCGCCGAGGAAAACGTCGTCAAGGAGCGGACGAGGAGAGCGCGCGAGGTCTTGGATGTGCTGGAACCGCCCCAGTCTGGTCTCGCCTCACTGTTCCATGCATAATAAGTTGGTGGCTGATTATGTGTTTTCTCTACCTAGACATGCATACAGTTGGCGTGTGTCTGTATCTATCTATCTATCTGCCTTGCGTTGTTGAATGAAACGGACCCATCGGCTCCCAGATTGGGAAAGAAAGGGAAAGGAAGAGAAGGGACCCTGTTGAATACAGATAGCCTTACCTACCTAGGTACTCTCGCTCATGTATGTACATATGTGCATACGCACATGTATATGTATTTAACTATACATGTGATGTTACGACCGGGATGCGATGACGGTCCCGTCCAACTACTAGTATACACCAAGCATTACGAATAAACAAATATCCAGCGTCATTTTGGTTCCATTCGGAGTCTCAATTACCTATCTCTACGCGTTTACGTTACGTATCGAGTGGAAAGAACCTGCAAGAAATCATTCGCCCTCCCTTAGTTTCTCGAGATCATCGTCACTACTTAACGTAGACAATTCAGATCCCCCTAATGGTCGCATCGATCCGTGCTCGACGGCCTGATCTGACCTAGTTAGCCAGTTGAATCAGATCAGCTTCGTAAGAAGCATGCATCATCACTTCCTTCTTTACTTCCTTTCCGCGTCTCCCCCGAATCTCCGCTATCGACAGTCACTTCACTTAATAGGTAGGAAGAAGAAAAAAAACACATCGAAGACGAAGACGCGTAGAAGAACGATGGCTATCTCTGGGGTGAAATGGCTATCTCTACCCTCCGTGTAGTAGGCCTTTCCGCGAGGATTGAAATAGACGGAAGATGAGAAGCTGTCTCGGAATGAGGAAAGAAAAGAAAGAAGGAAACAAAAAATCAAGGCTTAGTATGATCTCCCTCGTCCCCTTGGATCTCCTCCCACACTGTCGCGGCCTCACGCGCCCCCATCCTCCTTAATCCCCATCGCTGCTATCGTCCAGCTGTTGCTGCGGCTGCTGCTCCTGCTGCGGCTGCTGGTCGGCGGGTGCATCCTCATCCTTCCAGCCTCCCCAGCCGGGCTCGCCGGCGTCGTCGTAGTCGGGGGGCGGGTCCGCGTACACAATCTCGAGCACCGGGTTCTCGTAGTCAGCGCCGGCGAGCGCGACCTCCTGGAGCCAGGCGAGCACGACAGCCGTCGCTGCGATCAGCGTCGTCTCCGTGTGCGCGGCCTCGCCGCTGCTGGCCACAGGGCACCCCATCTGCGTGAACGAGCCCGTCCGGGGATTGCCGTCGGGGCCCGACAGGATGAGGCCTGCTGGCTCGTGCGAGAGGATGTAGGCGCGCGCTTTCTGTCGTTGGGGAACGAAGGGGCTTGTTAGTGGTGCTTGGTTTCCTACATTATTAAAGATAGGGGGTTGCTTTGGGGAGTCTCTTGCAGGGAGAGAGGGAGATTCTGATAGGGGAATTATCTAAGGGAAGGGAAAGGGGAAAGGGGATAAGGGATAAAGGGGTAAGTAAAAATACACACTTTTCGTAAGAACTCCTTGAAGCTCTCGCACGTCAGCTCCCAGACCGGCTGCAGACCGCCCACGATGGCGAGACAGTTGATCCGGCCCTGGTGGACCTTCCACGCGGGATCCCAGTCGAGGTAGTGCTCGACGAAGTCGGCGGCGTCGCCGACGGTGATGAGGTCAAGGCGGGCGGCGGGGTCGACGAAGCGCGGCAGGACCTTGCCGAAGACGCAGCCGACGTGGTCCTTGAGGGTGCGGTTCTCGGGCACCTCGTTGGCGGCGGTGACGTCGTGGCCCTGGTGCACGGCGCTCTTCATGGGGGCCGCGCGGAAGGCCGACGGGCTGAGCGTCCGCGCCCCGGCCGGCCACCACAGCAGCTCGCCCATGTTCGCCAGGATGATGCCGGGCGGTGCGGCGTCCGTGCTCGACGACCGCTGCTGCTGCAGCGCCGCCACGATCGAGACGAGGGAGCCCTTGTTCACGCCCCCGGCGCCGCCAATCACGCGGTGCGCGAGCACGCCGAGGTCCTGCGACGATTCCCCGAAGATGATCACGACGCGCGACTTGGTCTTGATGTCGGCGCTCACGAAGATGGGGACGTGGGGCTGAGATGTGTCGGTGGTGTCGAGGGGAAGAGGCACCTTCTTCAGACCGAGGTTTTCCAGGCGCTCATGGATTACCTTCTGAATGGCCTCTGAGCTTGGTGGTTAGCCAGTGACGGAGGGATGATGCTGGTTGGTTGGATGGGCACGGCGTCACTCACGGTTCATGCCGAAACGCTGGCGGTCATTCCATCGTGGATTACGGCTTATGAAGAACTTGAAATAATTGTTCTCGTTCTCGATGGAGCGGACCTCGTCGTCTTTGTTGACGAAGTAGCTGGGGCGAAAGTTAGCAGATGAGTCGTCATCCAGGTGTCAATGGAAAGGTGAGAGGGCGTTTATATACGAACCCGAGTTCCTTTAAGTCGGAGGGAAACGAAGGGTCTGCTGGTAGTCCTGACCACTTTCGTCTGAACATCTTGTCTGGAGGCTGGATGAAGATGATGATATTTCGGTCAACGAAGTCGTGTGGAAGATGGAAGATGGAAAATGTAGAAGGGTGAAGGGTAGGTGTAAAGTATGCAGCACTGTGGTGTTCAGACGAAACGGGAAGGATCAGTCAGATATCTCGTAATACTTTCCAAGTTGCGTCTTTGGCCAGTTATGTATGTACCTAGGCCGTGAAATGTCTATGCAAATACAGGTTTTGATGATATCTAAGCTTAGCTTAGTACCTCGGAAACTAGAAATCAGTAAGCTTCGGTACAACCTGAACAGTGGAAGAGTACCTACCTCTTATGTACGGGGCCCCAAGAGATAGATATAGATGCCTTAGCATTAGAATTATTGGCCAACAATACAGGCTATGTAAAAAAATAAAAAATAAAAAAAATAAAAAAATAAAAACTACATTTCATATCTAAGTAATATGACCATGTGTGTGAGTGGACAAACCATGGGTATTGTTTGCAACCCAGGAATATTTTGGGAATTTGCATGAAGCAGCAGAAACCGTGATTGTGACAACAGATCTAGTCGCATAGAATAATTGCCATGGGTTCGACACATATAATTCACCTCTTTCCAGCCAGAGTTAGATTCTGTGGCAGTACTGTTGAAAGACTCCATATCCTCGACGTCGGATAATGAAGACATATATATCCCCAGCCTTGGATTCATCATCCCAAGATCAATATAATAATACGATACATTACCCGTATATACAGAGAAAGCATGTATCGTGAGATACCTTGGCACAATCATATATCCGACAGCAATCGCCCTCTGCTTGTCCACCTACCAGCTGGCCTTCCGCACACCCGGAATGTTGCCCTCTAAAGCCTGCATCCTGAAGTTATACTGCGTGGAGAGAATCAAGTCAGCACATGTTTGCACACCCTCATAGTATGGCAACTTATGTCGGCAGAGGTCTTACTCTTGACATCTTGAAGTCACGAAATATGCCTCTCCCCTTGCCGCCCAGGATGCATCGTCCCCGGATCTGCGTCGGTCGGGTGTAGCAGTGCATCTGCGTCAGCTGGAGCTGGGCCTCGGCTCGGGTTCGCGCGGGCAGCGTGGTATTCCTGATGATGTAGCGCAGGGCTTGTCTGTGAACACGGCGCGACGGATGTTAGTTAGACCTTACATGATGCGTAGAGTAGTGCGATGGTGTTGGAGCTGTCTGTGTGCACACACACACCTTTCGGGCTCGAACTGAGCGAAGGTCTTCCTCTTGGTGTGATCGCGGAGCGTCTTGACGTTGATAAAGCAGCCTATGTCGAGCTTCTTGGCCCGGAACATCGACATCTTGGGCGTTGGTGATCGTCAGGATCTCTACGTCGTGGTGACGGGCTTTGGTTACTAGAAGCTGGAAATTTTTCGGGTTAGTGAGGTTGTTGTTGCTCAGTCCATTGGAGTTCGGCAACCGGTTGCGAATCAACTGGCAACGGCCCGATAAAATCTACCTGGCCAGCGCAGCCCCATTTTTCAGTGCATCCAGACATCATCTATTCTGAACCTTATACACGCCGTACTTCAGTACACATGATGTACATACGTATTGGAATAGGTACCTACTTGCCTAGATTACTACCTAAACAATTGCCTTTCTGGAATAGAGATATTTCAATCAACTTGGCGGGCTTGAGCACTAAAGTACCGAGAGGCATTTATCTTAATCCAACATTTAGATAGTACGTGTACGGATTCGTACGTAGGTATAAATAAAGATATTCTCATCTTGCTCTCTTGATGCTTAAGTAAACTTGAGCTTCCATGTCTCAATCATCTGCCACCTCGCAGTGTTTCCCATGCGAGGTACAAACTTAAAGACCCAAACTTTCTCATGCATTCCATGCCAACTGCATGTAGATGTGGCGCGTCCATGAAAATACTTAGGAGCCCACCCATCTCAGTGGTCTTAGGAGCCGTTCAGACTAGCCCCTGGCTCTGTTTTGAGCGAGTGATGGCATCCTGCAGTTCCTGCCAACTATTTTCGGGCAATATACTATGATTCTTATCATCATAGTCTATACTTGTGCCCTCTCTAACGACGACGATAACCTCGTCGAGCCAGGTGCCGGGCGCGATTAGAGTGGTGCTGTCTGTCATATCGACTCCTTCTATATCCTGAAGCTTCGAAAGCACCGGTCCGAGGTCCATTCTGGGCGGATTATTACTCCCGAGCTCCATTCTGGGCGGATTATTACTCGGGGCAGGACAAAATTGTCTGAACATATTGGCTTTAGCGATTTGTTGATTTCTCCGATATATATCAGCGTGAAACTCATCGACGAAAGGTTGTGGTGCAACGGCATCCTGGGCAGTCAAGGTATATTGCGCGCTGAGCTGTTGAGCGTAGCCGGAGCCATCACCAGGCCTGGGGCCCAGCTCACGAATGGACCTATCAATCCAGTTGAGCTCCTTCCAACAGTCGGTACCCGAGATCAATTTCTCCACTGCGCAGAAGTCGTGCCATTCATCAGGCCCGGGGATAACCGTAAGTCGGTCGAGCCGCAATCCGGGAAGGAACCGGAGAAGCGAACTCAATGAACATGTCTCGTAAGAGTCGTCTGCCCTCATGAGGTATATCATGCTGTCCACGACACATAAATGGCGTATCCTCGAAAGCGCGTCAGCGCGTAAAGCAGTCAACTTATCGAACATTGTCTCCAGGTTCGCGAAGATCAAGAGGACACCTTGTAGCCAGGTATCGCCAATTTCGTAATACGCTTGACGACATGTTCGGAGAATGGCAAGAGGATCGGGTGAGCTCGGTACAATGTCATTACACACCAAGAAAGATTCGGGGTAGGGCGCCTTTGCAGACACAAGTTTCGTAGAAGAGAAGAGGTGGCTATATATCTTATTTCGAAGCTCTTGTGGGATTTGGAAGAATGGGCATCGTTGCCGAGCATATTTTTGTTGAGCTTGCTGTTCCGCATCTTGGTTAATTTTGTCGTTTGCCATAGTGTCTCATTCGTAATTTTCTTTACCAAGATGCTGACTGTTTGAGATGAATCTATTGGGAGAATGGGGTTCGATATAGCGTCAATTGTCAGGAACGACGGTGTAGAGATTGGACCGTGGGCCGGTTAAATATCCCGCATGCAACTTGGAAGCTACTGACGTATGTACCTAAGTACCTACCTCGGTTAGGTAGAACTTGAAGGTACCGATGTACGTAGACACGGATTACGTAAAATAGAATAGCGGGTCAAAAGCTCCGAGGTCCCTTTTTTCCAGGGACACCGATCCCCTAGGCACGTCAGCCCCGCGGCCTCATGAAACTGTACATATACATATCGTCTATGACGTAGACTGATCTTTCGCCGCAAACAGATGTGAGATGGAGAGCCTTGGTTTGCTATGTACCTATCCCCGATAGCAATACATGTATGACGTATGTACGGAGGTATGTGTATATGCATTAAGTAAAGTACGTAGGAAGGACAGTAAAAAGGCATCCGAGCTCTACCCAAGACTTACCACAGGCTCATAACTACATACATAACATCGTCTTTGACATTTCCAACCAGCTCTCGTGAATCAATTCTCCCAGCTAATACCGTATTCTAACTATCACACACGCACACAAGATGTCCGGCTACTCCAACGTCGGTACCAGCTCCGTCTACGAGAGCGGCGACCAGAGGAACGTGAAGAACTCGGAGATCGAGGGCCGCGCCCGATACGAGGAAGGCGTCCAGCACTCTCATATCCCCAATGACTCCAGTATGTTCCCACCGCGACACGTCAACTATATGATCTAACAAACATTATAGAGGATCAGAGATCCATCGCCAACCGTCTAGACAATGAGGAGGTATGGCTTGTGACTTCATATATACATATCATCGATTATCAAGATCACGGCAAGACTGACAGTTCACAGCGGAAATTGAAGCACGATGAAGCTGATGACCCGGAGACGGGTGCCTCGAAGAAGGACCCCACTCTTCCTGTAAGTTGCTATGATTCTTATTACGAGTCTTATATTCACAACCACTTTCGAATTTCGCTTCCTGTTTGTTCTTGCTCTAGTTAGTTTCCGGTCCGTCACCTGGCGATTCGCTAACTAAGATGCAGGCCAAGTTACACGGTAACGAGCCGTCGAAGGGCGCGAAGATCGATGCTGAGCTCAAGGCGGAGGAAGAGGAAACCTTGAAGAAAAAGGGCAAATAAGCATATTCCATCACACCGGGAGGATCCTTAGTGCTGGGCTATTAGATCTAGCGCATACAGCTCATGTCAATAGCATGAATGAATGAACGATACAATATCAAGTCTATGTCGAGTCGTGATATGTTCAAAAGTTAAATTTCAACAGATCAAGTATAGACCAAAATGTATGTAATATCTAACACGCCGACTACTCCCCTGGGGCTCTCCATTGCTGCTGCGCGTTGAGAGCCTCACAGTTTCGCTCCTTGGGCTCGTCTTGCCTCTTTTTCCTTGTCCTTGAGAACTCTCCTGAGTATCTTTCCGCTGGGGCTCTTGGGTATCACGACAATGAACTCGACGCCACCCTTCAACCACTTATAACGGGCCTTGTGATCCTCGACGTATCTGCAAATATCCCGGGCGACTTCTTCGTCAGGCTTTGCGGCCACCGAGGCGGACTTGACGACGTACGCCTTCGGCACTTCTCCCGAGCGGTCATCCGGCACGGGTATGACGGTGCAGTCCGCGACGGCGGGGTGGCAAAGCAAGTGAGCCTCGAGTTCTGCCGGTGGCACTTGATGGCCCTGAGATCCATTAGTCAACGAGCTCTGCTCTATGGCTCTATCTAACGGGCAAACGCCTACCTTGACCTTGATCAGCTCTTTCAATCGGTCTACGACGGCCATGTGGTCGTGTCCCGACGGGGATTTCCGAGCGACCGCTACGTCTCCCGTGCGGATCCAACGCCCGTCATGGTCCCAAACGAACGCCTCCGTGGTGGCTTTCTCGTTGTTCAGGTACCCCAAAGTCACGGAGGGCGACTGGACCCAGAGTTCGCCGGGCTGGTCGTATCCCGTGATCTCCCGACCGTCTTCGCCCATCAGCTTGGCACGGCAGCCGGGCACGAGGGATCCCGAGGTCCCGATCATGATGTCGTTCTCCCCCGTGCTGAGAACCACCGTGCTCGTCTCCGTCATCCCGTAGCCCTGGCCGACCTCGAGGAACGGGAAGGCTTTCTTCGCCTCTTTGTGCGTCTCCGCGCCGAGGGGAGCAGCCCCCGTGAAAATGAAGCGGACACTGCTTAAGTCGTACTTGGCACACTTTTCCAGACTGCCTAGCATTTGGATCAGGATGGGAGGGACCTAGAACAGTGTTTAATAAACGGTTGTATAGTCGGGAAAACCAAAGACTGACCACATGCATCATATTGATTTTGAACTTTTGGATGCACTCTAGGAACGTTTGAAATTCGAACCTCGGCAAGACAACGGTACTGTCTCCCCTGTACGGGCCGGCTTGCGTCACCACTACCAAGCCATATATATGGCTAAAAGGGAGAATGCCCGCCTGGACTTGCGTCTCGACATTCCTTGCTTTTCTGCCCGGGTCCTCGTGCCATCGGACCTGCATCATGTTCGCGATCACGTTTCGATGGGCAATCATAACGGCTTTCTAGCCGTGACTTTAGCGCTAGTCTTTTCACGAGGGCAAGTAGACTCACGGGAAGACCGGAAGTGCCGCTTGAGTAGCACAAGTAAGCCACTTGTCGAGCGCCTTGTCCCTTCGACCAGACCAGCGGTTCGATCTCCGGCAGCTGTCTGCCCTCGGCGATAAGATCGTCCAACGTCTTGAAAGGGACTTTCTTGGTTTGCCCGGGGATATCTACGATAAACACCCTGTCGTCCGGGATGTTGCAGGCTCTGGTAGCTTTCAATGCGGTTTCCAATAGCGGAATGCACGTGAAGAGAACCTTTGCGCCCGACGACTTGAGTTGGTTTTCCAGCTCGTCCGCCGAGAACATGGCGTTCGCCGTCGTCACAATGCCCGATAGACGATGGACCGCAAACGTCGACATCAGATAGTCGATCTAATTGTCCATCAACATCGAGGTCATGGCCAGCGGTCAGGTTCTGTGTGGCTCACCGAGTTGAAGGAATGCACCCCCACCACCTTGTCCCAAGGGGTTTCGTCGTTGACCTGCCATCCCGTGCGCTTGGCCAGTGACCTCGCCAGCCACTCGTACCGTTCGATCATCTGCGCAGTGGTGTACGTCTTCCCCGTAAGCCCGCACGTGAAGGGGTTCCGCGACTTATCGAGCGGTTTCCTGCCAAATCGCTCATCGCCCCAGAACTCATGGATCGGAATGGAGTCCGGCGGATCTGAGGAGACTCGTCAGCATTGTCTTCGGCTGAAGAGAGAGCAGCCTACCGACCGAACGGCAACTGAGGCACCCACGCCGGCGGGGTGAACACCATCTTCAATTGTTCTGTTGTCGTGTTCTACGCTACCGTGGAGTAACTACCTATTGCTGAGGGAATCAATGACGTATGCAACAGGCAGCTCTTCTTAACGGGGGCGCAACGAGGGGACTGCTCTGCGTAGGATAGAGGCACAGCTCGAACATCAACGAAGTGTCGTCGTAGGGAGAGATCCGATAGATGGAGCGGACGGTGAGCGGACTTCGGCCGTTATGCAGGGAACATGCCGATGATTGGTGTGGGTTCGACATATAGTTGTGCTAATACGACGCTACACTGCGTGCCGGTGTGGGCATCTCCGAGTGCCAGGCAAGCAAGACGGTTGCATTTTAACATTTCGCTATACAGTAAGGTAAACCTTCTTCCGAGGTCATCAAGCTCGCTATTCCCGTTCGGTCTCCGCGGTTGGACTTCTTTACCGTTCCCCGCCTCCCTTCTCCTCTCTTCCCTCTCTCTATCGAGTCGTCCAAACTCGACTAAGTGGAGCTCACCCAGTCCCGGGTATGGGGCATGGGGCTAGCTCGCTTCCCCATGATCTTACTGAGTTAGATCACTTACCCCAATCTCGACAGTAGAGCCGCTAGCTGTTTCTTTAATTTCAGCCTATCCAAGTGAGAGGCTAGTTTTGTCGTGGCCTGCGTACACAAGGATAAAATAGAGGCTTTGTTCTCAATTGCCATGTTTTCTGTGCTGGCTTTTGTGTAGACAAGAGCTAATGCGTATAAGCATTCGAGCGCTAAGGGATTTAAACAATATGTTCAGATTACAGCATTTCCAAATATAAGATTGAGTCGAAGATCTGGAGGAAAAAGAAGGTAAAAGAGAGAGACAAGGGCGACGGGCCTTACAAAAGCGTACTCATATAGTGCACAGATTCCTTCTGGATGACTGACAAGAGCTGGGGAAGTAGATACTTCTCAAGAACATAGTGGTTCTATATGTCGCATCTTGTGAAATAACAGGCTTGATATTTGCGTCGTGTTCGAAATTCATTGAGAGCTCTATTATATGAGCAGGGAACTCGTGGTCTAGCGCTTATTAACTCACTTGGTTTTCCCCATAAGTCTCTTGGAGCCTTCATGATGCAATTGTGCCGAGATTATTGTCATTACTAAGAACGTCCAGGGGATATTTATCCTGGAACCTACAAGTTACTTCTTCAAATCTAACTTATAATAGTCGATGAGCCGAGCGCGTCTAGTCCACAAATTAATGCCAGCCGATGGGCGTATCGTTAGACCTAAGCCATGCTCGAATCTAGACATCGCGCCATGGGATTAAGGAGGATGTAAGAAGCTTACTTGCTAAATAGTATACTTCGATGATGACGGGAATCCCGTGGAAGTCACTTCGCAAGTCCCCCGTGCCCGTCCCTCGTCGATATGGGCCACCGTCTACAAGGCTAGATCGAGGCCCAAGACAGATATGACTGCATCGAGGCACATTCTCTTCACATTGTGTCTCTAGTCTGACTTGGAAACGCCTCAACAAGTTGAGCACTTGTAAGTTCTCCCATTGTCAACATTTGTTGCAAAATTAGAGGCTAATCTGTAGTGTTGTGGATACTTCTACTTTGTTCGTTGAGGCTTCTGTAGTTTCTTCTATTATTTGACGTTGGATCTGACGAAGTCGATGCCAAGGCGGTGATGGTAGATACTTGTAGAAGGTGCGGCGTCAAGGCAGTATTAGTTAAGGTGGCTGGGTTATAAAATGGGATATATTTGGCACCTATCAGTAATACCAAGTGGTACATGATTGTTCGCTTGTGGCACAACTACCGGAATATATAGTCTGTGTCTATAAATGACCTGCCTGATATTAGTATCACACCAAAAAATAGGCTCTTTATTTATGAATGATGCCTACTCGGGATAGAAGCCTCCAAGACCGAAAGCTTCGGTATCTGAAAATAAAGTGTTTTCTGTTATGGGCAACTTATTTCACAAGCGTTTTCACGTACCGTTTTAACATTATTAGACGGCACTGCCTAAAATGAAATCTGTCGTGAACCTTGGCTTTATACTTCGTCATTTTGACAAGGAAACAGGATCTTATAATATAGTCTGGTTTGGAAATATTGGTATTACTGAGTGGCTCGTAAGCGGTCGTGAAGGATTGGCAAACAGGAGAATACTAGCCGTCTGTGACACGGAAAGGAATCAATCATTTATTACTTACATGTCTTACCTATTGGATGAAGAGAGAGAGAGAGAGCCTGTCAACAACAGTGTCCGATCATGCGAAGGACCATGGCGAGTAAATTGAGGCTCTTCACCGACCTCTGCAGCCAATACCTAAGCTCCTAATAGTCATCATGTCGATTAGAGGCGACATTGAACTAGAGGGGCTATGAGTTGAATAGATGGTCGGTGGCGTTACCTAGGTAGTTTCGTCACACTGCAAGGTCAGAACTTAAGAAGCTCGGCTGCTCGGTACCTAAAAGCCACATACTTAGACGCCCAGGTTAAGGTGCTGACGTTGTTACATATGATTACAAGCCTTAGGGCTCCCCAAATATAGGTAACGCGAACATGGACGATAGGACATCCAATCGAGTAATGTACTTACATTTAGACCTCAGTCCGGGTGTTCGGTGTGGAAATTCAAGATAGTTGAAACAATGGCAGGCCGCATATGACTCCCGACAGGTTGGATGACTCTGCAGCCAAAGCGTCGTGATTGGGCTGATAATGCCTGTCTGGCGTCATGCAATGGGTTGGGGTTACAGTCACATAGAACACGTTCGAGAACCGTACCCGGTAGGCGCTTTTGGAGGCGCTTTTGGAGGCGCTTTTGGAACGATGAGTGTATGGTGTATGGCGTGCCTCTGTAGCCGAGTGCGCGGGCGACTACCCGTCGTAGAGGTGAGGCTAGGGATTGATGATTGGTGGGATGGCATGCTATTATGTAGCGCTTTTTGTACGCCCTGAAGTACCGTGGCCACTCATATTTGGCGGCTGAGTCCATTCTCACGTGGGAATAGCACTGCGTGGGTAGGTAGCATTATCGTGCCAAAAGGGCGTACCAAAGGGCGTGCCACCGCATGAGGCTGAGATACGAAAGTTTGGGCCCAAATGAATCAGGTGAATGAGCTTGTATGTAAGTATACGTGAGGAAGTGAGGACCAGTATAAACAGGGACAACGTCGGTGAGTGGCAAGGCCAAAGATGTATGTATGCTCATCTAATTAACGGAAGAGGCTTTGCACACTCTGGCAAGCAGGTAGATATCTCAGACAGCCGGCCGGAGCCGATTGCCATGACTCGATGGCATTTGGGCGGCGGCGCTCTCCGGTTAGGTAACTATGCATATAGGTCAAGAGGGCTTAGATATTGGGTAATTTACAAGGAGCAAGAAGGTGAAAGGACGAAATAAGTTGAATAAGTCTACGGGAACACGAGATAAGTGCACCTACGTAACTTACACTAGGTGTGGCGTTGAGGGGTACATATCCATCCATGGATGCTCAAGTAGCAAAAGTACCCCACTGAAGTAGCCGCTTTAGCGGGTACTACAGTACACATACCGAGACCTAACCATGCGTAGGATTGTGGCCAATCAAGCTTAAATTCTGACTACTTCCCGTCTTACTGGTAGATAGGTGTCTAATATACTGACTATTTCAACGTTGCATAACATATCTCTAGTAGACCTGATTTCAATGGGTTAAGGTAACTGGGAAATTATCAGGTTTTACGTTAAAATTTTCAAGGTCAACTTCTACCCTGTTCCAAGCCTAGCTTCTGAAGAAAAATCTAGCGATTAGTATGAGCTTCTACGGGAGATATCATGAAGCATCCATCGCAGACTTTAGATAAACAACAGAAGACTGGCTCAAGGACATAGGGAAATCTATTTCTATATGAAGTAAAAAGAGTGTGATAAGCCAGCTTAACCGGTAGTTTGCAATCAAAATAACAGAACTGTCAAAAGCATGAACAAGAAATCGTTGCGAGTCCCCACATGAGTCTATACCCCATTATCCATCACAATTCCCAAGGACTGTTTTCCAACACAATTGTCCTTTGCCTTAGATATCCTGCTGTGTCTATCAAAGAGAGTTTGTTGCCAAAAGGAAATCTATTGGGTCGGTCCTGTTGTCCCCATAATGAGTCTATCTATCGATGTCGGCCTATGCGAGGGTCGAGGACGCCAAAAGCGAAAAATACAGAGAACGAACTGGCTGGCGCGTGACATGCATCCTAGGAGATCCATAAATACGTCGGTGACGTATTCTGCTCCGTGTTGTATGCGGCATGTCGATTGTTGTAGCCACTCTTGACAGAATATCTTTCGCTATGCTCTCTTCCAAGAACACGCTAAGGTCTAAGAAACTCAAGGTCTGCTGGAATTAGTTTCTTAGGTCGATTGTAAAGGGTCAATCGCGGGAAACTCGCCTTAACGATGGGCTGGAGTCTTGACTTCCTCGACTGTACAGGAATCGTCGCGCTCATGGCCGCAATTCGGGCAATGCAGGTTATTAGCATAACCAATCGGGCCATCATGGCAGCGACACTTATATTATTAGTATGATACCGTCTCTCTTTTATAAGAAAATGTACTTACACAAAACCAAACGTAGGACGTGGTGTATTCGCGCATCTTGGCTTGGTTGAACAATTGGGGCTAGAGTTGACGGAATCAAAAGAGTATCAAGAGATATAGCTTGGATTGTGCTGATGGCTATAAGCTTCCGAGTTCGATGATGAACGACATTTTGACGGATGGAAGGCCCTCTTCTTATAGACCTCAAGTCCCTTTCGTTTTGGCATCTAGTTTCCCGTAATTGCTAGTGGCAAGAACACAGAGATGTGACTATCGTCCAAGGGATCCGGAGTCCTAAGGAAACTCAGCCATCCGTGAACAATCGAGTGGAACCGTAATGTCAATGACAAGGCGAATAGGTCACTGTAAATTGCAATGCTGGCAATTTCTTCCGTCAACGAAAGGACAACCAATCCGTAGAAACTCGGCGGCCATTCGAGGGAGACCGATTCGCCAACTGGCCCGGACCAGCTGTTCGGTGAACTCATCGAGAATCTCATTTGCCTAACGGCGTCCGTCCGGCGGCGACCCGGTAGTCAAACCATTGGAATCCGTTGAGTATCGATGCACGAGCTTCGCCTTCTTCCACCGTGATACACCCGCTTGGGCAATCAACCTCGCAGCATCGCCATGGTGAGGTCAGTTGATGTGAGAAAAAAAAAAAAAACTTTTTGCGGTGAGAAGTGTAATGAGCGAATGACCGTCCGGTGAGGTTCATGGGCCGGAACAAGTTCGCGGGCGAACGAGTGGAATTGGCGTCCTCTAGCGATTGGGCGTATATACTGGACGACTGGCGATGCATCTCGCAAATTAGCGGAAAGGGCGTTGACCATGCAAGGTAGTAAATGACACGAATCGTAGGGTCTATGGGGTCTATGATGATATCAGTCATGAATGATAGTGGTTGTTGACCGAGATGATTCGGCACATTGACCTTGTGTGAATCTGATTATGCAACCAGATGTGGAACCGCATTGATAAGGCCAATAGTTCATTCTATTTGAATGGATACCTATTAAACTTGTCTCACGTCAGGATGAGGCTCTCTCGAGGCTGTGCTATCTTATAGACTTATACCATTGTTGCATACATACCTCACCGATAAGTTCCTATGTCACTCTGCATGTAACGACAAATGATCCGAATGAAAGTTCCATGCAGTAAAATAGCGAATGGCTTAGCCAGTTTTCTTCTCCCGCGTCGCCGGCGATAGCCAAGCTGGATTTGACATTAGACAACCAGGGCAATTACCGACAAGGAAGCAGGTCATCAATCGGTAATAAGGCGGCAAGTCTACACATTTAGTAGTCCTATATTGTAGGCCGCAATACGAAGAGTACTTTCCAGATCGTGGCAGTGTCAGATAGTCTCATGACAGGGTCCAGTCGCCCGAGATATGTCTATGACGGGCGGCCAACACAGAGAACAGACCCTGACAAAATCTAGATTCCCCACCAAGATTGACAAGTCGCTACATGGCCACGAGCTTTTTGTCGACACCAAGAAAGAACAGCGATATAGTCGACATAGTGGCGAGTAACCGATGGAGACATGGGTTTTCTGGCGAGCAGGGCATGTTATGCACTGCTTCGTCGGATTTTGATCCTGAACGTGAACATTTGGATCAACTCTGAGCGCTTCAGGCCCAGCTAATACACCAACACGGATTTTAAGTTGTCTTCGGAAACTTGCTAGTCTCGCGTTGTTCAGCATTTAACCGCAAGTTAAGGGGGTCTACTAAACTGACTTATATGGTATTCTTTTGATGAATATATCTTAGAAACCCGAGGTACGAGAGCTGCGTCCACAAATCGAGCGAACACTTTAGACATGCCGATAGTCGAGAGGGGGCGCCGATTCTTTATAGTTGATGCTTGGTTACGTTGCCTTGTGAGGACCTACATCTCCTCAATGCAAAAAGCATTCACCTAAAGGGAGCTGACTCAGTACCACACCATTATGACAGTGATCCTTGGAGGTAATTACGCCTCATCGAAGGCACGGGGTGGTCGAATTTGGGCCCTTACCGTGAATAAAATCGTTCCTGGACCATGATGGTGTCCAGAAATATGGAGAGTGCCATTGTGGCCTTCCTGTTATAGTATCTCCGAGGACTTCAGAACCAAACCTCTCCTGCATCCATAGCAATTGAGGGCAACGACGTGCGTGGGGGTCCCGTGTGAAGAGGAGCATTTCACAGTTTCGTAGAATCCACCTGAGGTGAAAAGTGCTATATCAAGTGAATTTTGGAGGTCTTTAAGGGCCAATCCAGGTGGTCAGCAGCTGTACGATAGGCTGACTTACCTGTAACATAAACAGTTGCCGCGGACGGCAATTGCTAGTCAGGCGTGGGGTTTCAGCCGCATATTATCGCCAAGAATAAGAATTGATCATGATATAAGGTAACCTGTGTATATAACAAGTGCATAACGCTGGGCGATGCCGACGCCTTACCTCTATTTCGATGGACAACTAACACCTAGGGTCTAGCTACAGACTGAAGCCGATTATCCCCTCATGCTTCTGAGATCGAGCTTGGATCATCAGTACCTTTTCCTGTAATTGTGTAATAACAGCTCGGTGACACTCATTACTAGGCTATATTATGCTCAACCTCAGTCTTGACATCGGGTATTCGCCTTAGTGGACGTGAGCAGAAATACTACACGTAGTAACAGTAAATTGCTGCTTAGATTCCCGGAAAGGACTACTTAGCAATAAGCCACTTGACTATCTGGCCAAATTTACTGAATCTAATCAGAGTTGTCAGTCAATGTATCAAGGCTCTCAGAAGAGATATCTCCTGCTTCGAAAAGAGGCTCCCCGGTGAAGTAATTGTCATAAAGCCAGGCAACACCTTCGTCGGCTGACATTGGAATATGCATAATTGATATTGCCGTTTGGAAATTTGGAAAGAAGCCTCGTGATAGAGACTTGGAAGTGATGCCTATCACTACTAGTGGTTTTCAGATTGGATCCCCAATTGTCTTTCAAGCTTATCTGCGGTATGGGTATTATGGGAGGTTAAAAATAAACAAATGGAAAAGAGCAGGCCGAAAAGTCCCAGGCTGCCGCGACTGTCTTATCAAGATGGGAAAAGTATGCACGGACCACATGTAGATCATCGCAACAAGGTTACATACCTACAGTAAGATATTAAACGGCGTAATTATGTATATACGTACTCCGTACAGTATCACATGTAGTAATCCACAAGGTGCATTAGGTACTACTACAGCTGCTATTATTAAACCTCCGTGCGTCACTCGTATACACTTCGTAATTTACAATCCGTAACCCGCAACCCGCAACGCACCTCCTACAACAGACCAACAACAAACAGGTTCAAAGAACGAAGGACCGACGACGAGAACTACCCGCGTCTCGTCGGGCTTCCGACAAACGCATTCCGCTGCTCTCTCTCTCGTCCGTCAATCATATATAGAGACCACCACCAGGATGTGTCGGAAATGCCTATCATTGAAAGCACCAGAGCTACGACGCGCTGGATAACTCGATTGATCCCGGTAATCCTGGCTGCTGCCGTCGGCTATTCTACCTATGTCGTTGTCGTTCGTGTCTGTTGTAAGGACCAATGGAGCGTTGCCAACTAAACGTGATAATTACTGACTAAGGTGAAATTCCAGCCAACTATCTAATTAACGCACGAGCCGGGACTGGACCAGCCATTGTCATCTTAGTTTTCTACTTTATACTTCTCTTATTGACGATTGCCACCTACCTGAGAACCATCTCGACTGTTCTCTTCAATCCCGGCCTCGTTCCCCTTGGTCCACTGGCGATAGAACAAAGGAGGCTCGAAAACGATAAGCGAAAGGAGGGGCGCCATCAGGACATTGAGAGTCGACCCTACAATGCGACACCAGATCCTGATCCAGACAGTCCGGGTCTAGAAAACTTCTATACCAAGGACGTTTTCGTTTGTGAGAATGATGGCCGGCCCAGGTGGTGCTCTGAATGCTGCAATTGGAAGCCGGATCGAGTTCATCACAGCACCGAGATCAACCGTTGCGTATTCCGCATGGATCACTACTGTCCTTGGGTCGGCGGCATGATCGGGGAGAATTGTAAGCTACGGACTATGTCATTATATCGGCACCACGGCCGCAAATTGCTAACAACCCTTAGCTTTTAAATTCTTCGTTCAGTTCACCACATATACTACTTTCTACTGCGCGGTCGTCTTGGCAGCCGCAGCCTCGAGCATTCAGAAACAGCTTGGCGAAGGACTGCCACTAGATCCTCACTTGTTAGCCACCATCGTGCTGGCGTCGTTCTTTGGGCTTTTTACCTTTCTGATGTCTGTAACCTCGATGCGATACATCTTCCTCAACATGACCAACGTTGATATGTTGGGATCTCAGTCTAAGGTGTACCAACTGGCTGTTCGTGTACCGCGTGGAACCCGATCCATGGACAACTTCATGGTAGTGACTTATCCATTACCAAAACCAGGTCAATTCATGTATGGCCGTTCCAATAGAACAGCAATGACGGGGACTAGTGAACCCAGCAGCATAGGTATCCGATCAATTTCTCGTACAATGACGCGTGACGACCTCGCGACTCGGACTTTTGCAATACTCAGGACAGAGCCTGGGGAAAATCCATGGAATCTCGGTCTATGGGGAAATTGGCAGTCCGTCATGGGATCTAACGTATTTGATTGGTTTCTACCCTTTCAAACGTCGCCCTGTGTCAACCACGAGAGCCACGAAAGCCTCTATCCCATGGGCAGGGTTCTGGAAAAGATTCGTGCTAGGTATGGTCTCCATAGTCTCACAACGGACGAAGATACTGGGCTCGAGATGAGTGAGCTTGGGGGCGGTAGGATGTAGATGTGCATACATTGATAGATACCCCTTGATCATCGGAGTGGGAGTTAATTTGGCATGTCAATTGTCACAGGTACAATAACAGGTACAATAGCAGTAATAATGATGTAATTAAAATAATTGGAATCTGGAGGTACTGAACAAGCTGGTATGCTTAATTCCTGTGACTGGGTTCTTGCAATATGTGTATGCTACCGGGCAACAGTCGTACAGCATGAACATGGGCCTATCAAGTACTGACGGTGACTAGCCTAGCAGAAGCCCATACAGATGCTTGAAAGATCGATCTATTGTTACATGGAAATTCCGTGAGCCTTGGTCATTTAACCAGTTTCCAGACCAATGAATCCTTTATTTCCTGTGTCTACCTCCATATACGCCGGCTTTGACCCTCCTGATTCCTGTCACCTTGTTACTTTGAGGAAAGGAGCGGAACAAAGTTTCCACGGTTTGTGTTCTATCATGTCAGCAATAGCATAGTTTGTTCATAGAAAATATGGTAGAGATCATTACTATAAAGCATGCATACTGTGCGAATCATATCGGTTGTATAAGGGCCTTTTACCATAGTGGTGGTGCCCCACCCCCTGAGCCAGACATGCTCCAGCAGCTTACAGTCAGCACTCTAGTACCCTATCTACCAAAGAATCTATTTATATTTTAATATTTCTTTGATATTTGAAGCTTAAGATTCCATGATTCCTTCTATATAGAAACATTTACTCATAAGACATATGATCCTCATATCATGATCAAGGTTGAGTGTTAGGCAAGCCATAGTTATTTGAAGAAGTTCCGTGATCTTGAGGCACTATATCACATCCACGGAGAGTATAAAATCAAGAAACTCGTTAGGTGTAACCGTAGTAAGAAAGCTAGCAAACATACGATATCATTTTGGCCTTCTAGTCTAAGCCTCAATATCTCAACTATTCCTAGAGGTCCCTATAATAATCGTGATAACTAAGCACAAACACAATCATCACACTTTATATGCCCACAGCTCTTGCATTTTGATTCCGACTCGTTGTCCTTGTACTCAAAGTAATCCTCATTCTGGCAATCAGAGCACCGAAACTTGTCGCTCGTTTCGTAGACTTCGTTATCAGGGGGAGGTCCAACCTGCTCATCGTCATCGACCGGAGAGTGTTCGCACCTAAAAGTCTGTTAGGCGAGATATTATGGTTTAGGGTGGTTTCGTACATTTTTCTAGAGGAATTTTTCGCAATGATTCAAGTGAATGCCTATAGGACAGAGCAGAACTAGTGGCGTGACAGCCGGGGCAATATATTGACCAGGGACGGAGATGTAAGCTTAATGATGTAGCCTACTATGGAATTCCAACTCTCTGACTTACTTCATTAGGGGATTCAGGGACTCCTTTATACAACAGAGGACTACGGTTATGATACTGCCATCTTGGCGGTAATGAGCCACGACGCCTACTAACTCCGACTCTTCATGGGTAAAGACTCAGAAGCTCTCACAGAGGCTAAGAAAGAGCGCAGAGCCGCAAAGATTGACTCCCCAAATTCCCTCTTCATCCTCTCTGTCAAACGGGACACCGTGTGGATTACGCAAGACTGGGGTGGGGTGATTGTCTCGTCTAGCATCTATAAGGAAGCTGTCAACGGGACGCCGAAGAGCTGTGTAACTCTTTATAATCCTCATTGTGCAAATTATTTCCTCTTCTTGGTCCTTGTATACGGCGGATGACGACGAAGACGGGTTTTGAGACCTAGTGGGTATGTGTAATCAAGGCGCTGAAGATCTCACGCTGAATACTCTACCAATGGGACTCGATACTCAGGCGGAAATTGGTATGTTACATGGTGAAGGGATTCAAAGAATTGGAGCTGAAAGAAAGGGTCGTGCCGAGTACCCTAGTTTTCACGGGAACGCCTCTGCTAACAACCTCACCCCAAACGGCGTAGATAGTAGATGATGAATATCTCCGTCCCGGCAGTCTGGCTCATTATATCGATCACTAGGCTATGTCCGAGGTCTGCATTCAATCGAAAGGGGCAGGTCCATTCACGATTCTACCGGAGTCATGCAGGAGAATCCTAGAGATGACAAGGCAAAGTCAGGCGATTACCACGCTCCTTGCCTTTTTAGGGGAATGAACCGTATGAGCGCATCAAGTTTTCACCGCAATTAGCTTTATTCCAAGCCGTATCAATAGTGAAACGGTCGTAACGTTAGCGGAGCGCATGTACGAAGGATCACGGGCAACTAGGTCGACAACGTAGACTATATTGTACTCTCAAATCACTATCGTACCATCGAGGAGTCATCCGCTTCAAACTCTCGAAATACCCCCATGAGATACTTCGTGGGGCGTAATATCGTTGTTAGAAGCAAATCCTGCGGCCCTGTACTGCCCCGGCCTCCCCAATAGTGGCCCAGACTCAAACCCTTCAAGCACCTTGGCCCAGGAAACCTTTGTGGGATGATAACGACCACCGAATAATAAAAAGGCTTGTACTCGAGTCCCTAAATAAGCATCAGTGAGTTACGGGTATGCCCAAAGCCTCGCGCTCGTTATCCATTCTGATAGCCCAGCCCCTGATTCCGACTCAACGATATTAGACCGGGTAGGTCGTACTGAGGCGGGACTATCTTTTCTATTAAGAGCTCTCGTGCCGAGTGTTAATCCTGACTTGCCTGGGAGATCATTCGTCATATCAATGGGCTTGAAGCACAAGGTAGACTCTCCTTAACCTGAGTCCTGGCCCCCAACGGCCCGCTATCCGTGAAGAACATGTTACGTGACATCGACCGGTGAATTCCAAGATCAGAGCTAATTTGGATTTCATCTCGGTAGCTTGGAATCCTGTCGCCGTGAGAGCTTACCTAAGAGGGAGACGGGCTTGTTCGACTGTGGTGAGAGGCGCTGGGTGCTGCCATTAAGCCTTACCAGCTGCTTGTTTCACATCCACGCGCTCAACTCATGTAAGGAACAGGGCTCACGACGAAACGTCGACGTGAACAAATCGGCAGCCGCGGAAAGATTCGTGCTACTCGGTAACGTTTGCTAGTGTTCAGACGTGGGGGGTCTATGGTGGTGGTGGTATCACTCGAGCGAGGCTCCTTTTGCCGTGATCTCGGAGACAAACTCAGGGGGTAAGCCCCGACCTGGGGGGTTTCGAAGGCCTTGGTTAGAAGTCCTAGGACTGACTACTCTAGAGGCTGAGATTGCTCCCACCAAAAGGAAAGCTTGGCAGGGAGCAAACTTTGCGCCGAGAATAGCTATGACCTTGTTTGCCTGGAAGCCTTGCTGCTGTTTTTTTTGTGGTGTAGAACGTAGGAAAGATTCTCCATAGGGTGGGCGGCTGGCTCTGGCTACACCTGCATCTGAGAGCCTCGCAGGAAGCTTCAACCCTAAACACCTCCTTTCTAAGCAGTCACTAATCCACAAACTTACAAAGGTGAAGCTCTTCAGTTGAGGTTCTTGTCAAAGAATATAAGTTAGCGAGAGTCTCGGCCATCAAGAATAGTCAAATCATGCTCAACTAGCACTATATTCCCTGAACAACAATAATAGGTTTAACGAAAGAGCCATACTGCTAGCCCATTACGCACGGCATCCTCAAGCGGTGTATACGGCCGTTCCGAGGAGCTAGACCGCGATTGCTAACAACGCGTCAAATGGCTTCTGATCTCGGTGTGACATACCTCAGAATTCTGGCCAAGCTCTAGCCCATTGCAACCCTTTCTTTGACCGTACATTTCTCCGCGTGTAAGGAGCCTCACACCTTAGTCAGCTGTGATTCGGAGAAGCCCGCGAACCGCCAGAACAATGTGGCTAGGAAACCCGTTATTGGCAGTGTAGGTGTAGTTGTGTGGTATTACCAGCCTTCTGCGACCTAGGCTGCTTCTAGGGCATGGCGCAACGTTAATCTCGACTCTCCAATGGGATATCCCGCGTTTTTCCGCCATGGTTCGCCGGTGACAGGCTAAGCGGCATGATGCGGGATGGTCTTCGCCAATGAGGATAGACAGTGTACGCTTCTCACACTGACTGGGTCAATCATGACTTAAGGATGCAAGAGTCAATACAAGAAACGGGATAGTGGACTGTGGGGTACATCATGTAGTTTCAATACAGACTCCTGCACATGAGACTGGGTTGGCTTGGAAACCAGATAGAAGAGCTTTGGAGCACATTGGTGAGCTTCAAGCTTCCTTAAGAGGGATATTCGCACTCAAATTGGTCCACAGCTCTATGCCGGACCTTGCCTACAAGACGACACAACGCACTCACCGACAACAACGCGTATAGAGTTACATTAAAGTAGATATATGGAGATAGGCCTTCGGAAAGAGATGCTGAAATTGGAAATGTGACACCGTGGTATATTGACAGGTCAAAGTGAGGATAGATATAAATATATACTTGGTAACCCGCAAACCGTAACACGTCAATGAAGCTGCTATATAAAGGAGCCAATCAAATGCTTGGTCAACCTAGAAACATTGGTTGGGTTAAAGACCAAACATTTCTGGAATATATTTCTTAATCACATAAATCTTTTCGCCTCTTGTCTCATGCGATGGTAGTGGTGGATCGTATTACTTACATACATAAGTTTACAGAAGAAAGACTTGAGTGGTGGAAAGGGGAAGAGACCTGACGTAGGTTGGTCAATTTGCTCCACTTTTTGTCTATTAAATGATGTTTCCAAGGGGCAACGCGAGTCCGAGTCCGTGCCCGTGTCCTAGGTAGCCCGTGTCCTAATCCTTAGTAGGAAGTATGTAGTCCCTGGGTTAGGTAGTCGCGGGGCGCGTCTCTTCCCCGGATTCGAATCCTTCCTTGCCATTTTCGGTCTCAAGACGTCCAGCAACTCGTTACCGGCTCCGGACACTCCTTCCCGCAATCAGTTCCCGCAATCAGATCACCCGGCCCGATGTCATCTTGGCTGTGCCTCAGATCCTTTCTTCACAACCATGATTTGTGCGAAAGAAAAAGTCCCGTTGCTCGCATAATCCCCTTCTATAGCTCTGCGCGCTCGTCACGCGAGCTTCTTACATAGCAAGTAGCTATGTCTTCGCCCACATTCCAAGCGTCGTCACCTGTACACGGCACTGGCCGACGGAAATCCCAGTTCACGTATAGACAACTGGGCCTCTTAGCATCTTACTCCACTTCGTCGCCTCTGCGTGTCATTGCCCATATCGATCTAGATGCATTCTATTCGCAATGCGAAATGGTACGCTTGGGTATTGCTGAGGACCAACCCCTAGCTGTCCGACAGTGGTATTTACTTGTCTCTTCCTTGTGCGCTCCCTCGCCTCATTGGCTCATACATCATATAGGCAAGGGTTAATTGCTGTCAACTATCCCGCACGCGAATTTGGTATAGGCCGGCATTGTACCGTGACGGACGCTAAGAAGCTTTGCCCTCAGCTAATTGCTCAGCATGTTGCGACTTGGAAAGAAGGTGATGAAAAATGGGCGTATCACGACGATGCTCCGTCCAATATCGCAACTCATAAGGTCTCACTAGATCCTTACAGACTCGAGTCGCGACGGATCCTTTCACTGATCAAGGAGAGACTCCCTTCCAATTTACAAAAGGTCGAGAAAGCTAGCATAGATGAGGTCTTTCTGGATCTATCTGCTCAGGTACACTCTATTCTACTCGAAAGATACCCGGAGCTTACTAGTCCCCCTCCGTACGACGACCCCGCGGAGAAATTACCTCTCCCCTCAGTAACTGCCCTCGACTGGCAGGCGGATGCTCTCGTGGACCTCGAGGATGCTGCACTTGAAATCGACGATCCAGACTGGGATGATATAGCTATCCTCGTTGGATCAGAGATCGTCCGGGATATCCGAGCTGAGATTCGTCGAAAGCTGCGATATACATGTTCTGCAGGAATCGCGGGTAATAAAATGCTCAGTAAGTTGGGCTCTGGCTACAAGAAACCCAATCAGCAGACTGTCATACGGAATCGGGCTGTACAACATTTTCTGTCTGATATGAAGTTCACTAAGATCCGGAACTTAGGGGGTAAGCTTGGTGACCAGGTCGTGTCAACTTTCAAGACGGAGACGATTAGGGATTTGCTGTCGGTGCCAGTGGAGCAGATGAAGCTCAGGCTTGGCGATGATACGGGAGTCTGGCTCTACAACACGATCCGCGGCATTGACTCGAGTGAGGTTAACTCACGAACGCAGATTAAGTCGATGCTTTCTGCCAAATCCTTCCGGCCCAGTATTAATGATTACGAGCACGCCGTCAAATGGCTAAGAATCTTTGCCGCCGATATATTCTCGCGATTGGTGGAGGAGGGAGTACTTGAGAATAAACGACGCCCAAAGACAATCAACCTGCATCACCGCCATGGTGGTCAGACCCGCTCGCGTTCTAGCGGCATTCCTCAAGGCAAGACTCTAGACGAGACAACTCTATTCGATCTAGCCAAGAACCTCCTTAGCCAAATCATCCAAGAAGGGAGAGTATGGCCTTGTGCCAATCTTAGTCTAAGTGTCGGAGGGTTTGAGAATGGCGTGACTGGAAACATGGGTATAGGTGCATTCTTATTAAAAGGCGACGAAGCACGTGAATCAAAATCTACCTCTCACGATCCTTCAATGGAATCATCTTCGCATGAACCGCCGGAGAAAAAACGACGGGTTGAGAACCCCGGAATTCAGCGTTTCTTTCCCAAGAGGGGAAATTCCCTTGATAAGGATGCCGAGGAGGATATTAACGATGGCTTCACAAGTACGGAGAAGACGCTGAATCCGGAAAAAGAGCCACTGTCAATCCAGACGGGAAGTCGCAAACCAATTGCCGATTACATATGTACGCGATGCAATGCAAGGCTTGACGGCTCCGAGGCGCTACAAAGCCACCGAGACTGGCACTTTGCCAAAGACCTTCAGGACGAAGAACGTGGCAAACAGACATTTGCCAGCCAGTCGACGGTCCCGCGCGACCCAAAAAATACAGACGCATCTTCGAAGAAATCCACAAGAGGTACTCCTAGTAAAAAGCTTGAGCACGGGCAGAGCAAATTGAAGTTTGGATGAGCCCGTGGCGTACCACCTCAAGCGAATGCTACATGTGCAGATGCGTTCCCGACTGTCTGTCCCGTCATCCATCAGCCTAGATGAGGTGAACCTACCATCTATGGTACGCAACACGACGACGTAGATATCATATGCATCTCGAAGCAGCAAGTCTATCCTATATATTTGCCATCTACTTTGGGCGATCTCTACGGGAGCCGCCTTGGGATGCGACCCGGGCTAGAACAGACAAACCAGTGGCGATTGATGACGCTGCGAGGCGCTGAGTACAACGGGGAGCAATCAGCAGGCCAAGTACTTGACAGTATTCAGGAACCCGACACGGGAACACGATTGGCCAACGGAAAAAGAAAGCATCGGTCTGTAGGCCCACTAAGGTACAGGTGAATGCTCGCATGCGAGTGTTGGGGGAGAAGAGAGAGAAGGGGGCGGCTGCTTCAGACCTTGGGTGGTGCAGCAGTTTATGCTTTGTGTCGTCTTGTCGAGTCTATCCCAATACATTCAGCACGGAGTTCAAAAGCTGCAGTACATTGTAAGGACTGGATTGGTGATACAACCAACAGGCGTAAATTTCAGGAGCGCTGCTTACGACGTCAAACGAAACCGGCATGCTGCTAGAACCTTTGAGAATTTCAAGAGGCTCTTGAAGCCAAGTTGTATGACTGCAGCGCATAGCAGGCCGCAAAGACATCGAGGGCTTCATTGCTTTGCATCTAGATGCAGTTTGACAGGTACGCAGGCAATTGGGAAGCTCTAAATTGAAGCGAGTGGCGTCACAAGGCAACCCAAGTCTTTTGATCTCACCAATATTCAGCATTATCATCATGTCACAAGAAATGGAGCAATGTCGGCATTGATTGGCTGAGCCGAGACCCTTTACATAGTAGTAGGTACCCAACGATGCAGCCGCCGCTACTCTTTAGGCCTAGGTGCATTGATACCCAACATCAAAAGCAGGCAAATCCTGGCCTTTTCAGCCTGCTTTTCTCACAGTGCTGCCACGTCTCTGTTTGGTCCTTTTTTCCCCCTTTTTTCTTTCATGGCCGCCGAGTGTGTTCACTCGCTTCAAGCGAATGAGACCATTCCTGAGTACCAGTACCCATTCCTATCTCTCCGTCCACTGAGAATGAAGCCGCTCTAGATTACGCACTCCCCATGACGATAGATGCGGTCCAGTCAGAAGTCAATGCCACTCTCATCCTTACATATGTAGCAAAACCCTCTCCTACATACTACGGTATCCTCTTTTCACCAGGGAAGGTCTTTGGTCCATAGGGTATCAACTAGGTCGGCAGACGAATAGAATAAGGCAAATGAAACCGTGTTCCTCTAGTGGACGAGTATGTGTATATAGGAACTCGGGAGACCTGTCCTCCTTGCCTGTGAAGCTTTCTCCTGAGAAAGGTCTTCTCTTCTTTCTGACCAATTCCCAAAACCTACCTAACTTAGAGAATTGGTGTATCCTGAGCAATCAGCCCCCCAAAAAGCCCGAATAGGGTTACCGAATCATTAGTACGATCCGCTATTCCTGGCGACTCCACCGACGGACGGCTCAGCCAAAACTACCAAACTGCGACACAAGTGTTCCTCGGTCAGTTCCCTTGGGGCCAACTTTGGTCAAAGCTGCGCCGGCGGCTCATTTCCTGAAATCATCCTCGGTCACCCTTTGAGACGACGAGAGTCGAAGCTATACATATCTGCGCGAGTGACCGATCGCCACAAGAAAAGGTGATCCTAGAAAATACTGCGTGCGGTTTTACATATGAAAGAGACAAAGCCACAGTTGTCCATCCTATTTTGGAAACCTTGTTAGAGTCTGTCGGTCTCACCAGCCACACTTGCCTAAGGGTTGTTACTCCGTACTTGGGCATCTTTGGAGCCTGAAGTCTAGATTTTAGTTGGAATTTTTAGACGGGAAACAGGATCTTTTTATTTATTTATTTTAATTTTTTTTTCCCTTCCCCATGTTCAACCAACAACCCCTCTCCTGCAACGGACGATCATTCCCAGCTTGTCGGACAAGTCGCTGATCCCTTCACCTCCGTTTCTCGCTCTTGTCTGTTTCTACATATCAATTCGCAGCCTATCCTGCCTGTGTACGCATCTACCTGCATCTTGGACGCTCGTCAATAAAGTGGTCTGCAGGCTCTGAACTTGCCTGCTTCCTGCAAGGTTCTGCCCTGCCGTGCCACTCGATTCGCCTCTGCTGCTTGACTTCCAGCCCTTCCCATGTTCGTTATTACTGGCCTCGCATAAGAGATCCTCTTGCCCTTTGGCCAACCACAGTCTCCCACGCGCCCTCTTACACAGTGATACCGCTCCACCGCATTTGGCACTCAGCTAGTTTATTGGCCTGCTCTCCTGTCTGAAGGAAGTCCTCAATCTCACCTGACAGACGTACGCATCCCGGAACTGGCTCGTCTTCCCCCTCCATCTCGAGGTTTACTGACCCAACGAGCCGTCGATACCGCAAAAACACAAAGCACTAGCGGCGGGGACACCGTTTCTTCTGCACAGTATCTGCTCACGATTAGTTGTGTGTGACCCCTGCAAGCCTTGTAGGTCACAGTCGCCACCCGTTAGGGATTGGACTCAACGCTACGCCATCATCCTTGTCTGGCCAACTGGGTGTCGCCGTCGTGCCCTGTCAATTGCCCCAATAGGTCCCCTCCTGCGGTACGGTAGGACTTTTCTTGTGCCGCGGACCCATATTCAAGACCCGCCAGAAGAAACCTTTGCCGCCCTTTTCTCCTCCCCACCACCCACCCTTCTCGACCCTTCCTGAGAGCTCATTCTTCTGTTGTTCATCAATACTTGCCTGTCCTTGTTGTCATCGTCGACGTCTCTTTTTTTATTAATTACTTAATTTCCGTCGGCGAGCAACCTTTATTTCGTTAGCATAGACAGGATGTCTAGAAGACCAGGACCACCTGCCACTAGTGCTCTGCCTCCTCAGAACCGCCAGAATGAGTATTTCGTGCCTAGAGACGGTATCGACCGTGAAGTTATCACGGCCGACATATGTCGCTATCTAGGAAACGATGCTCTCGTTCGCCCTGGTACATACGAGGTATGATTCCTCCCCGTCTGATGCCTATGCTGTCCAGCGTTGACCAGTGACCCGTTGCAGAACCCTCAGAACGGTCAAATCATTCAGGGCTACTACATCAACGCATATCGTAATCTAACAACAGTAAGTCCCTTTCGACTTCGGTACCAACGCCACGATGAATCGCTGACGCGACTTCGCCTTGTAGGCCATGATTGAGGACCTAAAAGCGGACTCTGCACGATGGGAGCAGGAGAGAAGGCAGCAATCGGCGAGTCGTAGTAATACCGCCGGAGGTACTATTGCCTCGAGAGACTCGAATGTCGTATATGTCAGACACTCTAACTCCCCTGCAGTCCAGTACCGCAATTCGGACACACATCAATCGCGTCAGTACTACGGTCCAACCGAGGGCGCGATACCATCAGATGTAAATCGGGATCCTTATGGTGATGCTGGCCCCAGATATCCAGGAACGGGCGCCGCAGGCTACACAGGAGCCAGCGGCTCCTCCTTTGCATCCCAACAGTATCCTCAGGGTGGGTATAGCACACAGCCGGGTTATGCGGTCCCGTCATCGCAGTTCCAATCCCCATCTGGAGGTGTATCTTATTCAGCCGGACATCCTTCCATGAGCGGAGGTGGATTTGGCCAGGGAAGCCAGGACCCCCCGTACCAGGTGGTTGGTGCAGATTTGACTGTCTCTGGTTCAAATCCCCAGCCGATGTATGATTCCTATGCAAGAGATCCAAGGGGTGACCTCAGAGATCAGAGAGTACCTGTTAGTACCATGGCATCCAGTAGGACTACTTATACAACCTCAGGACCACCTCCCCCTCAGGGTTACCCATCATCTGGATCTGGCAACAGTTATTACCCACAGACTTCCTCGCCTGCGAACCCTGCCGCCTATGTGTCAGCTGCCCACCCTCGAGATCCGTTCTTTGGACGCGGTGCGTACACCACCGGCCTATGATAGACCTATATTTAAGTATGTATCTGATTATTTAGCATCTCCAGCATCCGGTTCATCCTACCCTTCAGCACCAGATCCACAGTATGACAATACCCCTGTCCCCTCCCGCGCATCAGCTGCACCAACCAATGCTCAAATGCCAACTAGTGGAACATCATCGCGAAACCGTGACCGGGACTCCGTCGACCGCCATAGTGATTCGAGACACGCCCACCGGCATTCAGCTCGTCGATAAATCGACCATCCACTGAGGAATGTGCAGCGGCCCTAGAGCCTCAAGACGTCCGTCTTGTGTGTGATTATTCATGATTGTTTCTTTGATCCACGAGATTACCCAGGATTCGGAGTTCCAGCATCCCATAGTGGTTCATCTCCCGGAATTTTATCAGCCCAAGGATAGACGTGGTTTTGATATCTGCAGGCCATGAGTCTCGCATAGTTGCAAGTTTGCGACTTTGAATAATGCTATCCGAACCTCGTTATGACCTGGACCGTTCCATCATTTTACCTTGAGGACGGCTATTTTACGAATACTCCGCACATGATTTTTTGGACCAGAATGGATATGGCGTATTACCACAGGGGCTTTGTTACGATTTGCATATGGGTGGGTCAATCGACTGACGACTGTTGTTTTTGCTATGCCTCTCAAAGTTGGCTTTTACTGCACATTTTATACCAGTCTTGGGGCCAGCATGGAAAAGAAGATTTCTTTTTTTCTCTTGGTTAGTGCTCATTACGGATCAACTCCTGCCAACTTGCTGTCCGGGTCCAGCCAAAGGAGGCTGCTTGTTTTGTCTAATTTCCTGGTCTGCGACTTCCACGGCCGGTCACGGTTTGGCGAATTGTTGGGATGCTTTTACTAATAGATAGGGCTCGAGATCCGGACAGCAAGGTGAGACTGGACGGATTGTATATATACGCCAACCTCTGCGAAGGATTTTTCCAACTTTGAAACTTTTCTGCCTGGTATTACCCATGGTTTATTTCCTCTGCCGTGCTTGTACTAACACAGACTTGCTTATTGGCATTTGGCTGGTACGTCAATCTCAAAAGTTTTCTACCCACAGGACGTTCAGGAAGCCTAAAGGGACCTCTCCGGATTTTGACCACGGATTTTATTTCAGCGAAAGGATTACCAGTGGAAATCCAGGATACAATATCACACCAGGACAGTCTCCGGCAAATGATACAATCCCTATATGGACATGCATACCTGCCTTGGATTGCTGACCTTCACAAGGTCACGAGTCGAAAGAATATTCTGACTTTAGAGAAGATACCAAGCTATCATCCAGGTAAGACTTCCACACCCTTTGGCTACACCTCAGGAATATCCATTTCCATACCTATTACGTGATCGCATCCTGTTTCATCTTCAATGTGTACGTCATGGTCTTTCGCACTGGGAAGACCTTCCGCTTCACGTGAGACCGTTGGTTGCAGCTGATTCCCGCAGGTATTTGCATTTACTCTGCTTCACCACAATGGATACTGGATTTCTTCATTCCGGATTACCCATCTATCTGGCCACGGCCGTCTTGGATTGCTCTTCTGGCTTGGAGATGTCACCAACCAAATATCGTCTAGGATGCTCCAACCGGGGCTAGGAAATCCCTAGGGACTAGGTTCCACATGGACACATCTACCGGATAGTAAAATACACAAACAAACACTAGACTGGATCATCCACATAATAATCCTGGAGCCTTTTTGTGGAAGCATGTCTAGGACATTTGACAACTTGAATTCTCTCGCCCACACTCGGACATCGCGGGGCGTGATCGGGGCTCTTTCCCATATGACTTCTCGTCAGTAGTAACCTTTGCCTCCTCTTTCCCGTCGTCCCTTTTCTGCGTCAAGTCTCTATCTAATAATTCCTTGGACACGTCCCTCGACGGCGTTACCGGGTGGTAAGCGTGGAATGCGTGGATAGCTGACTAGTATAGGACTTCAAAGCGACTTCAACCCACTGGGACTGATCCTTTCAGCTACGCCTCGGGCGGGAAGTAGGCATTGCGTTGTGTTGGTGGGATATCCGGGTGGGAGCGGATAGATATGTACGTTGCATGCTGGACGTGGGTAGTAGTGGAACCAGTCCGTCTTGTTTTCCCGTTCGTTCTTGCACATACACAATACTCAAGGGGTATACATCCTCGACTTATGTCATGTCATGTCTGGGAGTAAGGCGTCGTCGCGCGCGTTCATCGTGGTATCGGTATTCTCATACAGGAGAGACCCGATTAGATGGATGGGAGTCGGAGGGTGGGAATGCGAAACGTGCCCTGGCTGTTGGAATAATCTTATGTCTTTTTTTGGCTTTACTCCCGTACATGTGACTTCGTGCTTAAGACAATCGTATACGCACTCTCCTGCGAAAAAGGCTCGGTGAAGTTTATTGATGCTATCTGCTTCGTATCTATCTAATATAATTGATATAATGGTCGTAACCTGCGCTTGTCTTTTTTGACACAAATCATGGTTTCTATGTATTCCTCTTAGAATATGCCTGGCTACTCGGGGCCCCTGTCCTTCTGTTTCTTTCTAGAATCCTGCTGGGGGGAGTGTGTCGTTTCGAATCATGGCCTCCCCCCGCCCCCTGGATACATAGACGTCATCGTCATATGAACTATCATATGTACGGCGAGGTTAAAGCGTGTAATGATCTATCATTTTCTTATTTTCAAGACCCGGGCACCGGGAGTCTGTGCGGTTTACATATGTCGGATGACGTTACTACGTAATAATAAGAGGGAGTGCGTGCGATACTGGTAGAAAATCTTCAAACTACTAAAGCAGCCTAGGTAGCTGGGTAGATAGATACGTCTTCGACACCGCGAGGGCAGGTTTATCATTTATGGTATATTATTTGTATGATCTCGGATTATTATTTACCTATACTTTCCCGGGACGGGTATGATGGACTCCAGACATTGAAAACGTACTTTGTGTGAATTTGCCAAGTTAAGTTGCTATATCGATATGATATGGGATTATGCTTTTCGGAACCGTCAAAGCGGCTCTCGCGGAGGTTTGGTGGCTTGCCGCTGGACTCGCACATACTAGTAAGATCGCCCAAGGATCTTCAGGGACGGTTGGTTTGGTGAACCGTGCCACAACCTTCGATCACCCCAGAAGTCCAACATTGTTGTAACATTCAGTCAGCATAGCGACAAAAAGTAAAATGAAATAAAAAAGGGACCGTATGTGCGAGATGACTAACCTAGGGCATGCATGTACCTAGGTAGTCGTTCAATCAGGGCAGTACTTGGGATTCGGGACCCGGGTCGTCGAAGCCGACATATCCATTATGTCAGTAGGTGCCTTGTATCCATATTCCAAGAAATCCCGTCTGTGTGGATTGTGGACAACTCCGGAAAAATTAAGTCTAGTACACTCCTACCCCTGAGAATACTGTACATAATGTTATTGTGTAGCTCTTGCAGTGAATTTATGCGTGTGAAAGTTCTTACGACGATTAAGCGCGATCTTAAATGCAGGCACTTTTCCTAGAATTAATTACCTAACCTATGCCTTCAAAATACTTTACCAGGGCTTCCATGTAACGGGCTCTTCCTACCTACCTAGGTATTGTATGTACCTCTCCACTGCGGAATTGAACTTTATTTTCAGGGGTCAGAGGGGGGTATCAGAGGGAGGTATGGGCGGCACAACCCTGGAGAATTTTTCTTGTCAGAGGGGTAGAAAGAAGTTGGGTTAGGTTGCACGGAGGGGCAGCAGGCAGGCAGGCAGGCAGGCAGGCAGGAGCAGCGCAACGTGCGTGGCAGGCTGGCGGCGGCAGCAGCAGCAGCAGCAGCAGGCGCATGTGGTTTACAGGCATTGGAATAGATGGTGCTGATGAGGCAGAAGGGGGTTTTGATATTGAAGGCGGTCGGTTGCGACCGTTACTTCTGTCACTGTCACCGCTTTCAATGACCTCAGTGTCTGACTTCGACTGGTTTGGCCGCATACATACGCAATGAATTCTTACTTATTTGATTGCTAATATATTTTTTCTTATCCCTCCTGTTTCCTCTTTTTCCTTCTCTTCCATTCTGTACAGTAGAATATAAATAATATGATGGGCCATCCTTAAGGATAAATCCTTCAATTCATACATACACGTATTTATTTATTTATTATTTATTTGTTTATTTACCATATTTACTTGTTTATTCTTTGATTCGTCGATTGTCTCATCTGCCGGACATTTTGAAATCCTTCGTCTTGTGAACAGAGGTGGAATGAACAAACCTGGAAGTGCGGTACGAGTACCTGTGCGGCACATGTGTAAGAGCCAATGCGATAGGCTCCAAGGCATAAACAGCACGCATCCTTACAACATTCATCCCAAAGTTCATTACTGGTGGTGACGTTATGTAGCATCTTCTAGATACTTACTTAATTAGCATTCATAAGAGATCCATTCACTCTATACGTATTTGGATGAAGTGAGTAATGTATACACTTTTAGAGTATTGCAGCTATCAGTCACAGCAAGCTCCAATAGAAGTCACCATGTAGGTTCAAGGTATGCATCTATTTAGGACATTTTGGCATAAGTACATGTCGTATGTACGTACGTCAAACTGATGATGTAGTGTACATATGTATGTACATACTTGGGGCAATCAAGTCTACTGTCGAGTACCAATTCTGCCACAGTAGGAAGATGGGGGGTTTAGTTCCTCATAAGGCCCCTATTGGCGTAACCAGTGGCGCACAGCTATGTATGTACGTATGTACCAATGATCTTAGTGCTTTACTTACGAGACCCTTCCATCCACCCTTTTCACAGGTGCCGCGCCATTTCGGACAGCGCAAAACAGACGCTGTCTAAACCTTGATATTTTTTTTTTTTACACACCTGCACCATAATTGGTACCGTAGGTACAACTATAATATTTTAGACAACCATCATCATCACCATCAACAGCATATCACTTGATTGCTTGTCTTTGGTGGTTTTCATTCCCTTTTCTCCCTCAATTCGACCCGCTCGACGGGCATATACCGAGTCCCAAGTCAAAGCAAACAACATCATTCATCGACACGCACCCACAATCTCGAGAAATATAAGATACTAAACTAAAAAAATTTTGGACGAAGCCATGAATGCCGAAGCCATTCGGAGTCGCGTTGTCGCCACTCTTTCCCCTGACGCCAATGTGCGACGAGCCGGCGAGCTTGAACTCAAGCAGGTATGTCGAGATTGAAACCCCTCTCCGATGGAGATTGCCATGCGCCATCCACTTCTATATATATACCAAAGAATGTGTCTGTTGTTGGATAGGACTCTGCTAAGACAAGACCCGCCTGACACTAGGCTGAGGGACATGCGGGCTTCATCGACGTCCTACTCGATGTCTTGACCGCTGAACCCGACGACTCCGTCCGGCTTTCGAGTACGCCCCTCCTACACCCGACACTCGTGTAAGGTCTATCTCCGAGTCGACCTAGCTAACCTGATGCTCTGCAGCCGTCATTTATCTCAAGAATCGGACAAATCGAGGCTGGGAAAAGAGTGATCACTATCCCGACGAGACCTTGATAGCAGAAGATGAAAAGCAGCGCTTTCGCGACCGTATTCTTCCCATCCTCGCCAATTCCCGTGGGCCCGTCCGCCAACAACTTCTACAACTAATACAGCGCATCTTACATTGGGATTTTCCCGGGAAATGGCCCAGTTTCATGGATGTCACCCTCCAGCTGTTACACTCGAACGATGCACATTCTGTGCTTGCCGGTCTGCAGTGTCTACTCGTCACATGTCGTGCCTATCGATTCAAGGGGACTCAAGATGGCGGCAGAGTCGAGTTTGACAAAATCATCGAGGCCAGTTTCCCCAGACTCCAGCAGGTTTGTAATGAGCTGGTGAATCAGGAAAGCGATGAGGCTGCCGAGATGCTCCACATCGCCCTCAAGGCTTACAAGCACGCCACATGGGTAGGTTTTTCTCAAGATGGGGTGGTGGCCCTTGTCTGCTTAAGAACGTCTGTTCCTAACCAAAACCCTAGCTTGAACTATCTAGCTTCCTAAAACAACACGACGTCAATATCGGCTGGTGCAGCATCTTCCTGCAGACTGTGTCGAAGACGATACCCCCCTCGGCCATGGCCGAGGATATCGAGGAGCGCGAGCGTCACCATTGGTGGAAAGCCAAGAAGTGGGCATATTTCAACCTCAACAGGCTTTGGATCAGGTCAGAGCATACGGAATGGTTGGAGGTATTACAAGACCGCTAATGCTCAGCAGACATGGCAACCCCGCGTCCGTCACGGCTAAGGACGAGGAGACGACCAGATATGCGAAAGAATTTGAAATCACGATCGCGCCAGAAATCCTAAAGCATTACCTACAAGAGATCGAGAAATGGGTCTCCAAAACCTCCTGGCTTAGCAAGCCCTGCTTGTCCTATACTCTTGTCTTCCTTGACGAATGCTGTCGTCCGAAGTCCATGTGGAACCAGATGAAACCGCATCTGAACAACCTCGTCACCCATCTCGTCTTTCCCGTTTTGTGTCTCAGCCAGGAGGATATCGAGAACTTCGAGGACCAGCCGGAAGAGTATCTTCACCGGAAGCTGAACTTCTACGAAGAAGTTTCCGCCCCCGATGTAGCTGCTACTAATTTCCTGGTTACTTTGACCAAGGCCCGGAGAAAGCAGACTTTCGAACTCTTGCAGTTCATCAATTCGGTTGTCAACGAGTACGAGCAGGCGCCTGGCGACAAGAAGAACCACATTGCAAAGGAGGGCGCGTTGAGGATGATTGGCACTCTAGCACCGGTCCTGTTGGGCAAGAAGAGCCCAATCGCTGACCAGGTCGAGTATTTCCTGGTCCGCTACGTCTTCCCCGACTTCAAGAGCTCCCAAGGCTATCTCCGTGCCCGGGCCTGCGACACCATTGAGAAGTTTGAGCAGCTGAACTTCAAGGACCAGAACAACCTCCTGGTTATCTACCGGCACATATTGGATTGTATGGCTGATAGCGACCTGCCTGTTAGAGTTACAGCAGCGCTGGCCCTGCAGCCTCTTATTCGGCATGACGCTATTCGCATCAGCATGCAGCAGAGTATCCCTACCATCATGCAGCAATTGTTGAAGTTAGCCAATGAGTGTGATATCGACGCGCTAGCCAATGTCATGGAGGACTTTGTTGAAGTGTTCGCTGCTGAGCTTACGCCGTTCGCGGTGGCACTTAGTGAGCAGCTCAGAGATACTTACATGAGAATCATTCGCGAACTTCTAGATAAGAATGACTCTAGGAACAATGACGATGGGGAGTATGGCGACTACCTAGACGATAAGAGCATAACAGCTTTAGGCGTCTTGCAGACCATCGGCACCCTGATTCTTACTTTAGAGAGTACCCCTGATGTGCTGCTGCACATTGAAGCTGTATTGATGCCCGTCATTCAGATCACTCTGGAGAATAAACTTTACGGTAAGTAAACCAGATACGTCCCCCTTTCATAATTTACGGGCTGACATATGTGAACAGATCTGTACAACGAGGTCTTCGAGATCATTGATAGCTGTACATTTGCGGCCAAAAACATTTCGTCCACCATGTGGCAAGCCTTCGAGCTGATCCATGCAACCTTCAAGTCAGGCGCTGAGCTATACCTTGAGGACATGTTGCCCGCGCTTGACAACTATGTCCAGTTTGGTGCTGGCCACTTGGTCCAGAAGCCTGAGTACGTACAAGCCTTGTACGGAATGGTCCAAGATATGTTCGAGGATCCGAAGGTGGGGGGTGTTGATCGTATATGCGCATGCAAGCTCGCGGAAGCAATGATGTTGAACCTACGCCCCGATATTGATCATTGCGTCACCGGTTTCATCGCGATGGCCATGACGGTGCTTAGTGGCCACGAAGTCAAGGTCAAGTCGTATAAGATACATCTTATGGAAATGGTTATAAACGCCATATATTACAACCCGGTCCTGACGCTGGCAGTGTTGGAGACCAACGGCTGGACTAATAAGTTCTTCAGCCTTTGGTTTGGCAGCATGGACAACTTCACCCGAGTACACGACAAGAAGCTATGCATCGTCGCGATTATCTCTCTATTGAGCCTCAGCGTTGATCAGATTCCTGCCAGCATTTCCACGGGGTGGCCGAGGCTTTTGCAAGGCATTACTGGTCTCTTCAAGACTCTGCCTAATGCCCTGAAGAATCGCGAGGACGCGCTGAAGGAAGACTTCACATTTGATGCGAACAACTACGATTATGACGACGAGGATGAATGGGGAGATGACGACACCAACTGGAATACCGAGGAGGGTCCAGAGGAAGAGCAGACCGAAGTTCGGGACGAGAGCACCGCTTATCTCGAGTTCTTGAATGAGGAGGCCGCTAAATTCAGTTCGATCGAAAGTCAGTACAAGGAACAAGCTAATGATTCCGATGATGATCTCGGCGAAGACAGTGTATTGCTCGAATCACCTCTTGACAAACTTGAGCCTTACCAGCTCTTCAGGGGCGTTCTTCTAAGTAAGTTCGAAATAGGTGTCTATTTATGCTCTATCTGCTAACGTTCCGTCACATCAGAAATGCAACAAGAGAACCCCCAATATTACACGGGCCTGACTTCTCATCTCTCGGCCGACGAGCAGGCCATCCTCCAGTCCGCTCTACAGCAAGCCGAGACAAATGCGCAAGCTGCGCTTCAGATGGCAGCTCAGGCCGCGCAGAACCCTCCTCCCAATGGCGCCGCTAGTTAGTTGCTTAGTATAACGCGACGTGGCTGCGCGAAGGGCCAGAGACTGCAAGGAAGGGCAGAATGGTAGGAGTTTATGTGTTCAATGGGTATTTCATGATGTATGAGACCAAGGGGCATCCGACTTAACGAAGCCAAAGTGAGCTCGCAGAGGACCTAGCGCTATGGGAGAGGAGAGACGCCTCTTGGGTATATTCCTCCAACACGATTATGCTGCATGCAGTAAAGAAATCTATAGCCTTATGTAGATTCAGGTAGGTAGGCAGGTATAGGAGGAACTGTTGTTTGCTAGTAATCCTCAACTCCAACCCCAACTCCCAGCCTCAAGCCCCAACCCTCAACCCCGAAACCTAACACGATTCTTGCGGGGGAGCCCCGGGTGAAATCACTCGAGTTAATGGAGATCGGGACAACACATAGCAACCTTTATTATACCCGGGGGGAGGCCGGGACGATTGAATGATGATGGATAAAATAAGTCAAGGTCAGGGCTGACAGGCAGGCAAGGGAATGACGAAAGGATTGATTGACTGATTGATTCTACGAGGGTGAATGTGTGTATGGCGAATCACTACTACTTTAAGAACCCCAAAAACAAAACAAAGAAGACTCTAGATCGTGCAAACAAGAAAGATTCCCCCTCATATAAATAACTACGCTATGTTACGTATGTAGATACGGAATTATGAAATGTAATTTTTTTTATTTCCCCTCAGGTACACAGGTAGCGTACCGAGTTTGACTCATTGTGTACCTTGGGCACCCTGATGATGCTGGTGGTGATGGTGATGCTCTTATCCAGTTCTGATGCAGCACTTGATGGCGACTGACTGGCTAACTATGTTGCCGATGGTTGGTTACTACTAAAAAAAAAAAAGGGGGGGGGGGGGTTGTACATAACGTAATGTAGAGGGATCTACATAAATGATGGATATGAGGGAGAGCACGAGCCAGAATATGTATTAGCTATTACTCGTTGTTAGGGAGTTGACTGTTAAGTAAGTACTCTATCCCAAGTACGGAGGGGGTCTCGAGAGTTCATTGGGGGGGGGGGGAGTATTGTAGCCGGGAACGGAGGGACAAATGAATAAAGAGTATAGAATTCCGAGGTTGTTTACATGGTTTAGGAATAATAGAGGTCTTACTCCTGAAATTGACTGGATACACGGGGGTAGGCAGATAGAAGACTTGGGTATTCTGGATTTGTTTACTCTATATGTATATAACACGTAGTTATAAGTAAGCCAGCTCGTGAGCTGACTCACGCCTGTCCCTTGGTATGTGTGTGTCTATCTGTCAGGGAATGCTTAATAGGTATGTAATAGATATCAAGTCGCTGTATATCTACCCGAGCTATCGAGGGGTTGCTAATAGTTGAATCTACTCAAATTTAATCCCATTCCCGTGCCTTCTTTTACGCATAGATACAGCCAGACTAGCAGCCGCCGGAGAGGTCGAGCAGCCAGGAAGTACGTTTGCTGGATAGCTTTATAAGGGATCGGTACGAGATGATGTTTAGTTAGCAATGGATGAAAGGGGAAGAAGCCCTGGTCCTCCTGTTTTCGGGCTTCGTACATTACAGGGGCCCCTATGGTATGCGCCACGCCGGCATGTAAAATAGAGAATGTGCCTATGATGGATGGCTTAAGGACCCAAGACTATATATATGACCTATCGTCCATCTACCCTGGCCTTTATTCAGGGCGTGAGAAGGTGGTGTGATAGGCAAATGCTATGTTCATATCCTCCGTCTTGCGGTTGCAACATATGCATACAGCATTTAAGACTTCTTCTAGGCCACTAAACTGGAAGTCTGTGGCTCTATTCCTATATAATGTTATTTGGACTGTTAAATTTATTTGAGTCAGTTCCTGGTACTTGGGGGATATTCGTTGCCTACGTGGATTAATGCATCGTTGGTCTTACGTATACCAGATGCGTTGCTACCCAGTCTTCTCTAAGACGTACGTACATCCTGGAGCTAGAAAGATTTTCTACTACTTCACTTCAACTGATTCTCAAAATATGTATTATTACTCTCACAATTTAGACCGGCGCCCTCCCTATATTTACGATTTAGCCACCGCAGAATCAAGTGCGTAGCTTAGGGCACGGTACCCCCTATCACATATGCACGGGAGTTCTCTACTAGTCTCCCACTCTAAGCATAAGGTTGGGAATTCCTTGGCGTACTCGACCAACGCTTACGATAAGACATTCACCCGATCCATGATTTTAAGGGATCTCGACTAAAGAAACTAACCTGGAGAGATAAAAAGCGAGTTAAACTTAACTCGAAAACTTAATACACTACCACTGTCGTTAACTACTCTACTTCTAAACATTGGCCACTCAGGGGACGTAAAATTTGGGACGATTCCATTACAAGAAGCGTCTTATATGTTCAGTAATGCTAGTCTATACGGTCTATGCACACCGAAGTCTACCTATATGTAACCCTCTCCGGGAGTTAGCTACCCCCCAACCTCTCGACCTCTAACGACGCGAAGACGTAAGCGGCAGATCCGAGCACGCTGTTGTAAAGAATAGGCTGGCCGATATAATACTATTTCAATCATTAGTCTCTCAGCACCACGAGCTGTTGTACCTAACATTCGGGAAGAAGATTCACTCACCTCGTAAGACGCGGTCGAGTTGAGGCTGCACACCGACACGGTCCCGTTATACCCGAGCGTCCCATTCGCCTCGCGGACCACAAAGGCATCGGTCAGGTACGCGTGGGCCCGACTTCCAGCGGCCGCGGCGGACGCCGCCTGCGCGCCCTCAAGATAGCCCAGACGCGCGCCCTTCAGCAGCGCGTACGCGAACATGGCGCTGCCGCTCGACTCGATGTAGTTGCCCGCACGCCCCGGAAGGTCCATCACCTGCCACCACGCGCCCGTCGGCGGGTCCGCGGCGGCGACCACGGCGGCCGCCAGGTCGCGGAACATCCCGAGCAGACGCTCGCGATACCCGCAGAACTCCGGCGCCGCCAGCACCGCCAGCGTGTCAACCAGCGCCATCGCGTACCACCCCAGACTGCGGCCCCAGACGTGCGGGCTCGCGCCTGTGGCCGGGTCGGCCCACGATGCCGTCCGCGAGGCGTCGTAGCCGTGCGCCAGCAGCCCGGTTGCGGCGTCCCGCGTGTGGTCCCGGAGCAGCTCGAGCTGGTACACCGTGTCGTCGAGCGCGCCGGCGGTCGTGTTGGCGCTGCGGTGCGACGACGATGACGACGCTGTCGTGGTGGCGTAGATGGTGTAGAAGGGCGCTAGCGAGTACATGCCGTCGAGGTAGCTCCACTGCGGGTACGTGAAGTACCAGAGCCCGCCCTCGGGATTGCGGCGGTTGAGGTCGATGCTCCGGCGCAGGCCCTCGGCCGCGGCCGCGAAGGAGCGCGAAGTGGTGGACGATCTATTCTTG
The DNA here is from genome assembly GCA_022376535.1 of Xylariaceae sp. FL0662B. Lineage (NCBI taxonomy): Eukaryota > Fungi > Ascomycota > Sordariomycetes > Xylariales > Xylariaceae > Xylariaceae sp. FL0662B. The sequence continues at coordinate 278,884 of JAJJKD010000015.1, read as the reverse complement.
CCGTCGAGGGTGAGCCCCAGCAGGGCATTGCCGTTGGAGAGCCGGTCCAGCGGGTACGAGAGCGCGTCCTTGGTCGCGTTCGATACGAAGGGCACCACGGATGCGGCGCTGCGCTCGACGTAAGCCCGGATGTCGGGCGTGATGGCGTCGTCCGCATACTGCTCTATGAGCGCGCTGAGGGCCTTCTGGGTGACGCCGGCCTGGAGCAGTTCCGAGGAGCCGCCGTTGCCGGTCATGATGCCCTGGCTACGGGACATGATGCTGGTGGCCATCCATGTCGAGTTTTTGTCGGTGACTATTGCGCTGGACACTGAGGTGACGAGCTGGGCAAGGGTGGCCGCAACCGCGGCGAAGTGAATAGGTTGCGGTCGCATTTTGGTTCTTCCGATGTAACACTCGCCAAGTTGGCCAGGTAGATCAATTTTGGATGTCCTTTTTTCCCCCTCTCGCGCCTTTTCCTTTCGGGGAACCGCAAAAGCCCAGCCAAGCCGTAGGCACCTAGATAATCGCAACCTGAACGAGATTCATAGGCGATTGTGACAGTGACACGCGACGGCGGAAGAGCAAAATATTTCTAGAAAAAAAAAAGTTTGCTTGATGTGTTGCCGCCCCGCCTCGCCACGGTCTCGCTTATGAGATGGGATAACTCGTTTTTCACGAAGCTAGGGATACCGTAAAATTGTTGACCGATACATGTATCTCTTCCAATCGTGATTGACGCCATCGTGGAACCACACGGTACAAAGATTAACCCAGTTGACGCATATTCCTCCTTCAACGGAGTCGGCAAATATGTAATAAACATATAATAGATATACTGTTTAGTGAATAAAGATCACCAGCTCCATATATATAAAGTCTCAGTTATTGCATTTTTCTCTCTCTTCATGTTAAACATACATAAGTTAGTAGAAGGTTGGCTCACGTAGTCCACGTTCCAACTGGGGCCTCTCATGCGCAGTACCTTTTTTTTCTAATCCCCAATAGGCGATCGATCTTCTGACGCAAGGAGACCATGTCAATCGCGATCTGCCCATCAAACAACACTACTGTATGTAAATAGATCTGGGCTTGCAGACTGGCTTTTTTTTTTTCATAATCTTTGGTATGTGGTCACACGGACAACCCGTCTTGTTAAATAGCATTTAGAGACACAAGAACTGATCACATACCTTTCAGCTCTTTAATACTTGTCTATGTCAGACGGCGGAATAATGTTTACTACGTCGTGGCTCAGAGATTGTCCAGTCTGATTATTAAGAGCTGAGAGAGGTCGTGTCCTAGTGTCGTGGGTGGTGTTATATTTTTACAGCAGATCCATGTTCACGCTGTAATCGCGGGTACTTTTCACGGTACGGATTCGTACACAGCAAGGTTCCTCCAAGGGAGGGTGGCTGGGCAGTACATACTGAATCCTTCTCATGCAGCAGAATACTTACATAACATTGTCCCCCGTTGGATACTACCCTGCTACATTCTCACTCAAGTTACCACTACGTTATGTAAAAAATACGATAACCGGCTCACATGGTATCTAGGGCTCAGCAGCAGATCCATAGTATCCAGCCATACAACTATAACGGACGAAGAAGCAAAGGGCCCTACCCTAATGACGTTACGGACCATCGCTACACCCGAGATAGATGCGGCCATTCCGTCAAGGTACTGTAATGGCTATAGCTGGCCTCCCGCTGCCGATAGCTTAATCAAACACGTCCACAACCAATTCCGTTGATGTCTCCCGGTCTGGGGTGGTTGTTATGTGGCTAAGGCAGGGTAGGAGACTATCGCGAAAACCCCAGACTCACGCTTGGTCGGAGAGCCAGCTGCCTGCCATTCAAATAAGCCTCAACACAGGTTTAATCAAATAGGAAGTTAAATCCTAGCCTTTCTACCTCTGCGACGGCTGGAGCCGTACACTTGTCTCTAAATATACATGCGGATGGGGTTGCACAGCACCTCCAGCTGACGGTAAGACTGCATGTCGCCCTACCGAGCCAGCCTACGACATCCGTCCGCTAAGGGCCGACTCGCGCCGATCAGCATGGGTCACGACGTGTGGTGGTGCTGATGGTACGCAACACACTTCACTCACATAATGCTGTCGACGACCATATGGGGAAATCCCCAATTACGTTCGATCAGATAGCTGTCAGCTTACTTGCTATTCGCTCTTTGTGGCATGGCTGAGTCTATCCGATCCGTGGAACATGATTCCATGATGTAGGGGTTCTCGTACGGCTGCTCACCCCTCACCCAAACCGTCTTATTGCCTTCCACTGGCTCTTTGCCTACTATGAGGCTTCTTAAGTATATATGGGGCCCCCACGCAGCACCGCATTAGAGCTTACATGGTGTATACCTCTCGCTTCAACGTTAAATACATGAAGCCTATTCGAGCCGCTCAACGACTTCAACCAGCACCATGGGCTACCGAGGAGACCTGATCGCGGCCATGGTGGTCTTCCTGATCCTCGACGGCGCCGCTGTGGCCGCTCGCCTGTACGTCCGGACGAGGATGCTCACGAGAGGGCTCGGCTGGGATGACTTCGTCCTGTGCCTGACATTTGTAAATATGCCTCTCCGGAGCGCTGCGTGAAATCCGTGCTGACTGGGCACCCATCAGCTGGCCTACGTTCTAATGTGCGGCATGGGATTTGCGTCCATGGCCTATGGCTACGCCGCCGAAGACCTGCAGCCGTACTACAGCGCCGCTAAAGCCAAGAGGGTATGAAGCCTACAGTTCCCAAGCGTGATTAGCCGGAAAACTGACGGGACTATGTCACCCAGTTCTACTTCGCGAACCAAATAACGCTCTACATCGCCGCTGGCCTGGTCAAGATCGCCGTGGCACTCGTACTCTACCGCCTAGCGTCGACGAGGGGGCTCCGCTGGACCATCGTCGCGTCCATGGTTGTTGTCGGCATCTGGACCATCGTCATGACGGTTTTCGCCGCGGATATCTGTGCTCAGGGCGGATCGAGCAACTGGGCCGGCAGTGAGACTTGCACCCAGATCGGCTACTTCCGCACCATCACGAATATCTTCATCGACTACTTCTACGCCCTGCTGCCCGTTTTCATGCTCCGAAAGGTCAAGATGAACCTGCGGATGAAGGTATCGGTGTTACTGTTGCTAGGGCTGGGTGTCTTGTGAGTCGATTCCCCCTCCCCGCCCCTTTTCGGTACAGGCGTTGGTGGCTTACCGCTGGGTGTTGCAATATAGCGCCAGCTCCGCCACCATCGTGAAACTCGTCATCATCGTCCGGCTATCGACCGCCAAGGGCGCAGAGGCGGAGGGCCTGCATTACGACCTCCTTCTCTGGGCAGACATCGAGCTGGGACTCGCCACCTTCGCCGCAGCTGCCGCGGCGTTGCGGCCCCTGCTCAAGTACATACCGGTCATGTGGAGCAAAAGTCGTACGGCAAAGAGCCGCACGAGTGACGCCGTCGGGCCATATCAGGAGCTGGAGGCTGCTAGCGAGATGGGACGGGTGCATAAGACCCCTACCCGGTCAGATACGGGTCAGGTTGCGAGTGACGGGGCGTTAGCAGTATGACAGTAAATTAATTCGTGATAATGGCTTGGATTGCCGTGCAAATCCATGAGTGGCAGTGACTGCTTAATCATACTGGACTTTAATCTGACGTCCATTACCAAGGCGTGAGGAAGCGTTTCAGAGACGTTCTTCCGGTCCTAGCAATTATCGAGGGCCCTGGATGCCATTGTAGCTCAACCATTGCGATTTCGTGACATGTAAGATACCAATTGTAGGTGACGCTGATCGAATATCGACAATGGCCGCCCTGCGCATGATAAGTCGGGGCTGTGATGAATTAGACGACAGTATAAGCTCGCAGGACCAGATCGTAGATCCCCGAGCACAAACGAGAGCCGTCAGTCGTCCTGCATCTTGACGTGTTTGTGGAAATAAGACGAGAGTATGAGAGTGACAAGCTCTACGATACGGAATACGCATATTGCAGTCATATAATGTGCCCGTTAGTATGATACTGGCTGCGTGTACAGCAAATTCAAATGTTGCCAATCCTCAGTCTAGAAGATAAACCACCTAGATCCCTTCCATTCACTCACCTCTGCACCCTTCTTATATATATAAAACATCCTGTAACCATATTACTTTGCCTTAGACATAAAATTTCTATAGAGGGTCCTATTATCAATATCCCATTTACGTATAACTAGAGGCTAGTTAGTATATACAGGTATCAGCACACTACCGATGGTAGGTCATGCCATGAATGCAAGATACGCCGGTATGAAAAAAATCCTAAGCTCTTGGTTATCATGCTTGCATTTTAGAATCCAGGTATACCTATACTACTCTATCCCCTTCTTCCTACTTCATTCTATCGACTTGAGTCCTCGCTTGGAATAATTTCAGGGCTATCAAATCATCGTCTCTGAACTAAATTCATATCCATGTGATGGGAAACCGGTGTAGTTCAAAGATATGCGAACGGCACCCAGGGGAGACTATCATCATCGTCTAATCTCCGTTCCTCCCTAGCTTCACATACCGAACAAGAAAGACACGCCGGCCGGGCAACAAGAAAAACCGCTTTGATGCGTCAAAAATAGCATAGCCAGGTAAGACATGGCAATAATAAGCCATTCCCCGTCCGCCTCGTATATTTCTTAGCTAGCTGCTCAGCTTCCTGCACTGTTGCAAGCGAGTTGCGGACGCAACGAGACTACCCTGGTGGGAAATGCAAGCCACGTAGTAATAGACTGGACAATCAAAGCCTTCCCGGTTATATGTAGCTTATACATAGTTTCCAGTTTTGAATATACAGGTATTTCAGTGCCGCACTGAGACCAATTCATCCACAAGCCCAGCCAGAGGCGTCAGGCAGTTTCACCCAATCACAAGCGTTTTAACAGTGACTCGCATAGTGGCAGAGTTCAGCCCACCAGTTTTCCGCCATGTATCTCGAGCAACGGCGGAGAATCGGATGATATAACTAGAGGATGGCGATATCAAGAAATGAGCAAGTGGTTGAACTCCTAAGCAGGCCTGTCTGCCTAGACTGTCAGGCCAAGCCGAAGGCCAGAGAGAGGATGGCTGAGGAGGGCAAATGAGGAGGGCAAAGGAGGAGGCAAAGGCACTGAACGTCGAGGCATGGAATTTGGCAAGGGAGATAACTTGTGCCATAAAGCAGCTTGTGAATCCGGGGACTTTGCTCGTTGCCTAATTTGCAAGAAGTATTAAATTACTTTTACTAAAGCCGAAGTGTAAGTCTGCACGGTTCTAACTTCATAGTATTCACAGTTGGATGTGTGCGATCACCCTATAAGCGCTGCTGTGATCTCTAGCTAAGCTGAGTATGTTTGTTCTAAGGCCTGATCTCTGTGCAAATACTAGGTTAGTTACTAGAAAATGTTATTTTCAAGGACACGCTCTCGCGAGAGCCGACCCCTACCCCTACCCCTATTTCGCCCTGCAGCATCCTGGACAGCTCACCACTGCGGCAAGGCTTTATGGACGACACCCAAAACATCGAGGGAGATTAAGCTACAGCGTTGCTTAATTAAGAGGCAGTGACCACAGCCATCATAATGACTATTTCTATGCAAATAGACGGAGTGGCTTCAACAGCACATGACGCGCCCACGCAGCACACTTATCCAAACGTTCGTCGGGACCCAAACGTTACTAGGCGAATATTGAATGAATATGAACATGCCATACCTTAGAAGGATCATCATGAATCCGCTGGCGCCTTGCCACCATCTCTTGATTAATGATCGTAACGAGATATCGCGTGATCCAACGTAGCGGGACCAAGGATGAGTCGATATCGTCATCATCAACTACTTGTACTCACTGGCTGAGGGGCGGTCGATGCGACAACTTCAATGGACAGTGCTATTTGAATCGCAAGTCATAAACGGGACATGGGCACGTGGGAATAGGGCTGATTAGTGAGCTAGTCGGTCTATTCGCTTGAGCGGTTACCATAGCCGATCCTGGGTAGCTATTTTTAGCATATTGGTTTTAGAGAAGAAAACAAGGGGGTTGCAAGCGACTACTCGCTATCAGTTCCATATTGCACGTAGGTAAATAGCCTCACGTTGCGTTAGCTTAGTTCATCCGGCCGGTCCCGCATGCTCGGTCTTCTTTAGTGCAGACTTGAACTACGGAGATACGGCGAGACCTCAGCCTCTTACATCGTTCGGCTGTTCGTGGGAAGACATCGGTCGATGATGGGTGATTTTCCTGTGATGTGTAGCGACAACGCTTTGAGCCTCAGGACGGCCAGCGCCGGCTTCCAGCACGTTCAATCTCCGCGACTCCTTTGAAGTGACCTTTGTCTATAAATAACTATAGACAGTCTAGGATCGAACGATAGATCCGAAGGCCAATTCCACGAAGGACAAGCATTTGGCCTGTAAAAAGTGTTGAGTATGCCCATTACTTGTACGACCCATAATGTATTCTGTGTTGAAAAAAGGGCTGCCTAGAAAAAGTAACTAGCCAGGTTAGAATTCTCACGCGAAAGTGTCCGTCTTGGGTCATTCATCTCCCGAAAATGCTGATTGATGCCAAGAGCGGAGGAAACCCGAGAGGCGAGAAGTATAAGGCGATAAGGCCTTCACTCGGGAGTCGTGATACAACCCGAAACCGATCCTTATGATCGAAACGCTGATAAAAATAGTTTGCGTAAGTTTTGCCGGTAGACACCCCACGATCGGGTTGCTTCTTCTAAACCGAAAACGATCGATGGGAAGGAAGCATTTTTTGATGATTTAAGAAATGATTTCGCTCGGGATGGCAAGCTGTGAACCAGGTTTTCTCAGATAAGAAACTCGACCAGGTATGCGAGGTGCTCTTGAGCAAGCTGCGCATGCTCAATAGCAGAGCCCGAAATCCTGTGATCCTGGGATCCTGTCCGAGCAGTGGTACCAAGGTCATTCCATTAACAGATCTGCCAAAGAATCATTACTTTGCGTACTCAAGCTGACGCCTAGGCCATTATTGCAATAAACATTTCTGTTGCTGAAGAATTCTCTTCGCCATCTTGTTGCTTCGTGTTGTAGGGCCACCCCTGTCGGCTCTCGTCAAAAGTGTCTCGTCTTCATCAAATATAAATTTGAAAAGCTGATAGCAACACAGGATGGCTATTTTCTGAATGGTCTAGATCAACTTATATGAAATCCTTAGTTTTCTGATATTGAACCGCATCCAGGCTAAAGAGGCTGAATGGCCTCGTCAGTTTTTGTGGGGCGATGTCGTAGTTGTCCTGGCAGAGAAGAACCAATCATAAGGTATCAATGCCTGTTTGACTCTTAAATCGGCCACTTACAACTTTCTCGAAGTACTCGGCCTCTAGCTAAATTTTGCCGTGCCTTGCCTGTAACAATATGTACGTTAGGAGTCGGCTCACAAGAGGGGTGGATACCGTCGAAATGTGGAATATTTCGGATTCCCAAGCGGATTCACTTGTTCCTGGCCTGACGATTGCATTTCGGAAGAATCTTGAAGAGGAAGGTCGCTCTGGTTGTGTTCAACGCATAGTCGATTAAAAGCTCGATCTCGTGGTGTCCGATTCTCTTCTGTCTCATCTTGGAGTTGTGATACCGTGATAATGACAACGGTACACATGTTGCGATGCTACCCGGGGCCGGGCTTCGTCGTGTGGTCGGCGAGGTCATAACATGTTTGTTCTAGGTGCTTCTATTGTCTTGACGAATAAAAAGTCCTACGCCCTAAGATCCCATAGTAATTTGATTCATAGTCGAACGAGGGACCTCTGGTCCCAGCCACCAAACTCGCAAGGCCCTGGAATATATCGGTAGTTTCTCGAGTTATGAGGGGCAGCTACGCGCATAGGTGTAGTTTGAGAACAAACTGTGATGTAGAAAGATATTCCCACCTAGAACCAGCATGAAAGTAAGGTTATACCAAAAATAACTTAAGGTGGTCACAACGTGAAGGCTAGGGCTCCATCGCAATATAACATACCGCGATACTGACCTCCGGAGCTGCGGACTGGACACCGTGACAGGGATATGAACCTCTCCGGGAATAGCATAGCCCAACCAGAGCTTCGTGACTTGAAGGGACGATACTCACACGATAATTATGCAGGTCTAGTATCATCTAAGGATGGGCGAGATAAAAGGGTGATAGGAAAGGGGCGTATATATATTGGCCTCATCCGCAACTAAAGTAGATCAGCAAGACCATATCCCATCATCAATTCACCATCACCGGTAGATGTGAATATCAGACCGAAATCTATCATTGAATTAGACATTGGTGAATGAGCCCAATCACCGCTGACCGATCGAGGCTAATTTATAAAATTAGTCAAGGGGAAAAAATCAATATGAAGCTTCTCGTCACCGGATTAATTGCGGCATTGGCCAGGTGAGAATCCAATTGGATGATGAATGGCATAGGTCTAACAGAGATGCTGCAGCGTTGTCAGCGCTTCCGAGGGAGCTCCCGAGGGAGACGCGACTACTCGTGCCCCATGGCATCCGCCTCACCCAACACCCACAAGTATAAGCAGCAGCAGCAGCTCTAGCACCTCGACGACGTTCATCATCAGTATCACCACGCTCCCAGGTCACCCCACCACAACCGCAGCGTGTCCAACTGTGACGCAGACGACGCGGCCTAGCGGTTGCGATCCTGTCCGCTGCCCTGTGCCGGAATGTACCTTGGACCAAGAGCTCTTTGTCCCCTGTGGTTGCGGTATTCAGACAGCCTTGTTCGTCGACGGCTGCCAAACGGCTTGCCCGAGCGGCTGCATCACTAGAACCACGACACTTAGCGCAGTGTGCGCGACAGAAACCCCAGCAGCAGTTTGACGGGGATGAGCCGGACGGTTGGTGATGTCTCCTGTGGTGTAAAGTCGGGCAATGCAAGTAGGAAGCAAGAAAACGGGTTTCATTTCTTTCCTATTTCGGTTTCATGCTTCTTTCATATCGCCAAGGGCATTTCGACCGGTGGTTTGGTTTGCTCTCATCAATGCTGTCTCTAGTGTCCACGGGACAAAAAAGTAAGGTAGCGGAAAGTTTGAAAATGAGACAAAATAAAAGTGCTTGAGTACATGTAAGCACACCTGACCTAAGCTGTGAGGTACTTCGATGCGCTATGACGAAAGAGTTTGGTTAAAGTGGCAGTATTGCCGTGTGGCTGTGAGTGGCTTCGGTTCGTGTTACGTAGGGGGTAGTCACTAATGTAACACTCCAACACACCTACTGTAAGCTGCTAAGTATTTACACGGCCGTCCTTCAACATCAAACATCAAACATCGTGATATCCCTAGAGCATTTCCGAGCCTATTCTAATTCTCTTTTCACACGAGAGGTTTTCTAACTTCGTTTCCCACAGCTCGGCACATAAAATCTCTTATAACAATTTACAAGATGACTTCACGGTACAGAGTTGAATGTAAGCCCTTGACCGCTCCTCTAAGAGTGAGCAGGAGAGATTGACCAAATACTCCTGCAGATGCGTTGAAGACGCACAGAAGAGATCAATTCATAGGTAATCACTTCTTTATTGAGTATTCTACTGTCTCCGTTATTGCTGATTTATAGGCCTTATTGACCTTGCGAATTGGTGGCCTCTTATTTCGACTCCTTGTTCAAGTGAAGGGAGGCCTAAGTAAACACTATAATCAGGAATGATGTGGCGTCTACCAATATACTAGATATTAAACCGCAATATTGTCTTTTTGAGTCTTAATTTATAACATCATATTTCTACAACCCATCATTCTAAACTCCAATTTACTTTCAATGGCTAACAAAATGTAGAGTGGATTAAGGGGCTATTAGCCGTGCCCTTCGTCTTATACTCTCAGCCAACAGGAGTCTTCGAAACCCATGGCCTCAGCATAACACAGATGTCTGAAGAAGCACATCGGCGTTATGCAGAGATTATGAGAGATATCGAGGTTATGATCGATGATCATAGTAGGACATGCCTTCGCCTCTGATGGAATACTAAGTCGCTAACGGTAATTCAGTTGCTCACCAATTCGATGCAAATCGAGTTCCATCGAAACTCAAGCTGCTAGTTCCAACTATCGGCAATTTCTTTACCAGATTACCACTTGAAGCAGCATTCAAATACCAGGATCGCAAGCGCTATATCTCGTCGCGACGCTTTGTCTCGCCTTCCTTCAATGATGTGCGTCTCATCTTGAATTCGGCGCAGCTCATGGCCGTCACGACGTATGGCACGCTTCAGCTGGCCACCTTTGATGGAGACGTTACGCTCTATGAGGATGGCCAGAGCCTGGAACCTACCAGTCCGGTGATTCCTCAGATGATCGATCTCCTGCGCAAGAATGTCAAGATCGGAATTGTCACTGCCGCAGGCTACACGACGTCTGATCGGTACTACGGTCGTCTACGCGGGCTTCTAGATGCCATCGCGGCTTCCACAGCACTGACTCCACAGCAGAGACAGAACATTGTCATCATGGGTGGAGAGGCGAACTATCTCTTCGAGTTCGATGCCACGTCGCCTCATCTACTTTCTCCCGTGCCTCGCGAGCAGTGGTTAACCCCCGAGATGGCTACTTGGTCCGAAACGGGTATCGCCGCTCTGCTCGATGTCGCCGAGGCGACGCTGCGAGATTGCATCAAGAATATGAAATTGCCCGCCACTCTCATGCGTAAAGACCGTGCAATTGGCATCATCCCCAGCAATCCTAAAGTCCGTATCCCTCGGGAATCGCTCGAGGAAACCGTCCTCGTCGTACAGAAAATCCTTGAGCTAAGCGTCGGCGGTCGTGATTTCGTCAACAAGGTGGTTCCATTCTGCGCATTCAACGGCGGCCGGGACGTGTTTGTTGACATCGGAGACAAGAGCTGGGGCGTGTCGGTTTGCCAGAAGTGGTTTGGAGGTGGCGGTGGGAAAACCATCAAGCCCGAGCAGACGCTCCACGTCGGCGACCAGTTCCTCAGTGCCGGCAGCAATGACTTCAAAGCCAGAAGCGTCGGCACCACGGCTTGGATCGCGAGTCCGGCCGAGACGGTCGACCTACTAGACGAACTGGCAGATTTCATGGGCAAGAAACTCACTTGACTCAACGGCATCCAGCGCAGAGAGATAGCGCGTTTTGATTTACCTTAAGTCTAGAATAGTATGTTCGGTGTTTAGGCTATGACTTTCAGGGCCGTGGAATTTAAGGGAAACGTCAACGTAAAGCGAAATTAATATCATAAGAAGTTTTACAATTAAGCATGATACCACAAGTGCGAACAATAAATTTTCCAATCTTATATGCTTAGATCTTTACTTGGGTTCTTGGGATGCTTCAAGCACTGATTCGACCAAGACGCCTTCCAGCATGGACTGCGGAACGTCCATATTCTTGAGTGCCTGCAGCACCTCCTTCACACATATATAATGATTCTCGAACATCAGACCCAGGCGAAGCGTACTATCTTCGAACTGTTTGCCGTCCTCCACGATCCTGCCAATCTCCCTTCTATACTTCTCAAACAGCTGTCGAAAGGAGAACGCCTGCTCGTGCAGCTGCTCGGCGATAAGCATCCGGCTGTTCATGTCCGCTTCGAAACACGCCATCCTGCAGTATGCCTTGGCTGTGTATTTCATGGTAATGTCCAGCGGCTGCAGGTCAGGGCATTCCTCCGGGCGAGAATCGTTGGCGAGATATTGACAGCGATCGTATCGAATCGAGCGCGCAATGGCTTCTCGGGGACACCCGGAGCGTTTGCAATTGACTTCTAGAGGATGTGGAATGCACATGGTGTCTTGGTGGCTAACCGTAGGGGTTGATGTAAGTTAATTCAGTGGAGGATAGACTATACGTTAATATGTATAGTCACCTTATGATGTACTAGAAGACTCTGTAATAGCAACATCCCATCAGAGTTCAAGTAAAGGCGCCGCTTATATATGTAGTTCATTACTGTCGATGAGAGACACGATGTTTCAATGCCAGACCTGAATCACAAGTTGTGATGGCTAACAAAGCATATTAGATGTATCGATGATAGACACGGGAGCTAGAGCCTATGCATCTCAAGTTCGATTTACCGGCTAGTCTGGAGACACGTAAAGCTTAATGAAACTCTATATCAGAGTTAAATCCTGTCTTCAACGCTATACCAAGCTGAGGAGCTGTCCGCATTTGAGCCCACGGTATTGCTCTCTAGCTCTCGACCCTGTTTGTCATTTTATCTTTTTTCTTGGAATATGGCCATCCGGGCTGGCTAGTTACACACAACTTTTGCTTCCTTCAAAGAGTAATTATGCCTCAGCCTTCTTTATTTTCAGGAAGTGTTTGTCCCTGCAAACGGTACAATTCCTGGCGCTTCAATAGATATCAGAGATAGTCGACTAAATTTGACATGGTTTCCATTACTCTACATAGGTAATATTTCATATAAACTAAGTAAACTCCATGATACACTAGACAAGCTGCCGCAAGTTAAAGAGATAGGTAAGTACTTCTGTTCAGCTACTTCACGACTCTCAGACAAATTTAACTCATTGAGTCGAGCTTTGAGATTTTCTATAAACGTCTCCATGACACGTTAAATGGGGTATATTATGAATTATAACTCGTAGATGGAGCTGGATGTGTTGTATTCAAGTAACAACAGCCCTCAGGGCCTGTATTTGGCTGCAAGTAGTGGCATATTGTGTATTAGGCTTATAGATCACCGGTATTTCCATTACATGCATGCGATATACGGTGATTTGGATACAGAAGATAGCTGCACTTGATAATGAAAGGATTATAGATGTTTTTGCAAATTTCTGTAGCCGACCTCAAAGATTGACCTGAAGCGACTCTATCTCTGGTGGGATATATGCCATCTATGCACAGAGAACAAGACTAACAGGGCAAGATAACTCGAAACCTATCGATCACATCCATTCTGACACAAGGTATCAACCTATCCCAGCTTCAAACATAAAGTATACTTGTAGAAGACAAAGAAATGAGATATTCTCATGGCCGGGAGTCGCCAATTCCGAGTAAACCGTAGGTCAACCCCAACAGCTCAAGTGTTACGTTTCTGACACTTCTACCCATGTAAAGCAAGGGTAATAATCTCATATCACTCGCCTTCCATAATTGCCTGATCATTGCTCATGTTTTGTCCCTCAGACCCATCAGAGCCGGCCCCACACCCTAAAATTCTCCTCTCTCACCCCCTGATTCATCCACGGTATCGTTATTAATTCCTCCAGCATTCTCCAGGAAATCTACAAATTTGGTTTCAAGTAATTAAGCCTTTGAAGTTGATTCTAAGGTAAGTTCGATTCTGTTGCCCTTGGACCCCCCTTCATCAATGTACTTCCTCCTAATTTAGTTGCAGCGTGGACACACGTCGCAACGTAGGCCACGCTGGAACACGCCAGATAATATGCCTACTGCTTCTTAGCTACTCCTATTTCAACTATTCCCCCTTTCTTGAACCGAATTCAAGCATACTCGCGGCCTTTTCTTCAGGCGGCTCTGACAGATGGTGATATGCTGCTGAGCATGCGATCCCCGACACGAACAAGTTGCCGATATGGCCTGATTGGTCCGTCTGAGATATCTGTTCGGAATCGCTAGCACTAACGCAGATGTATAGCATTTACACGGTATATAGTGTCTGAATTAGCGTAGGTAAAATATTCCAAGGCATTAGGGATTGATTCAAGATCACACTTTATGTAACCGGTAGCGTGAGCTTCACTAAGGAGGGAAAAGAACGAAGTTAATTGAATATCCAATGCTTAACTCGCAAGCCGAAGGAAGCCATAAGATGACTACATAATAACTAACGGTTGACAATCAGAGTTAAGCCTCAAATCCGTCAAGATTAATCTCCGGCTTGCCGCCTCGCAGTAGGGAAGAGATTCTATCATATTGGGTTATAGACTTTTCTAGGAAAGCCGTGAGACACGTGCCCCTATCTCGTATCACACTATATACATTACTAAGTTAGACATGTAGATATATATAACCCCCAACCCCTCCTCTTAAAAGAGAGAGAGAGAGAGAGAGAGAGAGAGAGAGACAGAGAAAGAGAGAGTAGGGCAAAAATGTACAACACCGGGGATTCGCTGGTCGTCACCGACCCAACTATTGATCCAGCGGTATCTAGTTTATCGTGGGAGAGCGGACGGGATCCCGAGTTTTCCAGATCCTATGGTCGTACATGGTATAGGCTGGTGTTAGTTATGTTTATGCACGCGCGCGCGCGCGCGCGTGTGTGTGTGTGTGTAGATAGGCTAACTAGACAGTTGGCTATTTATGCATGGGCATGTTAGAGGACCAGCTCTAGGTATCGGCCATAAAAGAAATATTTTGCCAACAAGACTTACATATTTCATACGCGAAGACACGCCGGGCCGGATATTCGTTCATCTATCTTTCCATTTGTCCTGTCCGGTCCTGTCCTATCTCTCCGCAGTGTGTCTTCCATCCTAGCGTACGACGGATCGGACCAGTTAATTTCTACCTACTTATCCTGCGTACGACGGATCGGACCAGTTAATTTCTACCTACTTATCCTGCGTACTCGCCCCTGGACTTTGCGCCAACAGCCAACGTTGCAGCTACCGGACGCCCCCGATCATATCCTCAAAAAACTCGCGGCCGCGCGCCGGCGCCGGGAAGTTAACTGGGCTAAAAGCGGTGCCCGAAGCCGGGATATCTACAGGTCCGCGCGGATGCGGACGCTGGCCTCCTCGCGCAGTGCGTCTAGGCTGGCGCCTCCTCGTGATTAGGTGTCTGCCCTATTCGGATATGTGAGGATCCAAGTGAACTAGGATGTGAAGGAAGTTGGAGTTTTTTTTTCCCCCTTCCCTTTGGTTGGGGGAAAAGGGGAGGGGAAGGGTGGGAGCAGCTAGTCGGGGTCTCGACCATAATCAGAGAGCATCGTCGAACCCGCAGTCGCGGCAGCCAGGGCGTATCTAACACGCGACCGCGTAAGGATACTTACTTCGCCACATACAAACTCATTGTGAAGCCCTTGAGACGTTCTCAATCCGACACGTTTTCGTGCTCAGTGATGAAAGGCGTAGCAAGGTGTACACAGTCATTCTTCAGAGTTCTCACATAAAGTCTGACTTTGAGTGCTGGAATGCCCTGATAACTAATAACCGTCGTGCTCCTATAATAGATTGAGTTCCTAGAATCCTACGTGTATCGCATCAAATCACGCATCTTATAAGGCTCGGAGATAACGCAATGTGGCTTTTGCGCGTGTAAACAGACGAGGTCATGTCTTTTCTTGATAGTGCGGACTGGGTTACCCGCCCAAGACTACTAATACCCTCCCTCATTTATTTCATCTCATACCCTCACCCTCGCTGAGGACCGGGCCGCGAGACCCAGGCGTAATCCATTTTCTTCCAAATGCAACGTGCAATATGCGATATTTAATCTTTTGTTAGTTTCGTCTTCTCCGCTGAATGCCACCCAACATATCCCTCAAAACCCATCGATGCAAAGTAACAAGACAAATAACCTCATCGCCGCTTGACTACACGAGAACTTTTCGTCTAAGATGCGCCCTTCCAATGCCAGTTTCGTCATCTCTAAAACCCAAACACCATCGACTAAGCCAACAAGCAGTATATCCTGTGCTGACTAACGGGGAATAAAAAGAAAGGTATCATCAAAGGGGTATTCGAATAGCGATGTAGGGAAAGAGTAAAAACGCAATAACCATCCACCGTACCACATGCAGACCGTACCAAACAATATCCCCCGGCTGCATCAAAGCAACCGGTAGGGAACAGAGAAACAAATAAAATAAAATCGCTATGTGCAGCGAATGTGAGTGTGTATAAAAGAAATGCATGTTGGAAACTGATATGGCAATTCTCGGCCATCTCATAGGTAGTGAGACCTCTAGACACCTCGTTTGCTGCTGAACTGACCAAGGGGTTGTCCGAAGTTGTTCGACTTTTTCAGCTTGAGGGGTATTTCTTCCTCGATTTCTTCGATGGGTTCTTCCTGGGTAGTTTCGTCCTGAGTACTGCGCACATTATCACTAGGGTGCTCGACTAATTGTTGAGGTTCAAGCGTGCCTTCTGAAGAACTCGAAAGGGCATCCTTCAGTACGGTCGGACTGATGGCGTGGGCCTTCACATGCTCCAGCTTGTCGGACAGACTCTGAAGGAATGGCTCGTCGGCTGCCGGGCGATTTTTCAGGAACAACGGTCCCTGCAACATCGGGTCTTCATCATCAGGGTCGAAGAGGGTCTCCGGCTCTTCCGTGTGAGCCTCGGAGTCGTTTTGAGCCTGTACATCTTCGACCATTTGGGTAGCGTGCTTAGAATCTGATACTTGATGGACCAAAGGTTGGCCCTTCGTGTTACTCTGGTTATCTTCGCCTAGCTTGTCCATAGGTGTCGCGGTGCCCGAACTATTGGCTGTATTTGATGCCCCAGTAGATTCAACGGTCTGTAGTCGAGACAGAGACATTGAATGGTTTGGCGTATGCCCAGCATGTAACGTGAGCCTATCTGATTCTGGTGCTTGAAGAGCCTCTTTTGTTAACTCAGCCGGTGATATGCGGGATCCTGCGTTGGACGAGTCGCCTTTGCCCGCAGATAGCAAAGCAGTTGTCGGTTGAGCGGATAGCGAAGGCGGCTTTCCATCAGTGAATGTGGGCTTTTGGACCGCATCCGACTTTAGTCGAACGCCTTCGAGCTCGGGCATAACCTCGCAAATATCGATCGATGGAACACGTCCCTGTTCGGGTTTTGGCGAAGTTGCGGCAGGTGACATACCCTGCATACGCGTATCCAGTGGTACAAACGGGTTGGATTCCGGCATAGTCGTGCCACAACCCGGAACCGGCTGAGTACTTCCTGGGGACATGGCCTCCGGCGGACTTCGAAACTTGACGGCTGGTCCGGGACTAGCTGGGCCACCCCCTCTAATGCCTCCAACGGAAGAATCGGCGGCGCCATCAAGAGTCTTGCTAGAATGGCTCATCCTAGCTTGCATACTCTTGATCAAGTTGGCCAGCCTGTCTCTCTCCATCTCAGCTATTTCTGCTCTCATCTTCCATTCAAGCACGCCATTCTCAAGCCTTGCCTTCTCCTCGTCCCACATCATTTTCATTTCATCCATGATTGCCCGTTCCTCCCGATAAACTTCTTCAGCTCGAGCTCGACTAGCCTCTAGGTGAGCACGTTCAGCCGCCCAGCTCTCCAGCAATCGTCGATTCTGTTCTTCCCTGCGTTGGAGCAGTATTGTGGTAGATTGACTGCTCATATTGTCGGGTGATGAGGTCGGGTTGGGGTTGCTTGTAGATCCCGAAGTTGGCGGCGTCACATCAGATTTTCTTTGATACTTGGTAGGGGAAAAGCTAGCGGTAGAATACTCATGTGTAGTCGGCGGACTCCGTCGTTTGGAAAGATATTGCTGCTGTGACAGTGATGCTTCAGATAATGACGAGTTTGAACGAGTGGAAGGTGGCAATGCGGCAAGATGCGGATCTTCGAAGTACGATATGTGATTTGCAGCACGTGGTAGAGATAATGGAGAGATGATGGATGCTGAATGGGGATCGAGATGTGGGAAGCCCATTGAATGATCCCTGGGATCAAACACGGCGCCTGACGGCAGGAAGGAATCAGACGGGATTCTCGTCATAGTAAGCATGGTCAAAGCGGCTATACGGACGAGGAGGGAGAGGTAGTAGAAGGCACGTGTCGCCGAAAATAGGTGTCGAGGCTGGGAAGTTGTTAATATTGCGGGGGTCGAAGTCGACTAGGCGATGGCGACGTTGAGGATTGTGGTGTCCTACTAAGTCGCAAGTTGTCCACAGAAAGTTCCAACCACAGAAATCCGACAGCAAGTCCCAGCTCGATTGAAAAAGATACCTGACCTCAAGCACAGGGGCCAAAAGCAATCGACAATACGTTATCTGGACGGGAAGGCTTAGAATACTCTAAGCTTAAATCTGTTAGGCGCAGAAGAGGGGAAAGTAGGTAGTCTTCATCCAGTCAACCTGTGACGCGCGACCACCTGGCAATGGTTCCAATGCAATCAAGGCTTGTTGGTCCAATGCGAATAAGCCTTGAGATGTGGTTCGGGACTTTGTCTTAAATATGTCGCGCAATAAGCTTTGTACAGCAGTTTCGTTGTGCGATTCGATGAATAGGGTAGCAGCACCGCTCTTCAACTTCGAGTCGTGAAGTGGGATATGCGTATATTGCAGACTAGTCGGCGTTGAGATCACTTCCACTCATTAGATTTATGGGCTGATGGGTATGTCGATTCGTTTGTTCACATGTTAGTGTCATCGTATTATACGAGTACTGTACGTGTAAGACAAGTGTGCGGTGGGTTGGTTGGCGGGAGGTGTGTATAATAAAAAGGTTGTGTATTAGAGTGAACCTTGGGCGGCGGATGGGGGCAGGGACGGCCCAGGAAGTTGGATTTGGAAGATGCATCAATTCTATCATGTGGGTCTGACCTGGCTAAACAGGGACAGGGGGTGAGGAAGGTCTAGCTCCGACACAGAAAAGGGGTCCACTCTGCCACTATCTTAGGTACGCAAAGGCAGGCAGGCTAGAAGCACTGTAGCCAAGCACCCAGATACCTACATGTTGTACATACATGCATACATACTGAGGTAATGTACATAGAGAGAGATAGCGAGGCTTCCGGCGCCACAGTGCCAATGTCCTTGACATTGCACATTGCAAAGCTCGAAAAGAAAAGCCGGGGCAACCTCTGCCAGGGACTCAACAGTAAATGGTCAGGAAGTCGTGACACCACGCTTGCTTGCCACGTCTCCTTGACTTTATCCACTCACCTACCGAATTAGAACATCAAATGCTATTCTTGACCAATACAATACATTACATGCCCTAGTGTTAAGATCCATCTGCCCATCCATTCCCACGAATTGATCAACCCTACCCTACATACATACCGACAGTCCTTAGTGCGAACAAGTACATATATGTAATTCATAGGGTACCGAATCGTTATTTACCTACTTATCCTACAAGTTCAGTGACTAATTTACACATACAGTTCGCATGAGAATATAAGTCACTCAATATGGCGGTTAATGTCACTTCATACCGTCCGGTACAATGTCCAGGACAGTTTTGCCGCCTATTAGCCATTCCATGCTTAGTAAATAGAAAAATAACGTTTCAATACCTCCCTTCGGATTGTATCTATCAGCCAATTAGGCATTTCCCTCTTACACACGGATTAAGCCAGGTAAGCCAGGTATTCTACTGTATGTCGAATAACTCACTGGAGCAGTCCCCTCGTTCGGGAGACCTTGTTTTTAGCTTTTGTAATTATCATTCTCGATCTGGTCAACATGTTATTGATTTCACTACTCCATACCCCGCCCATCTCGATATTTGATTTTCATCGCTTCTGTACTTCCCTTGAGACCTGCTGGTTACATTAGTCTTACTTAGATGGCACTCGTCAGCCAGCCAGCCAAGACACGGTTCAAGTGCCCATTGAAGCCATACCTACTGTCTAAGCCCTCGTGCTACCCAATCGGTAGACTGTCATTGATGAGCCTACCGTCCAATCAGCGGGCTCTTTGCCCGCAGGGGGACGGCCCGCGGGAGCTTGATAGAGAAGCCCGAGGATGCGAAACAGCCTCGAAAGGCCAATCACAGCCTTTCCAACGAGCTCTTTATTACATGCAGTATGCCCAACATGCCTTCAGCTTCTCACTTGCAAGACCCCTATTTCAAACCCCCCACACACACTACATACTTGGAACCTTGGAACAAGTACCGATTCACTGTTTCCCCGACCTCCGGCCTACCTTGTAGCCACGATGTGCTACCTAACATACATTTGTGCTGCTAGATTCCCCCGACTGTCCTCTTGCCAAGTCCCGCTGATCGTTCGAAATGCCATTGCACGCCCCTACTACGTGGTAGCCAAACTTAATTAACCACCATCCTATTACTCAAGCGCCATCGTGAGATGGTCCTTTTCAAGACTTGGTGTTGGTGATCAATCGGTCTTTCAGGCCTAGCCAGAAAACCCCACCTGTTTTTCATCGAGACGATGCCGGCATCGCTCAGTCAAAGCTAAACAAAAGCTAAACATAATGAGAGTATAAACTTCTCGTGACCATCCTTTACATGAATAGTTTGACTAAACCCCCACTCGGCAAATACTTCTTCATCAGCCGTGTGAGTGTTAGGACACGATACCTAGGTAGTCGCATTTTTGAGATCCCGTCGATCTACTAGCAATCTGCAGGGTCCTTTATCGCTGTAGATCCCACCCTCTCAGTCTCAGGTGTTTTGTGGGAAAAGGACCCCTTTCCCCATCTCCGATATGGGATTAGGAATCCCCATTTAGTACAGTACAAGCGGAAACAGTTCGGATTGACTAATAATGCCTCGCAATATCCGCAGAAACCAGCCAGTCCCCTACTACATAGGTACAGGTTACCCCCTGTTTTATTGTTATTTAGTGGTTCTTGTAGTGAATTTATACGTTTGTTGAAAAATCCCTAGGACGATCAAGCACGATCTTATAGAAATGTATTTGTCTATATAATTATGGCTTTAGAATACTTGACCTGGCCTTGTCAATATTGAAACAATACCTTGTAGTATACCTTATAGCGGTGGTTTTCCGCTGTACCTCTCCACCGCGGAATTGAACAATAAAACAGGGGGTAACCTATATGTATCGTCCAAATTACTCGAAAATAATTGCACATAACCTCGTCTCTAGATCTTCACATTCTACCTGTCTTCATAGCACAGGGCTGAGATAGTTGGACCCTGATCTCCCTCTCATCGGAAATTTGCCCCAGCCGCCTACTGTACAAGAGCACTAGGTAGTATCACACGCCCCGTAGTCAAGCCATATATCTCATGTTAACGCATAACGCGATTGTTCTCTCAAGATCGCTCTGTGCTACGTGTAGTGACTGACCTGACTTGTGTGCAGGTTTTCCTCTCCGGCCTAACTGACGGCCATACTGTTTACTTGACGTACCCGCAATAAGCGGGCCGACATCAACTGCTCGCCCTGTGATACGATTGAAATCCAAAGCCATGCTTCTACGACGCAGCTAGGGCCGGTCTCAAATAAAGCCGAAACGGTCTCTGAAATGACCCTCTGAAATGGAGCCTTCCGGGCTTCTATGTATGGGAACCCCGGGGTCACCAAATAGTATGATGTAAGTTTTTTTTCCCTTTGTTCCTTAAGGGGTCTAAGTACCAACTGCCCGGGTTTCGTTTCACCGCCAAAGAAACATGCATTATTACTCATATCAATATACCATCTTTCTTTGTTATTATAATTATCCTTTACGTGTCCATATTCGACCGCTTTCGATAATTAGCAAAGAGCCATCAACTCTAGTATTATTAGGACGAATTACCGAGTTCAGCAAGCCCCGTCCGGATTACTGCGCAATAGGATTACCGAGCTTCGCCGAGTCAGGACAAGGTTCCTAACTCTTGTTTGCTGCAGAGGGTTAGGTTACTGAAGGGGTATTGCCGTCTTACCGGCATCGGCCGGCAAGCTAGCCTCTCCCAATACATCCATATGTCGATGATGCCTCAGCCAGTCACAAAATTCCGGGCTCTCTCGGTGGATCTCGAACCCAACCCTAACCAGCAGTGTTGTCATTGCCGCTAGCTACCATGTAATAGACGACGTTTCATCTCGTTCAGATTCAGGGCGGTCAGCCAGCCAGAACCCATCCAATTGTGTCGTTCATGATAGACATTTGCGTAGTTCAATCTCGCAGGCATAATAGGATCCACCCAGAAGCTGCACGTAAGGCTCGAACACGTCACTACGCAGTACATATGTAAGAGGACAAGGGGAGGGGGTTTTTGAAGAGCTCCGACGACGTATGTAAAGCTGCCAGTGCGGCTCTACTCACCAATTCACCGCAACAAGCTCTGGCCAAGTGAACGGACTTCCGCTTGGCGTGGGACCTGCGTCTTGGCCGTGCTGACTATTGGGTTGGATATTGACTCTCACGTCCAAATCGAATTCAAATGTGCCCATCCAGACAGGTCCGTTGGCGTAACCAAGCCATACGTTGCGCCCGCGATGGAGATGCCTACGTCGGCTATTCACTGGCGACCATGGCACATTCGAAATGAGCAGCAGCATAATGCCGCGGTTGACACTACGTAACTTACTTGGTAGGTTCGTTTTCCATCACCGAAGCCGTACATATGGCAGTGTGATGCAGCGCTATCTGTGGTACGGTGTAAGCAGTTCAAGAAGCATCAACTACGATGAACCAAGTAGGTCTCGTCCGGCGGTCCATGCAGTTCATGCAGTTCATTAAATATAAACGGCTAACCATAGTCTGGCGACCAGTCAGTGGGAAGAAGACCACTAGCTAAATGCCATTCAATAATAACTCAAGTATTTATTCAATCGCAAGCAATGTGCCGAGAGCAATTGCCATACAGACATTGACCCAATGGTCCGGTCCAGGACCCAATTGAAGTTATGCCTATCTCAAACCGGGTCCCCTGTTATCTTGGAGGTAACGCGGATCTGACTCCGGTCTCTCGGTCCTTCTACCACTCCTTCATACGTTCTCCAGCAAGGCACGTATATCATAAGCATGGCTTATGTCGAACCCCCGGTATCAGCCTATCAACCAATTACGGAGTAAGGTTGACTGTAATAGTTAAAGCTTTAACAGCAGGCTTTTACAGCCGTCGAGGAACCCCCTACCTACGAAGGCTTTCATATGTACACTATCCAGTCCCCTCAACAAGTCCCTCAAGATACCGTGACTAGATAGCATAGCATACCTAGCCGCTCTTACTTTCTCCTGATAACTTCACCGCTCCATGCTTTCCCATGCCGTGTTCAATAAATGCTGGTCGGTTAAGTTCTGCTTGTTGTACTGCGTCGTGTAGATCGATGGCGACTGTTACCCATGCCGATAGATGTTCGCGCCCTGCTCCGTTTATCTTCGTTTCTCCGAGGGTGTTACCTAGTAGATGGTGTGATAATGCAAGCGGTTCAGTAGGTCTGTTGGTTCTAATGAAGCCGCCCACCCTTGCTGCCCGGCAAGTGTTACGGACATCCAGCCAAAGTCAAATCATGGAGGTATCTCTTGGATTGAAGCATATGGGTTATCTAGACATTACACTGAGGAAAGCTAGCTGGTCGTGCTGTATTCGGGTGATCTGTCTTGGGGTTATATACTTTATATGCTACAAGTTCTCTGCTGTGGCATATATACATATACATGTATTGTGTTGCCCTATTCGATTTATCAGTGGTGAGAAACGGCATCACAGAAAGCACATTGTACAATGTCCATTGCGTTTACACCGTCTTCCAACAAGAACACCTACAACCTAGCCATTATAACAAACCGTACCAATACTTTATTCATAGGAATAGCTAGGAATCGTCAAGTCAGTTATATATTAGAAGCTTGCGGCTAGCAATTCACTCAAGTAGCCTGGATAACTATGCTATATCTCGGTTGCTCTTGAGCTGAAGCACCGGGATTAGCTTATCGTACAAGTAGATTGAACAACCTAGCAGTTCAGGCCATCCTACAAGAGCTACATACTCCTACAAGAAGGAGCGAAGCCGAGAAAAGTGTATTTGCGTTTGGCATCCGTGCTATATTGGTTCTAATGCGGCTACAATTAGGTTGCCCGAATTCCCAGAGCCGGAATCCAGTGATGTGTCAACACGCAATCATCCTCCATGGGGTCAGTAGTTAGTTAATGAGTACACCTTTCTTTTATGTTGAACATTTTATCCAGGGATACCGGGTTATAGATGTGCCATTAGAAACTTGGAGGCGGTGGAAGGCTGTTGAATAACAGATACGTGCAGAATTATTTTGAAGTTGCATTGTTCAGATGCTATGTCGTCCAGGTGCCTAGAAACATCGTTCCCCTATAGTGCGTACAAGGAGTGCTTGAACGACCCTTCAAGGATTTTCAAGCTGAAAAATGGAAGTTGGTTTTTTCTTAGCCTACCCCAGAGATTTCGGAATGTGGACAAATGGTCGGATGAGTAACGAAGCCATTACTAAGGGATGCAAGTAGAGGATAGCATATGATGGAATAAGATGAAGGTGATGGCGATAACTCAAAGGTATATACATGCTGGTGCCTACCATAGTTAGGGATATGTAAGGCCTAGTGATCTCTGTTCTATCCCGTATAGTCTAAGATCATTTAGATATGCTCTAGGCGTCAGCAAACGGTAAAGAGATATGTGAAGCAGGCCTTGGGGCTATTTTGGAACTGAGAATACGAGTAAAGGGGGATCTTGCGAATAGATAACCGAACAACACCTTTTGTTCCCTTGTGAGAGTAAGACAAAATAAGGGTTTAGTAATGAGCCCACAGGCATACCCACAGCAGTTTCAGAATAGTTTCTTTGTTCATGGACCTTCTAAGTGGTGTAGAACAACATACAGAGTTTTAGAGAGTCTAGAAGAAAAGGCCCATCCATGATGTTCGTGAGTCACAAGACAACAGTCATGCAAAAAAACGAAATGAGTCGTGCGTGAAGAAGCCAATTGTATTTTCATACTATATAACCCTATGAAGAGCACTTGCTCAATGGAATGAATAGCCATCATCACACATTGTCAACCTACTCTACAACTGCCTTCCTCACTCTACAGATCTGCACGATATTACTGAACCGGAAGTTGGATCGTAAAATCGTATCGCCTCGAGCTCTCGACTACCGCAGCATCTATTTCTCAAGACCCCCAATGCCTCCCCAAGATTCCAACCCATCGCTGAGAACAGCAACAGCAGGCATCATGGAACCGCTACAGTACCACCAGCCTATAGGGTTTGTTTGTTGTTGTTGCCGTTACCGGAGCAGCGGTAGCCTCTGCTCGAACCCAGAGAGGCCAGATTGTCCGCATCGCGAAATTCCTCGCTGTCGGAATTGCCAAATTCTCTTTACGCCGGCGCGAAACGCCAGTGATGGGAATGAGGCGACCAAAGTATCGGAAGACAGGTCCTCTGGTGCACACCGTGGCAGCGATACCTCGCAGAGCTCATGTGGCAGATGCGGAAAAAGAGGTTAGCTTGGCTCTCAGTTTGTCGGGTGCGTTTGGGCTGCGAGCCCAGATGCTACGACCTAGGCTACCTCGAAATATCAGATGTGTAGGCTCTTGAAGGTCACAACTGACGGCCGGAAGTCCTTAGGTATGAGGTCTCGAGAAGAGGACAGACAAGAAATGCCATCACAGCTTGATACATAGCCTATACGGTAAAGCCAGTGAACCCCAGAATGACCAATAGACAGATTATTGGACTTCGGGATGAATAATAGACTCTATGGCATACAATAGATAGCAGAATGAATGATTAACAATATTTAGAACGACAATCCTAAAGGGTTGCTCTCCAAAGCCTGATGCTCGGGGTCCGAAATAAGTAAAATAGAATCATAAAGATTATCACGTACGTACTTTGTAAATGCCAATTGAAGAATCATAATCTAAACTAGTAGAGTACAACAGTAACTTGCAACCCATTCTCTGCTACACGCACGAGAGATAAGCTTCTACGCAACTTAAAAAAACAAGTACTTCAATATGAGGCGAACCTGCACATAACATATGGATGTAGTTGTGAATAGACACATTACCTCGTCTCATCCCATATTCGCAGACCCCTCAGGGTCCCCACAAGGACTCAACTAACTGACAGGCTGGCAGGACCGATATCCACGGTGCTCTCGGACGCTGGCTGACTGTGCGTATGATTCTCCGTCACTGCCGTAAGCTTATGAGAGATCCAGAGGAAGATCGCTTAGCCTATTATCTTGAAACTGCATCGATCGCCTTATGCCAGTAAAGATTCCTGGACTTACCACACCGTTAAGGGGCAACCAAGAGGACGGATAGTCAAAAACCCCTGAAGGATCAGAGCCTTTTCTACTCCTAAGCACGAATATAGAGTGAGCGGCGATTGGGAAGCGAGGGGCGTAAGATGCCGGCGTACTCGTGGTGCCTTGTCTAAGCTTTGTCTTAACGAAAGCTGCGTCCTTGTCAAGCTGGGAGGGCGGCTCACAACTTGCCTGTGCGGTATTTCTCAGTGTCCCTACGAAACGCGGCCGTATTAGGTGAGGTCTAGTCATCTGTGTTGGATAGTAACCTCGTGCTTGCAATGGTATGTCGATCCGTGTACGTTGGTGCCTCTGAGGCCAGCTAATGGTGTCGTAGGAATAGGCTCATGGATGGCGGTCAGGAGTTACACTCATGTATCCCAACAAGTGTCTAGAACTATCGTATAATCTCGCAGTGGCCCCTAGAGCGAGTGTTAACGGTCATTAACAGAAGGTAGCACTTGAGAGGACTGTGTACACGCTTCATGGTGCTTCGCTCAATGGGGATGAAGTATCTACCGTAGGGCTTAGGTACGCGTATTCGAAGTTTGTGGATACTAGCACAGGACTACTCGACTTTGTGTAGATCCATATAGCCGAAAAGAAGCAAATTACCTAGGCTCCAATTCATAAAGAGGAAGTGGAATATCATGCTCAATTTCTGTTAAGGGTATTTCTGGCGGCATTGAAAATACATCAAAATAGCAAGCCACCCCGTTACGTTACATAGGACACCAGCGAGACCTCAGGGGCCAAAAAGGAGTAAACACGTTTGTGGTGATACTTCATCACCAACATGGCTACGTATGAATATCTCCTGCCTCGGGACTCCGAGCCTGTGTTTGTCTCGACGTATCTCCGAGCTTCTGCGTTCTCATGACACCAACCTCTTTTACAGTGTCATATATCTTTTTATTTATTTCTGGAGTTCAGGTGGGCCGAACACGGCGAAATAAAGACTTTGGGTTCTGACACTGCAGACTCCCATGCAATAAACCCGAGACGGCTTGCTTTAGTTGATATCAAAAATCAGTAGCCAAGATCATGGTCAGACACCGACATCATGAATTCGAGAGAGGTGGTTGCTTGTGGCTGCTTGGCACTTCTGTTGCCCTCGGTGACAGGCACGAAGGACAAATCGCTTAAATCGAGGCGTCGTCATGTGCGTTTACCTGGAGCTTGGCAACATTCTCTCGAGGCGCCCGGTTGTGAATATTATGATGCTGGGCTTGATGTCGATAGGCTACTGGTCTTCATGGAGGCACGCAACATGCAAGACACACTGTCTCCTCGATCTTGAGATACGTCACACTCTTTTCTTGGCAGTAAGGGTTTTTTTTTTTTTTTTTTTTTTTTTTTCTTTTTTCGTCTCGCTGCGCGGCATATGCGAAACTCGCAAACCAGACGAGAGGTTTGATGGGAACCTGTGTTGGGAGGCACTGTGAACTGCAACTATAGTGCAGAGATCCTCCTTCAGCTGATGCGCATAATCGTCACATCCAAATCCTCCTGTCTGCAAAGCACAACGGGTAGTGATAAGGCAGCGTCCTGTCTCTAAATTAATACAACTATCTTGTACGGTACCCCGATGAACCTCCGAATAGAAATAATGCATGGTTACCGACTTGACCTTCGCGGCGATAGAGTTCGTTCCTCTCGAGGAAAACAACTTCTTGTCTCGCACTCACAGATGCCAAGGACACGACCTATTTGATGTCTCGAACTGAGAATTGCCAAGTGATGTCGGACCGACGTGTAGGTCAGCTACTGTGTAATGCTCACCCATACCAAGAGATCCGATCTGCGCACAATCGACTTGGCAGGGACGGCAGTGGAACTCACCCTGCAGCTTATACGCAACCAGCAAGCGATGAAGAACGCGGTCAAGACAGCTGCTGTGGTGGCCATAACGGCCTCTCTTTAAGCTGCTGGCGCGGAAGCTTAGCCGGCGGGTACTCGGTACTTCACCGAAGCCGTAGGGAACATAATACGTGTAGCACACGGGATGGTCCCAAGGCTTTACTTGGGAAAACTAGAAATGTTCTGGAAATGTCAGCATGAGGCATTTTCCATCTCATTGTTTCAGCTGATGCAGCAGCAACGTCCGCATATACTGTACTGATCACTCTCGGTCAAGTACCTGACAACAGCGATGTTGGCCCGGTGTGCAATGCTCAATGGAGCCTGACCTGCCCTGCTATGCCCTGCTGTGTAATGTTTGTAGGCCCCTGGAGATCAGACTTGGCGCCTCACCGGGTTTCTCCAGGCCTTGACAAGGCGGGACGAAGCGGAGGCGCAGTAATTGTTACCATAACACCCGTCTTGGCTTGTCTATGGCTGATACTTTTTGTTCACCTTGGATCATTTGTCCTAAAGGAGGCATACAACAGTCATGTTCGAAAGGGGTACCTAAAGAGTAAGACGGCACGCGACGGTGAGTAAATTGCGAATGGGGCGCCCGTGGGGAAGAACCTAGGTTAGCGTCTATCCAAGATACCTTGACATGGCGTATACCCTTTGCAGATTATTGTCCGATAAGGGGTGGGAGACCTGCATCACGATGCTGCACGCCAGCAAACTTCGTACGGACTCTATTCCCTATGGTTGCTTTCGAGGAGCACCCCATGATAGCCATGGATGTTGGCTGCTAGCGCACCCCATACTCACCGTTCGGTTCGTCAGAAAGCTTATTCACCGCCACTTCCGCTAGGTTCTGAAGCTGACGGGGCTGACCAACCCTGAAGGGCGGGTGACTTACTCCATGTGTTGAAATGAGTTACCTATTCCATACCAGGGATATTTCCCCAGAGAAGACGGGCCGCGATGGTGTAATTATGATGGTAGTTCCGTTGTTGTTGCGGGTTTCATGAGCTGTCATTCCATGGGGGCCGTAAGCTAGCAGCCTACTACGTAGTGGCAGACGGTACATACATGACTCTAAGCCCTGTCCATTAATTGACACCAATGGCAAAGAAATCCCAGTCAGTGACTCGCAACCATGCCGTTGTACGGTACGGTGATGGTTAAATCCCGCAGACTTCTTGTCCCTTTGGGATCCCTTTGACAACGGCAACCTTGGAATGGGGGGCGGCTGGTCTGGGCCTCGCCAAATACATCATCTTCGGTAGTCAGTAAGACGGACAATTTAAACGTTGATGATGGGAAGAAACACTTGCCGATCCTGTGTTCAGCCAAGAGCCTCAGAAGGCTGACTGCTTCGCCAAGCGTAACAGTTGCCATACACAAGACGCCCCCAATGAGACATGCAACCTGGTGTTGTTCTTTTCTTGGTGGCCATCTATTCTTGCTATGTACGCATTTTAGGCTTTGGCAAAAACTTCGAAAAACAAGCTCAGCGCTCAGGTCGCCTCAATCTCACAAGGTCCTGGATGGTACCGAATGGAGAAAAGAATTGACAATAGCTAATGCAGGAGGAAATGCGGCCTCGGGTCACGAGAGTTGCAGACTCTGATGACTACCTTACCTACCCTGCTACCATACCTACCTTTTGCGAAATAGACATCCCCAATTGGAGTTGCAGGCGTCTGCTGCTTTGGGACATCTGCAGGAGCAGTTGGGATCAAGCGGCCCAGTGACAGGCCGTGGAACATGGAAGGAATATCACGATTCATTTGAGCCAGCTCGAAATTAGGAACAGCCCTGTAACTTTAGGAGATTTTGCGGATTGCCACTTTAGACGCAGCCGGCGCGTCGTTATTGATGTAACCGTGAGCGGGGAGGATTTTTCCTATGTGCATTATCTGCACCTCAGGTTCGAATTCGCATTATTGTTTGAAGACCAGTTGCAAAATCGAACAGCTTCCATCGAGACGTTTCATGTAATTCCGGTAGACACGGCATAGCATTCGGGCATCGGTCGGTTTCGTGTAAGTGAGAATAGAACGGAATAGGTCCACGGAGGGATGATCTCGATTGTCTTCGGCTTGACTTACATACTTCCATCGAGCTTTGTCGGATAGGAAAAACTCGAGGCACCTCTTCTACGAGAATTACATGCTAATTACTTTAATAATGTATGTAATTTGTAGCAGAGTTATTAGGTAATTGCCCATCGGTGGCGAGAGTGCAGCGAGTCGCGCATCCAATGGGAATGCTTGGATTGTTCGAGATCCTACTTACATAGGTAGGTCTGTATATTGTATCCGCAGAACCAAGATTTTCTATTTTCGCCAAGAGTAGGCGAGTGTTTAATAACCAAGAAACCCTACGATGATCATCATTCGAGTGCTCATCGGTGGTCGTCTTGTCTGGTTGTGCACTCATTCGACGACAATGTATTTCTTGATTTCTGCTTCCTCTACGACGTAAGTGAGCGGTGATACACGGATGCGAGACACGCTTCACTGAGAGCGATGGCTCGCTTGCGAGAACTATCGGGCAAGACTTGAATAATAACTAGACAAGGTTGAATGGTGATATTTGACAGCCAATGAACAGAGCTAGGTTAAGAGAGATGCAGCATCTGGTAAGGAATGCCTGGTACCTTGGCATGATCTCGCATCTCTTAAGCTCTTGTGTATGTATGTACTATCACTGTCTACGGCGTACTGCCCTACGTATACACGTATCCGGGCGGGGCTAATTGAAAGGACCGGAGACAGATGTGTTGGTCGGTCGACACGCTGACACGGCCAAGCCGCCAGCCAGCACTGGCTTCCATTCCTGCGATGGCGATGCTACCTGTAATTATCAGCCTTCGCCGCATCAGTGACGCGCAAACAGCGCTGATCAGTCAGCCTGGGCAGGCGCCGTCCTCGTCGGTCAGCTTTATTAGCATGCAACTAATCTCTACTATATGCATCAGTTTCTCGAGCTTCCGTTGTTTAGTAGTAAGACAGCACCCGATGAGATGTGCTGTCCGACCATCTTGGAATAGCCGAAAGCTCCTACTGGGCATAGAAGCTCGGCACACATCTCCAAGCTTATATACATGACGCAGTTCGGCCGCGTATAGAAGGAAGACTCCTTGAAAGGATGTGTGGGATAGTGAACCGACTGGTTCATGACATTATGCCAATGGCGATATAGACACTTTTGTGTTACACGTAATTCTGTTGGCAGAAGCGTCCTGCTTTTTAGGTAGTCTCCCAGCCGCGCCGTCCAGTCGGAGTCCGCCGACATTCTCGATGCAACTAGGAGCGCCGGAGCTGTCGCGGGCCGGGTGATGTGCAGGTTACAAAAGAGACAAGACCGCAGTTATCCTAGACTCCTTTTCTGTTGACCGAAGCCATCGAAGTTACCGCATACTTCCAAGCCGTTGGCGCTTGGCGGATGGAAGACGGCGGGTAATGGCTAGTTAGGATGAACTCATTCTGCCAAGCTTTCGTGTGAACCTCCTAATAGATTCTTGGTACTGCCAATGTTTTTGTTCGCAAGTATTCGCGGCGTGACGATTGCAATAGGAATGAAACAATACCAACGCACACGACATACATAGCTCGCAGGGCCGAGAAATCGACAGCGGCAATCGTGGACGAGAGCACCGTTGATCTTTGGCCAAAGCAACGACATATACACGTGGAGGGTTGCGCAATTATATGATTTTCCGTTTCAAGTACTCATTATCGGTTTCTGTACGGAAGAAATCACGTAGTTCGGAAATCAGTATTCTATCGAACTTGGCAGTAGACTCTAGGACAAAAGGGGCCAAAGACAAGCAATTCCAAGATCTCGGCATTCATTCCATCCAAACACATAGTACTGCTAAGTAAACCGGACCCTTATTGACGTATTTCCCTGGCGGCTCATTGGCCAAATTGGCCCCTACTCGTATCACAGCCATTGCCCGCAGACTGCAGCAATGAGCATATAGAACTTGAAGCTGGGGAGAATCGACAGCACGAACAAAGTGGAAAGCCGAGCCAACAAAATGAAAGACTCCGGAGCGGTAATAACGAATAACCTAGCCTTTTTGTCTGGATAGCGAAGACAGTGCTAAGCCTATTGAGAATGGTACTCTGAGGCTAATCATAACAGGTCAGTGAAGATCTCCCATGCACCATGATTCAGGCATACAGCTACGGCATGACGAGGCGTCTATTAGAAACGACTTGTATCTAGTTTTCGAGAAGAGTGTGAGACGGGATGTTGTATTTCCATATACAATCTTTCCGAGGCGTATCAATGTAATTATCCACTCGAGTTAAGTGTAAACCTACAACGCGATTGAAGACCGAAGGCCTTTCCAAGCCACTGGCAGAGACTAATAATAGGCTTGTGCATGCGGATCCGTACATGCACATACCATACCTGTATGTACGTATAAGTATGTAAGGTTACATGTCTTACAGTCTTCTTCATTCGTCACGGTACTAGTGCTCTCCGCTTTCGTCATTTGCAATTTGCATACAGTACTAGTCAAAACAAATCACTCATTACACGTCGTCCCAGCGAAACTGGGCAACCTAATCATACTTGTGAACATGGACACATACTTCTCTCGGTTGAGCATTGGTATCTATGTATGTATGTGTGTACATAGTACGTGAAGGGGGGCTGGATATCCCCGACTTTGAACATCCTTGGAGGCCGAGGTAGGGGTCTTCGAGAACTAAGAGCCACTGTTGATTAATGATACCAAAGTGTTCAAGGGCAGCGAATAATATCATGGTGACACATGCCCACGGGTTATCCTCCACA
This sequence comes from Xylariaceae sp. FL0662B, assembly GCA_022376535.1. Classification (NCBI taxonomy): domain Eukaryota; kingdom Fungi; phylum Ascomycota; class Sordariomycetes; order Xylariales; family Xylariaceae; species Xylariaceae sp. FL0662B. The sequence continues at coordinate 246,374 of JAJJKD010000015.1, read as the reverse complement.
TCTGTCCCGTCTCACACGGCGTGGTGCCTGGGAAGTATAAGTTACCTTACCGAGTACTTCCCATCACTTGCCCAATCGTGCGTGCGCTGGTTCTTGGGCACGTTGACTACATACACTGAACTTGAACGTTACCTATCACCGGGGGATGGATCGTAAGCTCAGCTAGGTATCTGTCTGTCTGCTTATACAAGGGGTAGATCTGTGGATGATGGATCTTTGCCAAGGCCCTCATGGATTTTGCCGCGCAACTCCTGCGTACATAGGTTTTACAAGTTCATGTTGATTGTCGTGCAGGTATCCTCTCTCAGCATACATGATATACTATAAGTAACTTAGTCTGGTTTCTATTAGCGCTCTGAGGTCGGTTTCCCACCCGGAGGCAGAGGTTGGAGGCCATACCTACACGTACTAGTATCTTAGATATCCCCATATAGTTTAACATTTCGAATCTTTTCCCTCATTTTGTTAATCACCTACTGGTCCACGCCCGGTTGAGCCACTTACAGGCTTACACTAGTTTCCTCCCACACATCCCCAGCATCCATCCCCAACTTACCAGTTCGAGGTATCCCAAACCTGGATGTTTGATCCCAGCAAGGGCATACACGCACATACACATACTACTTTCTTGCATAGCGTCGACCCGTCCACGGATCATTTCCTATCTTTTTGTGTATTTCGGACTAGTGAGCGTTATTTCTCGCGTGGACATTACCTGTTCGGAGAAGCTCAACCTCAACTTACACGCATAAACACATAAGTGGTACACACATGCCTGCCCGATCGACATCTCTCTTATTATCATCTTTACTATAACTGTTTATGTTCCCCCAGGGTTGGGTTAGCACTTATTTTCTTCCCTACTTCTCTTTCCTTGGCATCCAGGCAACATCGATGCTCGAGTTGTTTAGTCTTCTCAGGTGCTATAAGTTGTGCAACCACGATATTGCAGAATACTACACACATCCGGGCACGACCGTCCACCCGGTCAACCACTTATACTACCTATGAAACAGACAGCTGCACTGAACATCAGAAGAGGGAAATAGTTGTTGCGATAACTTTTTGTGTCTTCCCTTCACTTGCGGATTCGAAGAGCAGGTCGGTGGTATATCGACTTATATGAGAGTACCCGAACTTTCGTCCGGCGATTCTCGAAGCGAATTAGGCCTATCGATTATTCTTATTATCGACCGCTTCCAAGTACCGATCTATTGACAAAGAAACGATATCGGACCGCCGAATAGGCCGAGCGAATCCTAATAAGTCTCCGAAACAGCACCAGTGCAAGTGGTGCAGCAGACTAGAGCAGTTTTCTTCTTGGGCATAATACATACTCCCAAGGGCTGAGGTTATTAGCTGCTTAGTTCTCTGCTAACCGGGACATGGGCTGGTGGTCCATGCCTTGGATACAACATTGAGCTTATTGTGAGCGTCCTTGGGTCCGTCCAAGTCTAATAAGTTCAAGAAAGCGGGAAAAAGTGACGCACGAACCACCCCCTAATACGCTATTATCCCGCTATTTCCTTAGCATCTCTTAGGATCCTTAGGTACCCCTCCAAGCGTTCCAAGCGCCTTAAAGAGGCTTGCCTTGTACTGTACTAATAGCTACAACAGCCCCCCGGGTGCCCGGTCTTGCGCCTTCGCTTTCGCCCTTTCGCCTTTGCCTTTGCCTTTGCCTGCTGCTGCCGCCGCCACCGTAACCGTTGTTGCTGGTGCAGTCAGGAAGCAAGTAAAAAGATGGAAGCCCCACAAGCTCTGCCTCTGGCGATGTCATCGCACTCACGCTCCCACTCACCTTCACACACGCCGCTTCAACCCTCTTATTATCCTACCACTACCACTATCACTACTAACACCAACACCAACACTCCATGTACCTCGCACTCCGGTGCAGCACCATCAGCATCGTCCCACAACACAGGCTGCGGCTCTAAAACAGCCACTCCATCTGCTGTTAATGGCGTTTTGCCCTCTACTTCAAATTCAAATCCCTCATTAGGTACATCCGGTTTCCAACACCCACGTCTTGACTTAGAACTAGGTTTAATAACACTTACACCTACAGATGTTTTCCCTTCCCCGTCTCCGACCCTGACCCCGTCCTTGTCCCTTTCTACCCCTTCGGTGAATGCTCCAGCATCAATTGAGTCACCTCGGCATTATCCTATAGACTTAAGTGCCCCCATTCCCGAAGAATGCGACGAGGAAACCGGTAGTGAGTCTTTCGCCAACGAACCTGTGACTCCTGTCAGCAACAGACAATCACAAGACTTCCGCTACTGTGAACAAACCGACAACGACTTTTACCAACGCCACGACTCTATTACTAATGTTCTTGTCGCCTCTTCCTCAGGAATTCCAGAAGAGCATTCCGGAGTTTCCTTGAGCGACTACACCAATAAAGAGGCCCCAGATACTTCTCTTCTACTGTCATCTTCTTTTCGCTCTCAACCACCAGCACCATCATATGCCCCACCACCACCGCCACCTCTTGTTCCTAATGCAAGTGTTGAGCCTCATAATAATAACCCAATAACTGAGCAACCCCCCACGGAACAAACTGAGAATAACTTGGCCGAGCCTGATCGACCACCGTCATCGTCACAGCAGTCATCTACCTCGCGACTAGCCCTCAAGCGACGTGCGTCGTATATCCTGACCAGGGCTGTGTCGTCTATATCGATTTTCAGGCGCAACAGTAGCGAGACAGTAGAGAACGTCACAGCTATGGAGTTTCCGGAACCCAGTTATGCTACAGGCTCATCCGAGACCAATGCCCCCTCAGCCAATCAGGTCGCGCAGGGTGCCAGACGCCGCCCATTTTCGTATCACCGGTCCATCGCTACCACGAGGTCTAACACGCCGCCGTCACCTGGCTCTCCACTAGAGACCGCAACCCCCAATGCTCCGGATGGTGCACTCCCCACGTCTATGCCCTCTTCGCGGGACTTCTTCAACAACCAAAGTAAGAAGCATAGAGCACTTACTGGCTCACGAATCCGTGATAAGGTGCATTTCGTGGGGAATAAGAGTCAATCAGTGCGGAGGACAAAGAGCTTAGAGAAGAAGAAAAAGCGTGAGGATGAGTTGCATAACTTGACTAGGCAACCATGGGCTATCCCGCCAGATGCCGGTACTGGCATGAAGGCCAGAAGATTGAGTCTCAGTCTCCCTGATGATTTCACTGTCGACGTTGCTGAGCTCACAAAGGAGTATGAATATCAGCACAAATTCCTCGGCCGGCATGGAAAGCACTTGGGCAAAGGTGCAACCTCCAAGGTGACTCTTATGGTACGCAAGGGGTGCCCTGGGGAACTTTACGCAGTGAAGGAATTCCGCTCCAAAAAATCATCCGAGACAGCCGACGACTACGAGAAGAAGATCAAGAGTGAATACAGCATCGCCAAGAGTCTGCATCACCCGAACATCGTCGAGACGGTTCGTTTATGCACGCATCACGGACGCTGGAACCACGTGATGGAGTATTGTTCCGAGGGTGATCTTTTCAGTCTGGTGTCGAAGAAGTACCTGAAGGAGGAAAGCCGTAGAGTTGACCGCCTTTGTCTGTTCAAGCAACTTTGCCAGGGAGTCAACTACCTGCACTCGAACGGTATCGCGCATCGTGACATCAAGCTTGAGAACCTCCTCATCACGAAGGATAGCAAGTTGAAGATCACGGATTTCGGTGTCTCGGAAGTATTCTCGGGTATTCATCCCGGTCTGCGCGAGGCGGGCGGTCAATGTGGTGTCGGCATGGTGGGAGAGGTTCGGCTGTGCCAACCTGGCATCTGTGGCAGTCTCCCTTATATTGCGCCTGAGGTCCTTAGCAAGAATGTGGACTACGACCCCCAAGCCTTGGATGTCTGGAGTTCCGCTGTCGTCATGCTCTATCTGATCTTCAACGCAAATCTGTGGGAGAAGGCTGAGGCAGGGCTGACGTCTACAACACAGTTCACTTACAATCAGCTAGTTCAGGGTTGGAAGAAGATTGATGACTTGAGAGCATCAGATCCGGAAAAGTACAAGGATTCGTATCCCAAAGTCACAGCTTTCGACATGTTTATCGAACCTCCCCCACTCAAACGCCTCCTTCTCAACATGCTGCATCCGGACCCGGAGAAGCGCATAAGTATGGCGAATGTCATCACGAATAGATGGATGAAGAACGTGGAATGCTGCCAACTAGAGAGCTACGACGACCCGACCAAGTTCATTGACGCCTCGAAGAAGGACGCTACCAAATCTACGGTAGGCAAGATCTTCTGCCACAACCACCTACCGATCATGAGCAACTCACATTCATTACCGCCCATGCCTGGAAAACCCGGTTACTAACAATTCCTATGTTGGGTACTGGGCTGGTCATTGGGCCTTTTCTTTGAGACCTATATAGGTCTTTTGTTGATACATCTGATTACATATTGATATACTGGCGTTTACGGTAGGGCATTCTAAGGCATAGGATGCAGCATTAAGGAGGTGCCACAAGGCTTTTGCATTTCTAGTGCGACGGTGGATTGACTCGAGCGTAAGGGAGCCTACACTATACCTACCAATTTCCTCTCATTGGTCCCTTTTCTTATATCACGCGCTTGCGGCGGCTCAGTGATACCTGGGGCGGTAGTACCTGTCAATGCCTGCATTCAAGGAGGGGGGTGGTATCAGAATTAAGCAAAAAATTAGACCCATTATCATGGCCAATGGGATAGCAGCATATTGCATCGTGCGCTTTTGGGGAATATTATCATATTCTCTGATAGACGGTCGACGATGGGATGGCAATACCAGTCGACCCAGGGGGAACTCTAATAGAAGGCCTGGCCATTTTACAGAGAGAAACATAGAATGCATTCAAGTTAAAGTGAATATAAACAGTTCAATGGTACGAGCAAGGGTTCATTTCATCGCTTTTTGTGATCTTGTCAACATTCCGATAGAGTGGTAAAGGGGTGTCTGGGCGCTGTGTAACGGGACTCCCAGCCAACAACATTACCCAGTACATATGTACGTAGATGTGTAGGTATGTATGTACCTAGCCATGATCAATAGAAGCACCCATGCGTTTTCCCCGCAAAATGCATGTTCACCAGCGTTACCTAGCACAGATCGCCCTGGTGGCGCAAATGAAGGTCGATTGGTCCTGTACGCCACTATCAGTAGTGTTACTGTACTGTAATTCAATAAAGGCCGGCCGGCAGCCTCTTAACTAACGTTAGTTACAGTAGTTTCGGATCACGATACCTATCTCTGTTCTAAATACTACCAGGCCGGCGTTTTACTATTCGGGAGCCAAAGATAGTTTCCGAATATTCAGATCAAGGTACGACAATATCTACTTACCTACATATACTAGTTACCTATGTATGTATGTATATATATGTCGAATATTTTCTCCTATGTACATACATACTAAGTATTCAATATAGCAAGTATATACTGCGTATTATTCTCCGTGCTGATCATCCATCCCATGCGAGTTATATGTACAATGCAGAATTCAATCCCGGGAATACGGATTAGTTCTCAACAAAGTATACCTACCGTCAATCCCCATCCGTCCTATCAACCGCAATCGCTTCCTATTTTTTTTTTTTTCATCCTGTCGCTTATTGGAAGTAACCTAACCTAGAGACAAGACGGAACAAGAAAATAAGGGGAAAAAAGAAAAGAAAGAAACCAAAAAAACAAGCCTTTTGCGAAATGCAGAAACCTGCAGATGCATCGGAGCGCCCAGACGGGACCCCTAGTGCCTAGTTCTGACCGCCTGCTAGGCTAATAGGCTGGTAGGCACGAAGTATGTAGGTCAACTGTCAGCGGCCGAATGATTCAGACGAACCGCAATATGCTGGCTTGTATAGTACATACGCCACCTAGCAAAGTCCGCAAGACTGGATACCGCTGTTGTAAGTAAGTATGTATGTATCTATGGACCGCCCTGTCAGTCCGACCAGCACGTAGAGCTCGCGTGAGCGCCGCTGACCGCGTGGACATGCCCGGAGAGTACCTAGTTGCGGTCGACCGGTGCCAGCTCGCTCGCGTGCGGAATTGGTTCGGTATGTATGTATGTATGTATGTATGTATGTATGTATGTATGTACCACGTCGACCATTGTTGTGTATTCTCTTCTCCGTGGGTAGCTAGCTCCGTCGCCTTGTATACATACGTGTGTACATACCCACGTACGTATGAACACGATTTTTTTCTTTTTCTTTTTTGGGCTAACGGGCAGGTATGTATGTACGGTGATGAAACGTTGGTGTGTTAAAACAAATTGCTCTCTCTCTCTCTCTCTCTCTCTCTACTAAACTATGCAATCATCTGTATACATGGATATAGGTAGTAAGTAGACGAGCGAACACACGCTAGATAGGCACGCAGGTTATCCCCTTGCGTTACACGTCGCTACCGCTGCTGCCGCATGGTCTTCCACTTGGTGGGTGGGTAAGTAAGTCAGTATGTAGCCCGTTGATTCGCCGCCAACGATGCCTGCAGGTCTACGCACGGGAATAAAACGAGCCGGGCGGATATATGATGTATGTACGGAGTATGTGGGATAGACTTATGTACACAGAGAGGTAAATCGACGATACCTATTCGGGCAGGCAGAGACGGAGACGGAGACAGACACGGAGACAGACGGAGACGCGGACGTAGAGGAGAAAAAAAAAACACACACAAGGTAGAAGACGCACAGCAGGCAAAGGCAAAGTGAGTGAAGCGTTACATACAGTAAGGTACGCGGTTAGCCCTACATAACCTACCTACCTCCTCCATCTGGACTTGATTATCATCATCAGGCCATCTCCCGCCTTCGAACCAGGTTTGCGGCTTGCCTCGGCGGTGATCATGTACGCATACATACGTGCATACATACCTACGTGCATGCATACATATTGACGTGTTGTGTGGTTACATCGACTCGCGTGGGGGAAATGGTAGGCTGTCAGGTGGATGTGGCTGCTTCGGCTTTCCAGAATCGAAATGGCGTCGTTTTCTGCCCCCCTGCTCGGCCGCCTCGGTTCGCTCGCTTCCACGGCGGCATGGTTTAGCTGGCTGCTTGGGTTTGGTCCGCCGCAGCAGCAACTGACAGCTGACAGGTTGACAGTCATGATCGTCATCATCATCGGGACTCCCACACTCCCGGAAAGGAGGAAAAGAAATGGAAGGACATATGTATGTACCTATATGCAGGACACGTACGTAAATAGACAGATGCATACACCGGCCGCATATTCCAACTTCACATTCACACAGGGTTACGGTATGTATGTAGGTAGGTAGGTAGGTGTGCAACCTTATATGTACATGGGATACATACCTACCTACCTACCTACGGACAAATATGTGAGGTCTGCCTTAGCCATACATATAGTACATACATAGCATACCTACATATGTAAGATAGGCATTTCCTACATCGTACGTCACTGCACACGCACGACGCGAGAACGGCAGGCTTGTCAGGTACGGCCTGCTTCTCGATCGAAACGCCCAGCCTGCACGACGGTCGCTGGCGAGATGCAGCCGGCTTGGCAAGCGGGAGCGAAAGGGGGGAGAGCCGCATCTCTGGGCGACGAGCTTGGCAGGGCGTAAGATAGATAGCTTAGATATATGCTAAACTTTAAGCAAAACTTAAAAGTCACATATTTACGTAGATATTGGTAAATAGGCAGCGGGTAAGCCTAGTTAGGGACGATGGGTGAACTAGCCGTCACTAGATTAGTAGTAGACGGATAGATACGCAAGGCCACGCAACGCTAATTCACGGACATAACGTGTGTTCACATGCTCACGACGGGTATGAACTTCAATGTCCCGGCTTTCGTTACTCATTCTAGCAGTTCCACCGCACGTTGTCTGCTGCCCATGGGGTTCTATCACCAATCTTCAGGCATCTATCGTCATATGTTGGGGGCGAGTGAGCGTTGGTATCGAGCGCATATCTACATAGATACTGCTTGAAATGCCGCGTTGTTGGGTATATACGTAGCCAAAGGAAGTAAGCCGGCGCCAACTAATATAGCGTGCCTAACCTAAGCTCCTCGGATGGAGGGCGGCATAGGAAGCAGAAGTCCCGCACGAGTCCTCGGTACTTCCTCGAGACTTTCCTGCCCTCTCTGCCTAACGCAGTATCAACTTACCTACCTACCTAGCCATCTATCTTACCCTCCCAGCACTTAGGAGCTGAGCTATAAACCATTACGGCACTGTGCATACCCCCTTCCGGATGGTTTTGGGGGGTGTATTGGGGGTGTAGGGGGGTGAGAGTCATGCGACAGACTGAGCTGGACGGACGGGACACCGTGGCTCTGGTTCTGGAACTCGCTTCTTTCTTTTCTGTCTTCCCGCGTGCGCGCGCTCTCATGCAGAGGAACATTCACCAAGCATACCACCCCAAATGCTGCGCGACCCTCCTTCACGCGTACAAGAAAGCTTGTTTTTTGCTTGTGATGTGACGTTCGATGAGACGCTCGCTCTGGACGGTTGTGGGCCTGGACCTAGGGATGAGGGGACGTGGCTAAGTGATGGACTATTAGTCATATTGCGGCTTCGAGCATCGCTGTGCTATGTATGCGTTGGCTGTGCAATAGCTGGGAGCTAGCTGGTTTGTTATGTAGCTTGCTTGCCTTCTGCCTTCAAATACCTAGTGATCGAGAGGCAGATAGATAGATAGGTTAGTAGGCAGACTCGTAAGGAGGTACCATCTTATTAAGAGCGTAGAGTACGCGATGTAGCCCTGTTAATAATCGATGCCTTCGCGCGCCAGATCAGGCAAATATTAGGTATGATAATAGAGTACGTATTAACAAAGTCCCAATACGATGTGTACAGTTAGTTCAGTACAGCTCAAGCTGGAGACTCTCAAGAACATACTTTCATACCCGCTCCGTCTCCAACCACAGGTATTATCATGTGACTGACCCTTTTCTACCCCGGGATTGCCACCCCGGAGCCCGGGCCGTCTTGACCATAAAGTTGCCGGCGTGTCCCAGTGTTCGGGCGATTCCAGCACCTCCATATCCCCGATTCAGGGGCTCGCTTCACGGCATTATAAATGCTAGGTGATCCATTAAATAGTAGAGATGAGGGATTGCGATCTAGTTCTAGTTACAATTTCGCAAACATTTACAATAACCACATGGTGCGTTGAAGCAAGCTGGTGCTTCCAGTGATAGCAATGAATTTGACTTTAGTGGACTATAAGATAAAAGCAGTAAAGGGCCATATATAAACTCTATCTTAATCACTCAAGACATATGCTCAACAGGCTTAAGTATGCTGTGGCAAAAAAGCGCCCGAAAAGGGGATGGTCTCGTACGTCCAGACTTAGATCCGAGAATAAGGTTCCTGAATATCTCGAGAACATACCAACTCGAGAGCTAATGAAAAGCTGTAACACTGAAGCACACTCAATGCGTAAACTTTAGTTACTAGTATAGTTAATCTAGTAGGGGTTTGCTCTATATGCTTAGAGACAACCCAGAATGAACCGAAATATAAATGTAATCATCTTTCTGGTCTTTCTCTCTCCCCATAAGTAAATGACCTCCCATTCTCTCTTTCCATCAGTAGATAACTGTTTTAAAATCACACGAAAATCAAGAGCTACTTAAGTCGAACTCCCACTGGCACTTCCAACAGCTGGACTGTTGCTATGACGCTCGCTCACATACTTACATAGCAACGACGAACTAATCAAACATCGACAACCATGGCTCGAGGGCTGATGAATATACCGGATGAATTTCTGGTAAAGATTGTTGAACTATTGTCCACTAACACACAGTCGGGTCGTGCCTATTACGATGGCCCGGCCCGGTCCTTGGAGGACAGTCGGGCACAGCGAGACCTACATAGTCTAAGCCTAACTTGCCGTCGCTTCGCTTCAGTAACTCCGAAATTCCTCTATCGACACATTGCGATCACACATTTTGATACCACACCCCTGCTGTTGCGAACGTTGTCCAAGCGGCCGATCTTATCCAAGCACACCGAGTCCGCTCGTGGCATGGCTTGACCCGTTGTTAACCAACGATAATCCGAACTGGAAGGACCCGCTCAAGGCCATATCTTATGCTGCGGGTGGCTCTCGACTCCTGCACGCCGCTAACATTACCGCGAGAAAGACTCAGAGACTGGGAGCATCATGGGGGCAGACTTATAGCACTCTGAGCTTGGAATATGTTCCCGAAGTCTATTTTATTGTCTTGCTGGTTATTCTCAGAGATATGACCCATGTGAGTCTCGTCAGACAAGAGTCGATGTCGGCTATCTCATATGCTTGGTATATCGGAGACGCACTCGGCAGCTTCATGATGGATGAAATATTAGGTGAACACGTCTTTTCCAAATTACAGTGTATGTATATCGAGTTCTTTGTCTCCTATTTCGCGCCGTCTTAAGGGTTACCTTCATATACCTCTTCCAGGTGTATTAGGAGCTAGAATCCCCGAGATAGGACTTATGCTCTCGACTTTGTCCGAATAAGGGGATAATTAATCGCTAACCCTGAAATCTGTGCAGCGATCGAATTCGACTTTGGGCCAGGTTTCCTTCACAAGCAAATATCACCATTAGGCGACACCTTGAGCCTTCCCGGCCTTCGCTCCCTCCATCTACTGGGCGACGACGGCGGCTGGAAAGACGACGTCTGTAGACTCGGGCCGCTGGGCCTCGTCAACGTCTCGCTAGTGAGATCGAACTCCAACAGCACCGACCTGTACCATCTCTGCCGGAGCTGCCCGAGCCTGGAGAGACTCGAAGTGGAAACCCGGCCGTCGCCTAGGCCCATCGCCGTGGCGGTACACGTCTACACGCTGGACGAAGCTGCTGAACTGCACTGACAGCCTGACCGAACTCCGTCTGTTCACCTCCTGCGGGGTGTACTGGACGGGCAACGTCGCGGACCTGGACGAAGAGCCCTTCCAGCCGCTACGTTGCCTGCCGTTGCTGAGAAGACTCAAGGTGCTGTCGATCGAGCTGCGAAATTTCATAGACCATCCGGGACAGATGGGTGGCCAGGTGTTAGGAGACTTTCTGCCTCCGTCGCTCGAGAAGCTGGACATCGTTTTCCACTGGGCCGACAAGGCCTACCTTAAATTTCTCGAACCCTTATTTATCGGGGCCTTGGCGGCGCGGCACAGGGGACTGCCGAACCTTCAGAAGATCACCGTCTGGCGCCTGAGAGGTTCGCGGAAATGTCATCGCGATATAGTAAAGATATACACAAGGACGTCAGAGACAGTACAGATGTCTTTACGAGGCTAAAACCGTTCTTCGAGCACGGGATATGGTGGTGGGTATTACGACAAAAGGGGTTCGGCTCGGGGACTCCTATTTACTTGACAAGGGTAACTAAGGGTGGCGATAACACGAGAGGCGTCATCTCACTACCAAAACCCTCTATATAGCTCGTTATACTCTCCTCCGATGAAAACACGAATTACGACATGATAACGACAGCCAGCTCCCTGGCCGCACGGATATGAATCGATAGAAATATACTTATCACCAAGCTCTCGTCCGCACCGGGCATATCCGCCCGCCAACATGCGCGTTTTCCCTCATTTTACTTCTTTCCTCTTTTTCTTCATCTCCCCCTCCTCTGCTCTGACGAGCGACCCCTTCGTCACATCTGACTAGATAATAATACAGCGGTCGAAATCGGGGTTCAAGTTAGGGTTGGGAGTTGAGTCTCCTATCGTCATCATCTCCTGAATTACGACATCTGCCTTTTACGTACAGATACACTCCCACGCATATATAAATATATGTGTACCAACACTTGTGCTTTCATCCACCGGGGAAATGTTTAGTATTCGGGGAAAAGCTCAGTACTCAAGGAAAGGCTGAATACTCAGAGAACGGCCTGAGACTCGGGAAAGGCTTTGGTGCCTAGTTGGTTGACGGGAAAATGATAACGGGACTAACACAATGCTCGGCTGGCTATACGCTGAGAAGTTGTTGGACGGATCGTGAATACTGTTGCCAGGGCCGGGCGCTGAGGAGAGTGTACGGATGGGTTCACTGCATACTTATCTGGGTCTGAATAGAGATGATGGGTAGTCATTTGGCCGCGCGTGAGTTAATAATTAATAATGTCAAATTGATGTATTTCGACCACGCTGCAGTGCTCATACGTAGTCTCTATCTGTGCTTCGTGCCTTCAGCCCCCCCTGAAACGCGTCGGTACTGGGTTTGGAAGAAAACAGGTTTTTTCTGTCTAGCTGATGGTAGCATATCAGTATGACCATCCCCTAATCACGTAGTACTGCTTGAAGATAGGAATTAGAACTAGAAAGTGGAATCTTCAGATTAAAGAAAAAACTAGTTTGCTGATCAGCAGATCTCTGTAACCGACATGACTTGCAAGGCCCTTCTGACGCCAGTATGCTCCCTTCTCGCCTTTTGTTCGCATCCTAGGCCCCCCTCAATGCTCTTTTTCTTTTTTCCGTAATCCTCATTAAGCTAGAATGGTGGTTTTACACGAGAAGTCCAACCGTACACGCCATTTCACCCGGCCAAGATGCTTACACTCCATAGGAAAGAACCAACTTCAATCAAGATTTGCTTTACAGTGATCTTTGCACACAATGAGGCGTCTGAGGCCGAGTTAGGATGCTGCGGTGACAGTATTTAGACAGTTGCCTCCTTAGCCTCGCTGGCAGGTTTGGGTGCTAATTTCTCCGCTTCCTTCTCGCCATCCTTACTCGAGGATGCATCTTGGGGAATTGAATCGTCCGGAGCTACTTTCTTCGTCTCCTGATCAGCACCTTGGACGTCTGGGTGTGGTGGGGCTACTCCGGCGGCGGCCAGCTCTTCTGGAGATACCCATACTTCGTTGCCGTCACCGTCGATTACGCGCGTCCTCGTCTCGTATCTCGTTTTAAACTCGACTTTGCCTTCGAGAGCTTTCACTTGCTCTTCGTTGAGGATATTGCCGTCCTGGTCGCGATACTCAATCTTTTCCTCGCGTCCGAGTACCTTCTGATCCTTGGGCTCAAACTTGGGGGCCCCGGAGATACCCCCATTTGGGGCGTCTTGTTGATTTTCTACCACAGGTTGCTTGTTGCCTACGGCTGCTTGAGAGGTCTGGGCGACGTTGCTAGGGGCTGTGCCTATCGTTGAGTATGCATCGTACTATACACGAAATCTGCGTTAGCCCATCGTCTGTTTGAAAACTAGATCATTCTTTCGTATGTGCTACATAGCTCATAAATCAAAGGGTGAATGGAGATTCGGCTACGGCTTGAGGCAGGACGGGCACATACAGGCGTTGTCCGTCATTAGCCCCGTCCTCTAGACGGCATGCCTTGGGAAGGAACACTCACGCTGTCCAAGAAAGTATTGCAATCCCAATCCCAGGTATCGAATAGCTTTACGCGATTACACTCAGCCTTCGTCCAGGCATTTCCGTACGCAAGGGGTGAGTAGAGTGCGAAGACAATCGCAGCAATAGCGAGGAGTGCGAGGGCACCAGCCTTGTTGACAATTGGATTTCCCCTGATTCCGGGGATCGCGAATCGAGCTGTGATAAAGTCGTAGATTTGACAGAACGCCATAACGGCGAAAGTGAGAGCAGGGAAGTAATGGTGTAAGAAGAGCTGGCGACCCATAAGGAAGAAGGGGAAGTAATGCAGAGCCCATCCGAGGACTGAAGTTCCTATCTCATAATCAAATCGCTTAAAATTAACGTTGGAGTAATCGTTGTAGCTTCGTTGCCATCGAAGAACGGCAATGCCCTTGAATAGTGCGTAAATGACAACGGCTAGAGTCGCGGTGTACCACACGATAGGATTGCCCATCAGATAGATCTGGCGGTGGTCTTTACCCCAGAAGTTGATGCCACGACGAAGGATTGGCCAGGATTCGGGGCGCGAGTCCCAGGCGTGAGACTCAACCAGGCCCGCGTTCGTCTTCCACATAACCTTTTGCAATTCCCAGAATTTGCCAAAGAAGCCAGGGTTCACGTAGTTGACCTTCTCCGCATCACTGGGGAGGGAAGGGTGCCAATTAGACTCAACGTACCACAAACTGTTAGGTAATGTGCCACCTTTGGCACAAGTTACCTCTTGCTGCTCCGAGGCCCACTCTGGTAGCTTGACCTTGTGAGAGAAAAGCACACAACCGGTCATGATGTGAACTAGCCTAAACTTGGTCTGAATCGTACGGAGCCGCTCCTTGCCGATGGGACCGCTGGACTGTTTCTTAACTATCTCAAAGCGAAATAGATCATTGGCATCACCAGGAAACCCCTCGTATCCGTAAGCAGACACTTCGTTTTGCCAATCAGCTTCTGAGACGGGTGGGCGGACATCGTGAGAATGAAGGCGGCGGTGAGTAGCTGGGTGATATAGGCGAACGACATCACCATCCCTGATGTAATTTTCGGTAATATTGGCCACCTTGTCCCAAGCATCAGTTCCATTAATGGCTTCACCATTACTATCCAATGGCTGAGTCTGATTTTCAAACAAGAAAATATTGTTGTCGTCCTTATGAGGATAGAGGGTAATTTGCTGTTGTTGACTGCCAGTAGGGTACATCAAGGGGTGGGAATGGAGATAGCCGCCTTGCGTGTTGACGTGACGAATAGTGACGCGGCTACCAAAAGCGACGTCAACCGGCACATCTTGCATGCCCTTGTTGTTTAACGTTGCCTGGAATTCAGAACTCATGAACCCATCTCCATCACCAGGGTTCACCAAGCATAGGAAGTGAATGGCAAACATGGCCATATAGAAAGTGATAGGAATTATGATCAAGGAGAAAGCACGAGCCATGAAGTGCTTTGCGAAGATGCGCATGGTGACGGTCTTCGTATCACCAAGCAATACCCACAGCTGCACTAGAGTCAAAACGCCAACCCAGGCAATCGTGAACAGGCCAACCCATTTGATGCTGACAGTAATGCCCATTCCCAAGCCGGTCATGACAAGCCAGAACCACCAGGCCGGCTCGAAAGCCTTCGAGGGGCCCTGTTCATGTTGATTGGTGAAGGATGTGAAGGAGAGCGCGGTGAATGCGGTCGCGATAACGAGCGGGGCATCGAGCAGGATCAGGCGAGCCTGGGTGAGAAGGCCGTTTTCTACATAACATGTAAGCGAAAGTTCTGACAGCTATGGCATAAGCATAGGGTCTGGGAAGCTTACCGAAGACAATGAAAGAGGCACCCAGGGCGGCAGTGGCTGTACGACAGCCAACAGCCTTCAGAGTCAAGAAAATGGTGGGAACCAAGAGAATACCACAGATCGCTGGAAACATTCGCATGGCCACATAGGGGACTCCCGGCTCCAAGTAATCCTTACCAATCTCCTTGAAGTCGAAGTTGCCATCAAAACCGGCAAGCCATCCGAAGAGTGTGATGAGCATCTTAGCCAGAGGGGGATGGACGTCCATGAAGAATTTACCCTTGATATACTTGGTTGCGAATCCGCCAAAACTGTGAAGGACGCTTAGCATTAGCATAGGGATGTATCGAGGGTATGTCTTGGTATGGATCGACTCACTGGACTTCATCAAAGACGACACTCGTGGGTTGGTAGATGCGGAACAGTCGCACAATGGCACCGAGTATGGTTAATACGGCCATAACCTGGTAGTCAGATATGGGTAGCAGAAAAACATCATTGTCTTGGACGCCATCGGAGGTATAGTCGTCGGGACGCTTCTGGACTTGATTCTTGGCGGCTTTGGGCGGGTTATAAGAACCGCCCTTCGTTGAAGGCGGCTTTGCTGAATTGGACTTCCCCATGTTGTGTCGCAAGTTAAGGGTGAGATTGGGAATACACTTGACAATCTCGAAAGGGCGAGGGGAGAAAAAGAGTTCTTGGTGGCCTCTTCTGTTCGGCGTGAAACAAGGAGCTCTGCGCTACGCGGCGTTACGCGGCACAGGTAAGACGATGATCAGAAGATAATTGGGAGGTGTTTAACGAAAGTCAAGAAATAGAATAGATCATTACAAGAAGATGGAAGGGTAAAGTCCCATCGACATCGGGGATCAGAAATTCGGGCGCCCCTTGAATGCCTTCAGGTTCAGAAGGGCTGAGAGTGGAATCAATAAGGGGTGTTGGAGGAGTCGTGAGTCGCACTCTGCTCACGGATTATTTTTCGAGCTGTCAAAAGGTGCATCAAAATGCCCAGGTGGCCATTTTAATGCTACAGTGGCCTTATCCCTTATCCGATTTGGCGGATTGGCGCAGGGGTCTAAGAAATAGCTTCAGCTGCTAAGGTTTTTGAAGGACCCGAATACATACCTACCTAGTTTGTGGGAACCAATCAGGGAAGTGCTTTAAGAAAGTACTGACAACCTAGGTACTATGTATGTATACCACAGATATATTGGATTTGGTACATGCAATACGTACGTACATAACTTCAAATCTAACGACCAAGTTCATGTGCTTCTGAGTGGGCTTCATATATCTGTTGGTCTATTATATAAACTGAGGTAGTTCCTCAGAAATTTCTAGGTATCTTGTAACCCTCAATTTTTCTAACTATTGTATCGTACGTATGTACGAGTGCATTCACCTCCTATGTACATTAAGTAATTGATTGCAGGTACACTTGGTTTGAGCTTAGGGAATGTACCTCTCTACATAGATATATGTACATATACTCACTATATCTTACCTAATATCCGTTCGCGAGGCTTGTTAAGCCCACGGACTATCTTTAAATCCGTCATTGATGAGGTTGGGGTACCGAGCATGCCTCAACCTATCATGTATGTAGCTAATTTTGCCTGCGCTTTTGCTGCAACATCAACACACGTCTCCACCACCACCTTCATCGACCGCATTCATCACTTTTACGACGCGAGGGAGGCTTCAACATTGCCGTCACAATGGCTGCAAATACTAACGGCGATGCAGCTGCCATATTGGATGAGATCAAACCTCCACAAGGTGTCGTCTTGCCGCCAAAGGAATTCAGAAGTGAGTTGATATTGCACCCTTCAAGTTACAGATCTAACTTTGTCCTAGCTATCCTTGAGAAGACAGCCGGCTTCGTCGCCCGAAATGGTATCGCATTTGAAGATCGCATTCGAGAGAAGGAAAAGCACAACCCGAAATTCAGCTTCCTGAGCAATGCCGACCCCTACAATCCTTTCTACCTATGGCGATTGAGCGAGATCAAAGAAGGTCGCGGGACCACCATTGCCGCTGGGAGAACAGGCGAAACTGCCACCGTTGTCGAAGAAAAACCCACAGGCCCTCCCAAGCCTCCTGACTTCCAATTCTCCGCGCGTATGCCCAACATCAGCGCCCAGGATCTCGAGGTTGTGAAGCTGACTGCGCTGTTCGTGGCAAAGAATGGGAGACAGTTCATGACCGCCCTCTCGCAGAGGGAAACTGGAAACTACCAGTTTGACTTCCTCAGGCCTAATCACAGTCTGCACAATTTCTTTCAGCACCTAATCGGTCAGTATTCTATGCTCTTGCGAGCCGGCGGCATCGATGGTGAAGGCGGAAGGGCTCAGCAGGAACGAATCGCCGAGCTACAGCGGAACGTCGATGACAAATTTCACATTCTAACTCGGGCCAGACAAAGGGCAGAATGGCTCAGGCACCAGGAGGATGAGAAGCAGAAGAAAGAGGAGGAAGAAGAAAAGGAACGACTATCATACGCCCAAATCGACTGGCACGACTTCGTCGTAGTCGAGACCGTTGTGTTTACCGAAGCTGATGATCAAGCAAATCTTCCTCCGCCCACTTCCCTCTCTGAATTACAATACGCTTCCCTCGAACAAAAGGCCAAGATATCTGTTAGCGCTAACCTACGTATTGAGGAAGCTATGCCTACAGATGAAGATAATGCTTATAATGCGCACGCAGCACAGCCCAGTCTCAATCTCCCACACCATACAGCATATCCTGCACAACGTGCGCCCGGGGCTCAGCCATATCAATCCACTCCAACACCGCCCCAAGCAGCTTATCACATGGCCCCGCCCACACCATCAAACGGGGCGCAGGAAAATGAAGAAGCACAGAGAATACGGGAGAGAGAAGAGGCTCGCATGCGGATGCAACAGGCTCAAGCTGAGGCTAAAGGTGGTGCTGCCCCGATGAAGATCAAGGAGAACTATGTCCCTCGAGCGGCTGCTCGAGCAGCGAATCGGCAGGGGACCCAAATGGCCCTTTGCCCGAACTGTAAGGAGCAAATTCCGATGAACGAGCTAGAAGCGCATATGAGAATAGAGCTACTGGATCCGCAGTGGAAGGAACAAAAAGCGAAAGCAGAGTCGCGCTATGCGACTACGAATTTGGCGCATACCGATATGGCTAATAACCTAAAACGCTTTGCAAGTCAGCGTGGAGACCTTTTCGACGGTGTTACCGGACAGCCTATCACGGAAGAGGAGATGGCACGAAGGAAACGGGCGGCGATGAACAGCTTCGACGGCAATCTCGAGGGCCGGAGCCAGGCGCACATCAATCACATGCAGAACGTCAACGTCGACGAGCAGATCGCCCGGATTCACCAGAGATTCGCTAAGGATAATCAACAAGCACACTAAACTGTTGAATAGCTCCGTACTGGAGCCAAAGCTGCATGGAGGAGGCAACAAGTGCTAGGGTCCTGATTACGCGAGTGCCTCAGATAATGGTCGTGCCGTGATCTTCAGAGAGTTTTCTCCCTTCCTCCATATATGTCTGTCCAGAACGGCGGACAAGAACCTGGTGATCGGGAGGCGGACATAGGGACGGCAGGCAAGCAAGCGATCGGGGAGCTTCCAAAGGTAAACGATACCCACTAAATAGCACGTCTTGTTCAACAGGCTCATTCTTTTAATATAGCTGCTGTTTTCATCGTCCACCTGCCCGCTTCTCCCCCATCAATCATCACGAACCAGGACATGCGTGACTGGCTCTTCGTATGTATGGAAGGGAGAAGTCGGTGCTCTTGCTTGTAGTGCTACTCGCTGTGTTGTAATAATATCATATCTTGGATATCGTGATGCGATATCACTTGTACACAACTGTATTATCATTGCCCAGGTATAGGGGCGAAAGGGAGGGTATGCTATATACATACATATATCCGGGCCTGGGCGTTCCGGTCATGTTTTTATTATTATCATGGTAGAGTAAAACTATATTTCTCTCTTATCATCTCACATAGACTCACAAGCGCCCGTATCGCAATACACGAATACTGAATGGGCTACATCAAGGTTTCTTTTTATTACAATCGATTTAGTTGCTTTAGGTAGTAGTACATCATCCTTCGTTGGTTGCTATGATAGCCTTGCCCCGATGCTCTATTATCATAGGTCAGGTTAGGTTAGGTTAGGTGAGTAGGTTAACCTAGGCATACGTGAGATCCGACCCGGTTCGGTCCCGTCCTGCATGTATTTGTTGAGATACATTAAGTAGCGTATGCAACTATTCCATCACCCCATCCTCCCCCCCTTCCTCCTCCTCGTCGTCGTCGTCGTCGTCTTCCGCGGCGATGATGTCCTCAACGATCAGGTTGCCCGACCGGCCGATCCGCTCGCCCACCGTCGCCGCCGCGTCGGGCTCGTAGACGACGCGCGGCAGCGGCGCGACGATCCGGAATCGGTACTCGTGCTCGTAGGCGTCGGGACGCTCGGTCTTCTCGTCGACGTCGGCGTCGGCGTCCAGCAGATCGCAGCACTCGACGAACGCATACAGCTCCTCCATCGTGGTGGCGGCAGCGAACCGGCGGACGACTCGCCCGTTCGTGCTCGAGCCCTCGGGCATCTTGAGCGCGAGCCGCACGATGTCCTTGGCCGCGCTCCCCGCGTCGGGTTCCGGCGCGATCGTCGTCGCCCGCCACCGCCGCCACTGCTCGCGCTGCGCGGCGCGGCGCTCGGCGGCTTCGGCCTCCTCCTGTGCGCGCTTCTCGGCGGCGGCCGCGGCAGCCTCGGCTTCTTTCCGCTGGCGCGCGCGTTCGCGGTCTCGGGCTAGCGAGCGTTCGTAGGCGGAATCCTGCTCCGTCCGCAAGTTGCGAGC
Source organism: Xylariaceae sp. FL0662B (assembly GCA_022376535.1). Taxonomy (NCBI): domain Eukaryota; kingdom Fungi; phylum Ascomycota; class Sordariomycetes; order Xylariales; family Xylariaceae; species Xylariaceae sp. FL0662B. Next base: position 226,386 of record JAJJKD010000015.1, on the reverse strand, counting down.
GACTTCGTGGGCAGCGCGTTCGGCGCGCACGCCGGCGAGGTCGGGCGCGTACTTGTTGATGGCGGTCTGGATCTCGGCGAGGTAGGTGGAAGAGGATAGCGGGCCGACGAGCCGCTTGACGATGCTCATGCGCGTGCTGCCCTCCTTGGGCGTCAGACACACCAGAGCCGAGAAGGGGTACTTCGTGCAGTTGTACTCGGCGGCCACCTGATAGGCTTCCGAGTCCAGCACGTTGCCGCCCCAGAGCACGATGTTGTTCGCCGGGTCGTTGATGAAGCTGACGACTTCGGGCGACAGCAACGTGTCCCGCGTGAACGACTCCATGTCGTCGTGCTCCGGCGACATTAGCACTATGAGGAGAAACTTAAGATCCTTCTTGGCTAGATCGAGTGCCTGTGCGAAACCACCCTCGTAGAATGGTAGGTTGCTGTTCCCGTACTCTTCCTCGAATTCCCGCTTGAATCGTGCTGCCGTGTCTCGTGGCATCAGCATCCGCCGCCCCATCGTGCCCTTCCATCCGCTTGTCATCGTCGTTGTGATTGTGCGGGGTCGTATTGATGCTGGGAGGAAGGTAAATATGTACATGAAGGCTCGGAAAAATGTCGAGATGGCCTTGTATCCAAAATTGAAGGGAGAGAAGAGCAAGGTGAGGAGGAAGGGCGGGCGATGGGTCGTTTGAGGCTGGGGCACAATTCTAGGAGCGGGATCTGGTCGGGATCGCGGTGGAACTCGTCCGAAAGAACCGGAAGAGGCCATGAGGCTTTCCTGCAGGTTCTCTTGTCTCGCTGGTTGACGCGGGATGTGGTTCTGTGTTGCCATGGCTTCGGCCACGGGATCAGGCCCTTCTCCATCGAAAAACTTGGAGATGGCTATTTGAACGTTCCATTGAGATCTCTCCATCAAAGGCACTGCATCTTTAATATCCTGGGCTGTGACTTGGGTGTACTGCTCCAGAGCCGATTGCTGTTCCGGAGAGAGCCGGCTTATGTCGACATCTCCGTCACTTGTCATCTTGGCGATGGATATACTTACGACCAACTAAGCTGTTTTGTCATATATTATACCAGCACCCCATCAGTCGGCCATACAAGTGTGAGGCTCTGGAGAGGGAAACGAGAAGCAGCCAACGTCCTTCCAAGGGGAGCTGCCTCGGACGTGCTAGTGCTGCGTGTGACTTGAGAATTAGGTTCGGGAGTCAGGACTCAATTCAATCTTCTCGTAGAATGCTTAGCCATGGATCCGAGCATCATCTATGATTTAGCACCGATGGCAGACGGTGGTTTGATATTAAAAATTCTTAGGGGCCCTGGATGATGTCGATAGGATAGCTAGGGTAAAGGTGTTAGATGCGGCGCACTTGGTTTGAATGCCGATACAGGCCCTGGGTCCTTATCAACGTTGCAGCAAAATATGTAGATAACAGATATGGTGAAATTGATGGACAACTCGAATTAATTGTGCATGTCAGTGGCTTGTTGCATCTGTGGCTGTAAAAAGAAGCTTGAGTTGGGTTTGATTCCTGACAGCACCATTGATTACCTAATGCATTCGCTTTAGTACATAGATACATGTACATATAGCTGCGGATGTATTGCTTTGTCACCCAAGGCCTTACTCAGAAATATATGTACATTCTACATAGAGTTCTAACATGAGCTGCCCCGCCTCATACACTCAATTTGCAAAGAAGCTTGCTTTGGGGCTTATAACATCACTCAACAAACTACTGGATGTTCATATTTTATTTATGATTTGAAATTTCTAGGTCACAAGGACACTTATCTTAGAACATGTAAAGACATCTACCGATAGTGTTCTGTTAAAAAAGATGGGAAAACCCAGACTTGACATACCTCCGTCCATGTGCATGTATGCTCAAGATTCTCAGAAAGTACACGTACATACTTACTCATTAGGTTTTCGCTACAACTTACGGATTAGCGCAAGATCTACAGTACCCCTCATACGCCTTATGACTAGGTATATTTGTGGGACACTGATACCAGAATAGACCTAAGTTGTGGCACAAGCTGCAGCAAAACCTAAAGTATATATATACATATGTAATGTATGTTGGGTATGTATTTATTGAAAATATTCAAATCCCTGGTTCGAGGCTGCGACGGAGTGAAATCTTGGCACTCCCCTTCGCGCCAATCACCACCATTCATCCGTCGTCATCCTACTACATACATACTTCGTCCAGGTGGTAGAGTACCGCCGTCGTTGCTTCCTTCACTCCTTCGTGAGCTTATCACCATCTCCTTTAGATCCCCCCAATGGAATTCAATTGACGATACAACCCCCGCCTCATAAGACCCGATTTCTGTTGTGCCGAGCATTTGATCTATGGGCGAGACGTCGCCCTTACGCGTTAGAAAATGGGAGCGCTTTAAGGTATTGAGTAGGTATGAATTCCTTTCTACCTGCTCCCATACAGTCCTGTATCCTGTCATCATGTACCCGTGTGGTTCTCTATATTGTATTTTCTGAGGATCATGGCGGAGCAGAGTTGTACGGCTGTTTCAAATGTCCGTTCCAGCCTTTGTCAAAACTAACAGATTGCCTACCCAGGGGTTGTATTGACAGGTGCGGCGACGATTTCCCAGCCTGACATCGCGGCTACTCCATGACGAGATCCTACCAGCTCTATCCACACAAATGGCGAATACGCGCTTCGGTACTGCCGATAGAGGGAGGCAGATGGCTTCTCCACGACCTAAAACGCGTGGTAAGTCCTTGCCTACCAACATTTCCAGACGTAACATGGGTATAATGCCAGCCTGTGGCGTCTAAGTTAACCTCCGCCTCTATTCTAACGTAGCCGCCTACGCTTTCCCAGATACAAAGGACACTCTTTGCCGGAATGTACTCATATATGGTCACTGCCGTTATGAGGACCAAGGCTGCGCCTTCAACCATGATCAGAACAAGGGTGCTTCTAATTCAATTGACTCGTAAGTCGACCATACTCAAAATCACCCTTATGAATTTACCTCCCTGTACTGCCCGGCTGGCACTTTGGCGACTTGCTCTGCGGACTCTCCACGATAGACCCGATACGGCTTTCAAGGCGATAGTTTCGGCGAGGCTACAATTCAGCAATAGTTCATCCAGCGCGCATCGAGAGAGAATATCACAACAATTGTGCTCTTGGGATCTTGATCTACTACTAGAATCTCCTCATGACGAGGAGTGGTAGCCTTGAAGATGGGCAGCGCTCAACAGGACATCCTTTGTCCGATGATCCCAAACAAGATCCTACTTTTCTAGATGGCAATACGGATCGGCAGTGGCCCTCTCCTCAATTCGGACTCTCCATCGATGATCTGGATGATTTCCCCCCTCTTTCAGCTACATCATGCATTCCGCGACCCAACGGACCGGGTTGGGGTCAAAGGCAGTCAATGTCAGCGACTCTCAATAGCAAGAGTTCAATATGTGAACCGGTATCACAGGTTCCCGGTTTATCATCTGAATCTCAACCGTCAAAAGATGCCATTTTGAAGAATAAAGGAAAAGACGGTATAAGGAAGGCCATCAGCTCTTCACAGTCTATTAGTACGCGGTCCGTTTCCTCGATACAAGTGACCCCATCTGGGACCATGTCAAAAAATTTGCAACATTTGGCGGACTTGGCGAATTCAGAACTCAATATTCTGTCCGGTCATAATCTGGTTTATTCACCTAGGATGGGCACTGGAGACTCTGAAACTCTTCATTCCGATGTCTCTCGATTCTCTGGGCGTGGTAAAAATTGCGGCCTTAGTCTATGCCATAAGGCATACGGCTCTTGTCCAGATCACAAAAGGTCTTCATCATATTCATCTTGGAGTACTCGTGACCCGGAGAGTCACAATGGACGAGAAACACCGTTTTATCCCCGCCGACGCCGTGAGTTTTCGGCACCACTCAACAGTCGTGATATCAGCCCGGAAAACATCAGTCCAGGAGTGCCAGCCACGTCAGATAGAATTCGCGGGTCTTACCGCAATGAGCTTGCTAACCAATCATCCGATAGTAGCACAAAAAAGTCATTGAATGTCGACTCGCCGTCATTCACCCCTGCCCAGCTAGTGGGCAAAAAGTCGAACTTCTCGACAAATGCTACACCGTTTACTCCCAGGGGAGCCGCTACGTGTAAGCTATCCAACGCGCTAGCGCCTCCCTACATTTACTTACATGAACAGCTACGACCACAGCTCTCCAACAAGATCCCGGGGCCTCATTGTACAAGGGTCCGTTTCCAGACTTTACTCCACAGAATTACGACTTGAATACTGCAGTATGTCTATCAGTTGCGGCACCTAAGCGTCCCTCACTGACAGAAACAGTCTTCTGCAGCAAATGGTTCATCTGATAATGGGTCTCTTGGGTATGATCCGTTTACAATGTCAAGTGTTAACCAGGCACTCCCATCAACACAATATAATCCATACGCCGAAGAACACAATGCCTTGGCTGGAGCAGGTGCACCGTTCTACGGAGCTCAGAGCACTTTTACAACTCCATCACAACCTGTAAGGACATCTTTCCTGCCATCATGGTTTAGAGGCTTTTACTTACTGATTTAAGCTACAATATCATCTCTACTACCCCATTAGCACAGGAAGGGAAAACCTGCAGCCCTATCAGAGACAGGTACATGATTTATTCCTATCAGAGTCTTTGAGAGAGGATCTTCAGAAGAAATCTGAAGCTGCCAGACAAGTCCTTGCAAGCCAGCCTGGCGTGCAACTACCTTCTCTACAGCAGTACCATACCCTCGTTCCCTTAGATACCAAAATTCGAAGTGCAACCAGTTTTTTTGGGCTTCCGAGCTGGGTATTCAAAGCCACTTCCCGCAAAAACGGGAATATTTTCTGCCTTCGAAGAATTGAAGGTCGGTTTACTTGCTCATTTGTGTAGAATTGAACTAAATGCTGTCATCAGGATTTCGCCTAACGGACGGAGAAGCGATTAAAGCGGTGAACTCGTGGAAGAAGATTATACATCCTAACATAGTCACCACAATCGAAGCGTTTACCACAAGGGATTTTAACGATAGCTCGTTGGTGTTCGTCCACAGCTACCACCCATTGTCGAAGACTTTGGCGGAATACCACTTTCCTAGCAATCGGTACGGCCGTGTGGCCCCTGTACCGGAAAAAGTACTATGGAGTTATCTCGTCCAATTCTCCAGTGCGCTCAGGACCATTCATAAGGCTAAGCTAGCCGCGCGATGCATCGATATCAGCAAGGTGATATTAACAGACAAGAATCGTCTTAGGCTTAGTGCATGCTCGGTTCTTGATGTACTACAATTCGAAGCATCCCATCGACTTGAAGAGCTGCAGCAGGATGACCTCTTTCAAATCGGGAAACTGATCCTGAGCATTGCTACCAATACACCACCACGCAACCTTAACAGTGACCTTCGACTACCCCTGGAGCAAGTGGGCAGGACATATTCTCTCGAACTCAAGGAAAGAATAACTTGGCTGCTCAGTCCACCGCAAACCATACCAGCGAAGACGGCAGAACATTTGGCGTACGATCTTGCTCCGCATTATGACGATACACTCGTCGCGTCTTTTAATGAGCATGATGAGATCACTACTCTTTTGGGTAGGGAACTTGAAAACGGCAGGATCGTGCGATTGATGGCGAAATTAGGCGCTATCAACGAACGGCCGGAATTTGATAGTGATCCCAATTGGTCCGAGACTAATGAGCGATATACTTTGAAGCTCTTTCGAGACTACGTCTTTCATTCGGTTGACGCCCAGGGAAACCCAGTAGTAGATCTTGGACACATCATCAGCTGCTTGAATAAGTTAGACGCTGGCACTGAGGAGAAAATCTATCTTACGAGTAGGGATAATCAGTCGGCCTTTATCGTTTCGTATAAGGAGTTGAAGAAGCAGCTTCTAACCGCATTTGGTGAACTACTTAAGGCCAGCACGAAACAGCAGGCAGCCCGTTTAGCCTATTAAGCTGACCATGGCTGAGTTTCTGTTTGCTGTACGGGATCAGCTGACAGGTCCCCTTCCACAGAGGGATGAAAACGGAATCATAGTCTGTTACGGGGACCAAACGTTTGGGGCGACGCGTCTGGGGCTGAGCAACTCGGGACAAACAGCCGGATCCTGGATCGGGAAGCAGTGATGCATATAACTTTGCGGCTCATTTGAGAACATGATTGGGAACTTCAACGCAAATATTGGGCTATCTTATATTATGGAGATGATTAGTCGGACCGGAGAATAAGACATGAACTTCACGCACGCGAGCCTCCCCATGTGTTTCTGATAAGCAGCATGGTTAACGATTAGTTTGGGCATGTTCAGCGCCGCCCGGACTGAATGATGGAGCTGGCTGGGGAAAGGGACTGTCCCCTAAGAGATGAGGGTCCTTTGCAGTCTACGCTTGATCATTTGGTCCATCATCGCGGCGCTGTCACTATGCCGGCCAGCAAGGGGCCTTGCAACGTGCGGAGTATTATTGATTGATTGGACTATCTTGTATGGATGGGGGGTGGTATCTTTTGGAATACAAACGGACCCGAAGAGACGCATCGAATAACAACTTTTCTTTTTTACCCCCTCCTCATCCAGGCCTCTAGATCTAAGTATCTATCTGCTCAGATCCCGGACCCCACCAGCAGATTGCCGGAGCTCAAAGGAACGACAATGAGTGATGTATACAGCAAGATCATGATTTGGGGAAGGGGGTGGGGAGGAGGTTTGTCGGATGGGACGGACCTACTACATACGACGAAAGAAAGAGGATTCGAAGGTGAGGTAGGTGGGTTGGTTGGTTGGCTGGTTGGTCGAACTTCGAGATGCAGCGGAATGCGGGTTGATAGGATGGTAGGTGTAGAGTATAAACAACTAAGTAGAACAAGCGAGGTTTTTCTCACGTTAACGATTTATTTGGTCCTCTGTGTTCTTCTGCGTTAGATTTGTTGTTGTGACGGCGCTGTGGGATTGGTTCACTTAGTCTCCTGGACTGCACCCTCGGAGAAAGAAAGGGTGTAGAGAGAAGTAATTATGTTTCCCTCCCCCCCCTTTTCCTCTAATTGTGAAAGGTCCATGTTCGGTATGAGTGTCGCGATACCTAGGAGGCAGATATGTTTACGTGGCTTGCGCTTGCTATCTGTCACCCTGTCCTATTGATACACATATACATGGATGGCCATTCAGGTAAATCACTTTATAGTAGTTCTACGTAAAGACTTGAATACACGAGTTCGTGTCAGAAGTGAATATACCCATGTACTAGAAGGGAGAAAAGGGGGCCAACTTAGAGCGCTCGTTTAGCATATGTATATTGTAGGTAAAGCCACTGTACTCGAGCAGCACGTTGCCCCTAGGTATCCCTCGACAGCCGTGATCATACCCTAACCCAGTGGGTTATTGAGAAGGGCACGTACGCATGTGTGTTTATCATGACTGAACTATCTGGAAGAACGGCGTGGCGGCCTATTCAGCTCTGCCAGGAGTAGATGTTGGCTTCAGGGTTGTAGATTATAGACTGGGTATTCTCGTGCAATTCTTCCCCCCTGGATACTCCGGTACTCGAAAAGGTCCCGGCGAAACCGAAATAGTCTAGCACGCGTATGTACGTCAACGAGGGGGCTACCGCGGTGTGAGCCATATGGCTTCGGAATAGAAATGTGGGATTGTACATAATACAGTATGCGTGAATACCCCAGGATCACGGTGCTTACCCACTATATACTGGCGCAATCGTTATATAAGCATGCTAGAAAGTGTTGCTAAAGCTTTAAGGGAACCTCCAGCTTACCTGACGAATATCAATATATGTCCTGGTCGATATTGCTGCTAGGATAGCTCAATATGCTTCGGTTGGACCATCGTTACAGACACTGCTAAGTTAATCTACGCTATCCTTGCCAGTGATCGCAAATTAAAGCTCGTGTATAGCCGAAGTCAACGCATACTAGCATAGCTTGTTTTCACTAGTTTAGGAAAAGTTGTGCTATCATTATGATCATCTGTTCCCTTTTATGGTGTGTGTGAAATAGCAACTTCCCTGGTACGTTAATTATGGTCCCGGGAAGCCTAAAAAGAAGCAGATACCCCTGTGTACTTCCATAATTTAGGAGCATGTAAGTAACCAGAAGATGTGCTGGTGCTATATTTTTAGATCTGGCCTGTTGCAGAAGAACCTAATGATGGCAGGTAGGAATGATTTCGAAAAGTGGTAACGTCAGGCAATAGATGATCTTCTACAAGACCGAGATACCGGTTTGAAGGACATACACGTGCTTAAGTTCTCAAGCGTGTAGCTTGACTGACTGTAAGGAACGTACGGCAACGGAAGGGCTATATATATATGGGACAGTGATGAAAGTATGAATGAATAGATCTATATTATAAGCCTTCCTCTAGCAGCAATTTCTTCAATAGTGGCTTCCGAACAGGTAGGTGGTCTCATTTCATATACTTTGCATACCCGTTACGTACGTACCTACGCAAAAGCACGCTTCGGTATCTACGCAGACGAATTAGAATCCCTCGCACAAACTCCTTGCCTAGCTGTCTCGAGATTTCGGTATACACGGTAGCCGATGATAGCTATTCACACGCTTTCCAGAGTTGATTGATGCTTATCTACACCCAGTTTTTAGTATCTCTTTAGAGACTAATACAGTCTCAACAGCCACGATGACCCTGATGGCGTATACATATACAGTGACTCTAGCTCAATAAGTCGATACAGTGAGCGCAGCGTGCCCATCCTCTAAGTGACCAATCTCAAAAAACCGAATGCTATAAGATTCATGGCGAAGACGAGGTATGAACACGAAGGTGCGTAGTGTTGTTTCAAGAGGGCTGTTCATAATGTAATGCCTGTAGTGAAAAGTTTGCAGTGCCGGTAATAGAGGCGGTTCTCTGACTAGTAGAAAGCGCATGAAATATGGAGGAATCAAAAGCATTCGAGCATGGACCAAAGTGTCTCTGGGAGGCTTGGTGGAAAGGGGGGAAGGGGGAGGAGGGGGGAAGATAGTCTGCTGAGGCTGTCACGAGTTGATATCGAACGCGCGTATCAAGTCTAATAGCATGTGCTCAACACCTATTTCTTTAATTCGGGCGCCCTGGTAGTATATTTATTCCTCTCAAGATTCTCTGATAGCTATTTTTACCCGAGAGGGGTCATTGACTTAGTATGCCTGGTACATGGTTGCTTAGATGCGACCCCACCACAACCAAGCCCAGATGACGTCCCGTGTTTTCTGATAGCGCCTTGCGATCAGGATGTCCGGCTCTTCGGGGGACTTGCCGCTACGATGAGATCTATCTCAGTTTTAGTTTCTCCAATTCTGTTAGCCCAGCCGGCAACAGATCTTTGTTTCGTGTTCATAACGACACCTAACCACTTTACGGTACCCTCCCTCATACCACATAATAAATAAGGGGGTACATGTGGTAGCCCGCCGTTCTTCGATATCATACTCTCCCCTGCGAGCCCTTGGCTTTTCGAAGCTCAATCCTCGCCCTGTTGCGCAAACGGATTCTCGATCTCCTCGCTTCCCTCTACTGGGCTAATAACCACTAGTAGGGTGCCTCGGGCGACCACAAGGCCGAGGGAACGGGTAGCTTCCTTGCCTTCGTCGTCTATAGGAGGCATGCATTAGAATTTGCTTAGACGGGATAGCCTACGATGACCTGGGGAGCCTACCTCGCATAACCTCTTGCACTTCATCCAAGACCAAGTTCATTAATGCGTCATAGCCCTTGAGCGTGCCAGTGACTATCGAATATTAGTTACGCTAAGCAGTTACCTGGTCTGTTGATAGTTGTAGGGTGTCCGGTGTGCTGGTCGGTGGGGAGGGCATCGCATACCTTCTCGGCCACCATTGAACTTGACCGTAATCCTCTTATCCATATATTTGCTAAGGTCGAGGATGTTTTCCTTCTTGGGGCGCTCCCGCTCCTGGGATGCGCCGCCGGCGGGAGCCGAGTCGGCTCCGTGCCCACCCCTGCCGCCACGTCCGCCCCGCGCTCCGCGAGGCTGTCCGCCACCTCCTCGGCCACCGCGGTACTGGGCACGGTCGGCCATTGCTGTGGTGCTGTGTGGAAGTGGATTGGTGTGACAGACGTTCGGTACGCGCGTGTGGGCTGCAGCTCGTTTGCGTCAGGGGTGATTCGAAATGTCCTGCGTAGATTGCGAGCTTGACCGGCCGAAAGATGCGGTGAAGAGGTATCCCAAACGACCGGCGACCTAAATTTCGGAACTTCGGAATGCAGAGATAGGGGGATAAGGGTCTGGACTGGTCGGTGACAAGACGGTGTCGCAGACCGGCGGTTGAGATTGGATGAGGTTATCGTCGGGTGACCGCGAACCTTGCAAAGTTCGGTTGGGATGTGCGTTTCCGGCCTAGCTGACTAGGTTATATGTGCCTACTACGTGTCTAGAAGTTACGTGTATGGGCAGCCCGTACGGCAACCCGTGTTGGCAGGGGGCGAGGTGATAATAAAAGCACAAGCTAATGCGTCGTAGACTCGGAACTAGACTGTCGGGATTTGCCAACAAGTTAGAAAAATCTGGTAACGCGGGAGGCAAGAATGTGGTTGTGCTTTGCGGCGACTGTCGATCAATTGAAAATTACTATGTAGCGATGGAGATGGGGGTTGATGGACTTTTTCGGCGGCTCGATGATATGTGAATTATGTGAATGGATAAGAACAAGGACGAATTGTGGAGTGTGAGATAACGAGGCTACTGTAGCAGGCTGGCAGGCTGGCAGGCTGGCTAGTCCGGACATTTTACTGATTGTCTAATACGACGTAAGGCTGCGAAGACCCTGAGCCGGGGGGTCCCGGGTGTCGGGATGTTTGTTCTGGAACGATTCTTTCCGGGTTGCTGTACCGCCAGCTGATACCTGATATATATACCAGATGGGGGATAGATAGTAGTTCCCTCGCAGCCTGACCTTGGGTGTTACATATGTGTGTATGTATGTACGTACGTATGCATGTACAGTACATACATACCTAGAGCTATATGTATTAGGAGAACCCTGCTATGTATTTCGGACGGAAGGTTAAAAAAATAGCCTACCGAGTTTTGTAAGCCTATCACGCCGTAAACGTACCGTTTTGCCTCAACAAGTCATTACCAATAATAGCAATAATGATTATAATAAGAAGAATAATAATGTATTATATAATATATATTTGTGCGTGTATTAGTGTGACTAATAGGGATGAACACGACCGGGTTCAAAAGAAGTATATTTTGCAAGTCATCATGGTCGTTTCTTTATCTGAGATGAGATATCTGCCTATGTCTATATAAATATGGATGTATACGTATGCGATGGTAAATTTAATGGGATATAAAAAGTAAGGTATACAACCCACATGCACTACGTATTAATAGGTGATATTGATGTTAGTAGGAAGTACTTTATGTAGAGATGCGTAGCCTAGGTATAGCTAAATACCAGTACCGCTAGAGCTAAGGAGTGGATGCGGGGAACATCCAATTCCATGGGCTACCTAACTACTTCGTAACCTAGCCCCCCTAACCTCTATTGCTACCAAGACATGTCCGTACTTCTCCTACATTATGTACTACTAGTACTTGTCTGAGGCTAGCTTAGCACATAGCAGCAGTTGGAAGCGAAAATATTGAAATGGAAAACAGTCGGATCCATGTTCCTTGTTTACAGTACTTAATGTTGCCACGACCGGATCGTCAAAGATGCAGCTTCGAGAAGGTTGAGGAGTTGATAGTTCAACAAAAAACAAAAAAGTCTTATCACGTTCGAGCTCCCCAAGGATCTCATATATCAAGGCACGACGGAGCAATGGAGACACAAATCAGTTCGGTTATCGAATAACGAGGCGAGAGACCCTGAAAATATCACATCCTGACATCCCTCCACACGGCTCACATCACATCCATCCGAATTTTCACAAGTCTAGAGATGCACATCGAATCCATCGATGCAGGGCCAAGCAGATGCATCTTGTCGATCAGTTTCTTGTTCTGTAAGGCGGCGTGGATCACATAATCGGAAAAAGCGAGGAGAAGGGGCAAAAAACCAACACTGGCGATCCATTCTCTGGACGGGACCGTGTACACAGTTGAAGGTGACAGGGAAGAGAAACAGGGAGGTGCAAAAGGAAGCGATTGACGTCTTTGAGCATACATAGTACATACATATAGTAAAGCTGGAAGTAAGTAGCATACATACAATACACAATACCTTAGGTATGTTGATGGATAGACAGACAAAATGTAGAGACGGGGTAGGTCAGTATACATGTAAGTGGACTGAATGACTATGTCGTCTGAGGGGAAGGGGAGACGGTTTGCTATGGCGCTGTGGGAATATTTGACTATGATCCGTTGAAGAGTGCCCATTATTATCAGATGCTTAAACTAGACGAAATAGATCGGGCTATAAGCTGGCAATGCATACACGTAGATGATCTAGCGTGCATTGCAGCTACACAAGGTTAGGTAGTACATGTAGCCGTATGAACGTGTAGTCGTAGTCGTATGTAGGCGTAGGTTGTCGTACGTAACCTATTAGTAGTAGGTAGGTAGGTAGGTACCTGACAGCCCGAGGTTAGGTTGTATGTATGTATGTATGTATGTAGGTGTGAGGTTAGGTAGGAGGTAAGGACCAGGTCTGTATGTATGTTACAGGACATGTATATGTAGTATCAGATGTTGGCTCGTGCTTTTGCCTCAACTCAATCGAGTAAAAAGCATCAAGGGGAAAAAAAAAGTCCACTTCGCAATTCAAACCGTCGCCGCGCTTGTTGTGGGCTCCTCTGTCAATTTTCTTGTTGCTATTAAAGAGAGAAAAAACCCCCCATCAATCGTATTTATTGACTATGCCCGCTATTAGTCTACCATATCTACCGTAACTATTTCAAACTCAGATATTTCAAGCCCGCAACGCCCTTTCAAATCCTACACCCGCTTTCCAAACATCATCAAAAGCCAGTCCTAAAATGATTTGAGCCTTTCTGATACGCCGTCTTTTCCCGATTCTTTTGCTGTCCGCGTCGAGGTCGAATAGCACACATACCTAATGTCCTGCTTCCCTACTTAAAGTACCTTGACTTACTGACCTGTCTACTTATCCAAGTACCGGTCCCGCCCCCTCTCCCTCTTTTTCCCCGTTCTCCTTTCTTCATTTACCTTCCTTGTATCTACCCATACATATATCTGAGCTGCTGCATGCGTGTCTCTTGGGGTGTCCGTCGTGGCATGTCGTCCTTGTGACCATCCCGAGCTCGCTTACTTAGCAGCTCGGTACGCCTGTCTTCCAAGTCTGCTGTTGCTGGTCTCCCGCTATCTCTCATCGCAACTCTGGTCGACTAGGTTACCATTTGGGATATCTAATACGTAATAAGACTACTTAAACCACTTGTACCATTTTTTCCTACGTTAATACAGACCCTCCTCAACAATCCAGAAGTGGCACACGGCAACACAACTCCCGCGTCTGCGTATACCTATGTCAACACTCTGTTGACGGGACCAATCGGGCGGGACAGCTGGGTGTTTTAAGAGCTTCTAGGCTCTTCGCACGTCAGAGCGCCAGAGATTTCAAAGGTGCCCTGTTGTACATCTCTAGTTGTGAGGCATGGGATGATGGCGCACATCACAGATTCAGATCAACATAAACGGAAAAGAGAGGTTTCCGATGACAATGGCAGTCAAGCGCCGCATGCGGACCGTATTCCGCAGCCTCCTCCACCCCAGTCAGGTAAGTCGCACACGCCTCTAGACGATGGCCCGCCAGCGATCATGGGTGTCCTTGTTCAGATATATGACAATGCTCTACTACTTCTGGCTGCTACTATGCCCCAGTATAAGGTCGATCCGCCGCCTACTATTTAGTTTCCATCTCCTTCATGTGCCCCTGCTTCTTCACGTCCAATGAACACTTTTCGGTTGCTGCCCGGGTGAATTTTCTCGGCAAGCTTTTACTGACCGGTTTACAAGGCAGCATAGTCCCTATAAACTACCTCTCCCGGGCCCATTCTGTTAAGCTCAAGCTTATACAGGGTGATGGCGATACCATTTCCGACGTTCTCACTCTCATCAACGAATATGAAGGTAACCAAGGTCCATCATCCACGCTTACTCCCTTGAATCTGAACGTTAACGCGATACACAGGGGTTTTGAACAGACATGAAAGTCTCGCTTCCAATTTAGGCGCGAAACTGACTGGCAGTCGTCTTTTAAAGGCTATGGAGGGCGCCTTTGAGGGCTCTATCACGACCATTCCCCCCCAGACGGTATTCACCTCTGATCCTATTACCTGGCTGGACATTGTCGAGTTCGCCAAGTCAAAGCCTGGCGAATTCACTTTGACGCCGACCCTCAGCGGCACGAGATGCTGCCAGTTCTCTCTGAAAGGTGTCCAGGTGGAGATTAGCGAGGACGACTGGAGGCTGATAGTCTCTGGAGCCCTTGATAGACTCGTACCATCGCAGCCGCTAGAGGAAGATGAGACGGCTGAGTTGGTGACCCTTGACATAGTCGAGCAGCGCCTACAAATATTAATCAAGAAGGCAGACGAGGTCGCACGTAGAGCCCGGCAGCTGAATTACCATTTGAGCGGCCGGAAGGTATCCATATATGCCCATCGTTCTTCTCAATCAGCCGCCGGGCCTAGCTTCCAAGCTATAAACCAATCTCGTCCGTCCGCTGCTAACCCGGGCTATGACCTACACGCCGACCTTCTTCAGCAGTTCCTCGCCCCCTCTCAGCCTTCTAGCCACCGAATGTCCTCCGCCAGCTCCATGCCACCCACTCCCAACCCTATGGCAAGCGCTTCGACGACGCCGAGGGTGTCCATACAACAACAACAACCCCTCTTGGGCGGCAGTCGGCCGTCGCCTGGTTACCCGCCTGAGCCGATAGTAAGGGATGTAGAAGAAGAAAACCGAGCGCTAGTCACTGCCAAAATCGAGAAATTGGCTCGAGGCGATTTTATACATCCGCCATGCGACAGATGCCGAAGACTGAAGACGCAGTGCATCAAACATCTTACGGCTTGCCAGGGATGCACCAAGAAGCACGCGAGATGCGTATGGAAGGGACTGACAGAGGGAGAGGTGACGTGGCTCAAGGGAGAAGCTACGAGAGGCCCGGATGATGGCGGGGACGAGAGAAGAGGACCTGGAAGTGGGGGGTTTCGGTCCAGGTCTCATCCCGAACTCGGGGAATCCCGAATGGGTTCGGAACGAAGCGAGGAAGCTGGCACAGCTAGACCAGGTTCTCGGATAGCGATCGGTAGACGTGCCGACGAAGTATGGAGGAAAGAACCGGAGAGCTCCGCGAGCAGGAGGCATGACTCGATGGATGTAGATACTCGAGATATCCGACAAGAACAAGTAGGAAAGGATGGGCCCGGACTGGCATCTAGGGAGCAGCATTCTTCGTTGCTTAGCCATATGGCTTCAGTTGCGTCGGCTGCAGCAGATGCCGCTGCAGCTTCGCGTGGAAGCCAACGACATCCTTGATTGACCGGGAGAGAACCAAACCTTGGTGTTAAGGTTGGCTGTATGTATCGATTGTAGGGGTCTGTACTATAATATGCAGCTTCACCAAAAGGGTCATTGATACCTTGTACATATTTAAATTGCCCATGTACGGATCGGGAGGAGATCATTAGAATGTGGGAATGGCATCTCGTCAGTTGTTAACCATGGCCCCTCTGAGTGAAGAACAGTCTACATACGGCTAGGTAAGCTGGTTACTAAGTTGATAGCAGGCCATGTCTAAGACTTGTAAGTGCGGTGTGGTGGATGTCTCACGAGTCACAGCATGTGACCCCTGGTCCGAAGTAGGTACCTTATCCTGCGACCAAGCTGCGTCCCAATTTACCGGGACTACGGGTGCGTGAGCCACAGAGCACTGCTTGGCCCACTTATCTTATCTGCCTTATGTTGATGCGTCGGAGATAACGATAAGGATCGAGATAGTTGTGGCGTCAACATTTCGAGGAAAAAAAAGTTCAATGTCATAGATTTCCAAACTTCATAGTCTTTGAACCAAATCAAAATATTGGCGTCTGCTCTCCGCCCCGACACCGACATTTTTACGGCATTGAGCTCGTTAATGGCACGGGAATAGTCAACCCACCGTGTCGGTCGGCCTTGCCAATTCTATTGCGACGAACCGTGATTCCTGTGCTGGACCATCATGGCTCAGTCGCCGTCACATGCAACTTACACAATGGGTAGCAGCAAAGAACGCCGTGATCGTGACGGCGTTTCCCTAATACCACAGCAGTCGCCGCTACCGCAGTCTCGCGAGCTTGGCGAAGCAGTTCCTGAAGCAAATGTCACCAAATCCCCATTTACCAAATCATGGCCGCACCTTGTTGCCGGCGGGTACGTCTCTATCTCCGCCCAATTTTCATTTAAAAATTTTTTTTTCTCTCGACCGATAGCCCACCCCAAAGATGGGTTCCGCTAACCCTATGCCTAGAGCCGGAGGCATAGCGGCAGCTGTCTTCACCGCACCCCTCGACGTCCTCAAGACCCGTCTCCAGTCCGACTTCTACCAGGCCCAACTGCGCGCTGCACGGGCAGCGACGGGTCAAGCCCGTCTCGGCGCCTTGCAATCCGTCTACTACCACCTGGCTGAGACGGTACAGATTCTGCGTGACGTGCACCGGCTCGAAGGGTGGCGGGCGTTATTTAAAGGCCTGGGACCGAACCTGATCGGCGTGATACCCGCGCGGAGCATCAACTTCTACGTGTACGGAACGGGCAAGCGGGCGTATTCGCAATGGACGAGCCTGGAGCCCAACAATCCGGCGGTGCACCTGGCGAGCGCAGTGACGGCGGGTATCGCGACGGGGACGGCGACGAACCCGATCTGGCTGATCAAGACGCGGCTGCAGCTCGACAAGAACGATGCCGAGCGCAAGGGCGACTTGAGGAGGCGACGCTACCGCAACAGCTGGGACTGCATCCGCCAGGTGATGCGCGAAGAGGGCCCGCGGGGGTTTTTCAAGGGCCTCAGCGCCAGCTACCTAGGCGTTACCGAGAGCACGCTGCAGTGGATGATGTACGAGGAGCTGAAGCGCCAGCTGCGGCAGCGTGAGAGCCGCATCGTGCACAGCGGCCGGCCGAAGAACTGGTGGGACCACACCGTAGACTGGACGGGCAACTTCATGGGCGCGGGCGCCGCCAAGGGGCTAGCGTCCGTTCTGACGTATCCACACGAGGTGAGCAATCCGAACAGACGAACCGACCAGTCGGAGATGCCGCTTGCATCTCCCCACAACAAAAGACGAAACTAACACATACGCAAGGTCGCGAGGACACGGCTCAGGCAGGCGCCCGCGGCGGACGGGCGGCCCAAGTACACGGGGCTGGTCCAGTGCTTTAAGCTCGTATGGAAAGAAGAGGGCATCATCGGGCTATACGGCGGCCTAACACCCCATCTCCTGCGCACCATCCCCTCGGCGGCCATCATGTTCGGCATGTACGAGGGCATTCTCAAGCTGCTCGGCACGAAGAGCTAAACAAACGATCCGGACCCGGTGGCCAGAGCCACCTTTCCGATATACGACAGGTGTCAGCAACGCCGTGTGATACCGACCAGTCCGCATCGGGCGCTCCGCTGCTACGGGGGTATATAATATATGTACGGATTGGCAGTGCGGGCTAATTCCATGACGTTTATGGGAAAACAAATCTATACACCCACCCACCAACCTACCTGCTGGACACAGCAATCCCCCACCCGTCGTCGTCCTCTTCGCGAGCAGGCAAGGCTACACAAACTCTTCTCTTACTACCAAAAAATCGACCCCTCTCACCCCCAACTCCTTTTCAAACACCACGACTACAACAACTGTACAATGTATAGAAAAAACCTCTCGGGATCGAGCACGTTTATAGATAGAACGGTGGGCGGAAGCAACGGGGAGGAAACGGAAAACGAACGAACGAACCATCATGATCCCCATCAACATCGCCTGGCGATTTTGGCAACAAATTTGGCATCGGCATTAGAATACGGCGTCGGCATTTCACGTTGGCGTATGTGTAATAAACCTGGCTGGCTGGCTGGGGTGGGGAGGCGGGCAGTTGGGGGAGAGGCGTTTCGGATCGGTGTTATGTTTCAGGGACGGACAGATATCTATCTGGACAGAAAGAAAGATAGACGGACGGATAGGTTTCTAAAGAAGACTATCTTCATCAATCAATCACCCCTCTCTACTACTACTATAGCTAAGCTAAGCTAATCGGCTATGTATATGTATATTTATATAAATATATGTATCACGCGTTCGGCAAGGGGCAAGGGGGCGGACGGACGTATGTACGAATGTCGATATGAATGAGACGGTTGATCGGCCATCTAGAGAAGATGAGAAGAAGAAGATCAGAAATATTGAGATGGACGGGTGGATGGATGGATCTGGTGTATGTATGTATGTGTCGACGGGACGCACGGGGAAAGAAGAGGAAGAAGAAGGCTACCTAGATATACGTGTTAATATACGCAAAATTATCATATCAGTGATCGGCGATGCAATACACACATACCTAGTATACCTACCTACTAACAAGGTTAAAGTCCACAAGTAATCAAGCAAGCACACACGCAAAAGCAGCCAGACGGTACTCCGTAGATAGCGTCGGATTCCACCAGTATGCGCGATAGGTTTATATACGAGGTATCATCAGGAATGCAACGATTTTTTTTTTTTTTAACAAAAAAAAAGTCAATATAGTATTTATATACTTGGGCTTATTTGACAACGACATGCCACCTCTTTCTGTTGATTAATATACATAACTCGGCGATGATGGTGGAGCTACCTACCTACCTAGTTACCTCCCTACCTAGGTTATATATAATCGACATGTATTTTCAAACAGACAAGAGAAAGGGCAAAAAGGCATCATCAATCAACTAAGCGCAGGGAAAAGCGTAAGAGAAATTGATTTTATTCTCATAAATTTTATTTTATTTTATTCTGGATTTTCATCCGCGTGGAAAGGAATCAAAAGCCTCGTTTTAAATTCGGGGGGAAATGGAAATGAACGACCGAAAACGCCTGACGTGAGTGACTAGGTAGGTTGTACAATACATACATGTGATGGTGTTAGTGGTGGTGGTAGTGATGTGGCTGGCTACCACTAACTAAACCAACCACCACGTTGTCTCTCCTCCAGCTGAGATTAATCGAAACGCTTACCTAGGGAGGCCTGGGCAGGGGGGGGAATAATAAAACCGGCGAAAACGAAACACGCTATGAATGCGGAAAGAGACAGGGAGATAGAAGGAGGAAGGGAGGAAAAAATCATAGCGTCAGTGAAAATCGTGTGCAATCGTATGGGATCCTCCCCAATTCATCATTATCATCTGCCGTCCACTCTTGACTTCGTCTATGTGCCACCCGTATGCGTACGTGCACGAAACATAGGTGGCTTCGGAACGTATACGCATGTGGAACATCTGTCTGAAAGCTAATCTAGCAAATGAATTGCACTCCTTCCATCACAAGGTCCTTTCAGTCTCCCAGCTGCTGCGCTTCGAGGATACCTTCTGTAAGTGGGTTTCGGCGAGTTGCTTCTTCGGATGTTGTCGTTTCTGGAGTTTCCGGGGCGTGCGACGGCTAGTTGTTGTTGTTGACCCATTGTTCGTGAACGAGTCAAGGAGGCGAAGTCACCAGGCGTTGCGGTCCCAGTTGGGATCTGTAAGTTTTGATCAGCTAGTTGTAACTTGATATACTCCTGTATGATGAAATCGCCGTTTCCAGTCAGGTGAAGATCCACCTGATTCCCTTCGTAGTAGGCATCCCTCCGGCTGAGGTCCTATCCTTAGATTCTACCGGGCACGATGAGAAGGCTGAAGAGGAAATACACTCACCTTGCACAAACGCAGCCAAGACCTTACTCCCGGTCTGCAGGAGTGGGTGGCCCACAACGATCTTCAGGAACTTCTCCAGCCCAGCACGACGGCCCTCAATGACATCGTCAGAGAAGCGGTTCGTGAAGACCTTGCCAGGGAGAGGCGGAATTGTAACACGCGCACTCTCGCGCTCCAGTATGTCCCGGAAGTATTCAAAGTCACTGTACCGTCGTCGCACTGAGCTCTGCCGCAGCTTAAAGGCAGGGATATTCGTCCGGCAGACAATCTCGTAGTCGGTGTACATGTTGCGCGAGGTGCCGTGTGTACGTGGATTGCGCACCTGTATATTCAAGGAAGGATTAGCTAGAAGCCTCGTCAAATGTGTCGCGTGCTGCTCTGAAAGAAGCTAATTGGTGGGCCAAATTGGGCAGCTCAACATGGAGGTAGAGATATAGACAGCGCGGAAGTCATACCTCGATCTCGAGAAAGTTTTCAGGCGGCCCGTAGATCTCCTCGAAGGACTGCTGGCGGGTGTCTGGCATGGACTGCAGAATGGGTCGAGTCCCAGCCATACCTCTCGGGGACTTGGGCGGCGACTTCGGAGGTGAGGTTGGAGAGGCCATTGTTTGGGTCAGCGGCTTGGGCGCCGTGCCGCTGTGGGTGGGATCTGGGTTGCTTGTGGTGGACGCCGTTTTGGCGGTTTCACCTAGAGATCGCACTTCACTCTTCGCTATGAAAATTGCCCTTGCCGCTTACGGAGAGAGGGCAGCGTGAGGACGCTCGGGGAGACGGAGCTAGCTAGAGCTGTAGGGATTCAACAAGTTTTGTATGAGCTGGCGCGATATGCAGCTTGTTCGGTAGAAGAGGGGAAATACTACGTAGTCAGGTCGGTGGGTGGATTGGCGGATTAGGTAGATCTGAAAGTTGAAAGTGGGATGAACAGATGTGGAGCTTGGCCAAGGCGAAGTCAGTTCAAGAAACCGTTTGGAGGCAGGTGGGGAAGCAGGGAAGCCGCCCTTTCTTATCGATTAAGCACTTCGTATTGCGTATCGCTTATCGCGGGAGGCACGGATCGGTACATAACATTTATCTGCCCGATTTTCTGCCGTGAAACCTGCGGCCCGGTTACCAGGATTCAACTTCATCTCTTTGTTTTATTCTATTCTGACTACCTCTAACTACCGCTTTCAAGAATTGACCTTTGAATCCTTTACTTTTTGCACAGCCACTTACTAATGTAGGAAATGCTTAGAAATATATACGTTATAAAATTAATTTCTTATAACAAGTCTGTCTAGCCTCTACCTACCTATTGTCATTGCAGTAGAAGACAGGGTTATAAATGCTAGAAACAAATCACGTCTAAAAATATCAAAGTGTCAAAACTGTGATGATATTAAATCAACTTGACCACTATCTACTAACGAACTGAGGCAATGGGGAATGTGCAGATATGTAGGATACCTCAGATGTCCTGTGGTGTGACTCTCAAGAAACTTGCTAATATCATGTGTGCCAATGGATGCAAGTAAAGGGGGAGTACGATCAGACTCCTTCGTCTGTCTGACCGATAGCAAAAGAGAAGGGGTTCGCCGGGGTTTCTTTGTCTCTGGTGTTGAAATCGAAGATATTGATCTGATCAGCAACACCTGGTGCCTGCATATTGCATGCAGCAACAATATGACAAAGTCTCCTGTCCCCCTCCGAGCTCTTGTTCACGAGTGCCTGTTGTTGTTGTTGTTGTCTTTTTTTCTTTTTCTTTTTTGTTTTCTTTTTTCTTTTTCTTCTTGGCCTGTATCGACAACGTGCCGTCTCGCAAAATGACTCGTCTCTCTATCCTAGCAATCCCCATTCGTTCAGCCATTGTCGCCATAAAAAGTCGTCGGCGACAAGCTAGTAACCGTAAAGTACTATCCTCTGCCTGTCTGATACCGTGAAGTCGGCGACCATCTTCATCTTTGTTGTTATCAATGATCCATATTGTCATCGATTATCTGTGTTGTTGCCAATTGCCCATGACTGTCTGTATTGTCGGCGATTTATCCGTAGACATAGAAAAAGGGCCAATCCCAATCCCCTCTGTAATAGAGAAAACTTGGCACCAACTACAATCCTAAGCTGGTAGATATCTATACTGTGGCACTAGCCGACTACCGAGAATTCTATGCAAATCTAGGGTACACACCAAACGGGCGTGTACGTACTATCCCAGGCACCATACCTCATCATACTCGCCAGAAAACCCGAAACACATCAAGAACGGCGGGAGCCTTAGTAGGAGGGCGGCTCGCCACCCTCTACGGCGCGTCGTAGGATCTTCTCGATGGCGGCGTACTCGCGCGCCGCCGCGTCCGCGAGCGTCATGTTGTCGAAGGCCGCGCCCGAGGGGTAGTCCACCTCGCACCAGAAGTATCCCCAGTAGCCATTGGTCTCAGCGAGCTTCTGCTGCAATTCGTGCTTCCGGCCGATGTGCGCCTGTTCCACGGCGCGCGTGGTCTCCTCGCGGATGAGAGCAATGTAGAACTATATAAATACATCGTTGTCAGCCTTGGACATCAGATGGGGGATAGGGATGGGGGATCCATGTAGGTAATTAGTCAGTCGGCACGGATGAGAGAAACATACCTCGAGGACGTCGAGCGGCACACCGGGCTTGGGCCCCAAAGCATACTGGTGGCGCCAGAGATCAGCAAAGCGCGGCTGGTTGTACCCGGCGATCCGTTCGCCTCCCATGTTCACGAGGCAAGCAATGTTGTCCTTCTGCTCGACGGTGAAGCCGGGGCACGACATGGCTGCCGCAACCATGCGGTTGAGCAACTGCGGCGTCAGTCGCAGGTCTTTGTCGTTGCGCTGGATGATCGAGACGAGCTTCTCCATCATCTTGTAGGTGGCTTCGTAGATCGCGTGGCGCTGCCTGATGGTGATGTATTGCGGCATGTACCACGGCAGCTTCTTCAGCGTGCTGATCATGCTCTCGTAAGCGCGTTCGGGGCTGTTGGTCAAGTATTGAGCCTGGGGCATGTATGTTAGAGACGGGGTCATCTTGGTGGTCGAGCAGTAGAAAATAACAGGAAAATGAAAAAGGGAAGGGGGAGGGGGGCTTACGCGTTGGGGGCTATCTACGCTCTTGAACATCATCGTCGTCTCCTCCTCAGAGACGAAGCCCTTGAAATTCTCCCAACTATAAATCGAATTGGTCGTGATAATATGCTGCGGGTTGGCATTCCAATCAACACCTTTAGCAACAGGGAACAGATCCTTCTTGAGCTGAGCCTGGCTCGAGAGCTCTAGCTCTGCAGTTCGGCTGCCAATCCGCGCGGTTCGGCCGTGTTGGATGCCGTCTTGGTGTCTCTTAACGGCATTCAGCGCATCCTGGAGGGTCACGAACTCGACGTAGCAATCCATGGTCTTGCTGTTGACGCGATCCATGATGATGTGGACAGGCTCATCGCAATCGTTCAGAATCTTCGAGTTCCGGCCGAAGTAGGCGACGATCTCAGCCCGGGTGATGTCATACGGAATCTAAAACAAAACGTCAGCGACTTCACCGCATTTGGAAGAGACAACTGGTGATAGCTACTTACGTTCGATAGGTGCACGACGCCATGGTCAGCAGGTTTAGCCAGTCGGCATGTCTCGATGAACGGAAAGAACTGTGAATCCAGAATGGCCTGGACTGTGGGCGGGCCCGCGTTTTGAGTGAGCATGTTCAACAACTCGGAGCGCTGTTGCTTGATTCCCAGAGGAACTGGCGCGAAATAGAGAGGACCGTAGTAGGTTGCAGGGGAATGGGCTGAATGAACAGAGAATCCATTTCCTTGTTGGAATGGGACGAGCGTTCTGGAGTTCGTGTAGCCTGTTCCGTAATTGTAGCCATCGTCGCGAGGTGCCAAGAGGGATCCTTCCGAATTACTACCCGTCAGGCCGCCACGGTAACCTTGAGGAATATGTGGCGCCATTGCCTGGTTCCCATTGCCATCATCGCCATTAGGATGGAATGGATTGGCTGCCTGTTCTCTCTGTGCATAGAAACGGGGACCCGAACCTACGCCGTTTGCCCGGCTGGCACCGGATGATGAAGCGTAGCCATGGTGGTGTGGGTGGTTGCCGGCGAGATTCTGAGTTCGTGGCGCGTAGTCATGGAAATTACCATTGGAATTAGATCCAGTCAAGCGATAAGCCTGACCGTGACCGGCATTGCCATAGATATCACCACCTGGCGCGTACTGCTGGCCATTTTGTTGGGCAACAGGTTTGATTCTGGGAGGAGAAAGTAGCCCATAGCTTGAAGACGAGCCTAGCTGGGATCGCATGGGGGCCTGCTGAGCACTATCGCCAAAGCTGTTCAGGTTCATGTGCAATCCATGATTATTAGAAACATTCGGTCCAGTGTAAGTAGGAAACGACCCATTATTGCCAGTATGATTGAGTGTAGGGCTACTGTAGCTCATTGGCATGCCCGGTCCTTGTTGCTGGGAAGAGCCACTGGAAGGATCTTGGTTGCTGCGAGTAGTCTTGAGCAGATAGTGTCTAAGATGGGCAATGTTCTGGGGGGAAGCCTGCTTCTGGAGAGCGTGTGAATTCGCAACACCAGGAGCAGGCGCAGAAGTCTCGTAGTTCTGCGGCTGAACAGTACTGTTCTCTTGCTGAGCCCGACGATGGAGGTTTCCCGCAGTTGCAGCAGGACCAGGCTGGGTCAACTGGGAGGGAGGTGTTCTATGAGAAGGTCGAGTGATGGGAGCCCCGTTATGCTGGTATTGGGCCTGAACATTGATCTGCTCAACACTGGTAGCAACACCGGTAGAATCAGAAATGGCGCCAATGCCAGTGCCAGCGCCAGTGCTGATGCCAGAAGGAATGAACGGAGCCGTATTAGCGTCCAGTTTGCTAGCAATCCGGGGCGACGGGGTGATGACATTGGGTGTAGCTACGTTGTTAACGGCATTGGTAGCCGTGGTTACCGAACCAGAATCTGTACCAGATGCGCTCAGAGGGATGAGGGGAGCACCACCCTCGCTGTCATTGTCAGATGACACAGCCACGGGAAAACGACGGCCTTCCAACTTTTCCAAATGGGAGGAAGCAGCCATCGCCATTGCCGAAGGCTGTGCAACGGTAGGCCCATTCATCTTGCTTCACGGGTGCTAGTAAGCCTGGTGATGTGGGTGAATCAGGTTAGCCTAGGTATGTGTAAGTTGTGAATCAGCAACCAAATACTCATGCAACGGAAAGCCTGATATTGTCACCAAGTGATGGTGGATGAGAAGGGCTAACGAACAGGAAAGTGCTGGTAAATGAAAAGAATTTATAGATAGAGAGGGTGGTAGGTGAGAAACAGTCGGTGAATGGGAAAGGTTTGTGGATGGGAAAATTGATGGGTGCTTGGGGAAAATAATAGATGAAAGGAGCCCACTGAGAAAAAGGGCAGGTGCATGGGAAGGGTTGCGGATGAGAAAAATTAGTAGACGGAAAATATTAGACGGACGAAAGGTGTTGATGGAAAGACGAGTGGAGGGGGAAGGGTGGAAGGGCCGAATAAATATCGAACCTTGTGACGAACAAGTGAGGTGCGAATGTATCGACCTCGTCAAGTGTTGATGATTAACTATGGACCTGAAATAGGAAGTAGGATTTTCTTAAGGGCATGTATGACAGATAAGGTTGGCCTGAGGTGACAGTTCAAATGTGCTGTTGAAATATATAACCTACCGATAATGTGTTGGTGCTAGGTAAAGAATCTCCAGCTTGTAAAGATGAAGGTAGGTTGGCAAAAAAAGAAGAAAGGGAAAACCAGTGCAAGAGGAGGGTTGCTGGGGTAGTGAAGTTGGGAGATGATTATGAAATCCGGGTGCTTGTGTAGAAAAGCACGCCTTGATATTGAAGTTGTGGAAAGAAAGTCGAGCTTGTAGAAACGGGAGTGTGGGATGATAAGATAAATATCACCAAAAGGGAGGAAGTACACTGTTGAGCTTTGAGGCTATCTGTACCTATGTACAGGAATTTCTTACCTAGGAAATGGAATCTTGATACTTATAGAAATGATAGTGAATTAGTAGTGTAATAGTGGAAGGTAAATGAACTGCACAGTGGACTATCTGGGCTAGAAATCTGATATAACCCCTAAATTGAAAAAGTATTCATAGGGAACAATACTTACATATTAGAATGTTGTCAACGTCGAGCTCTACTATGTAACCGAGTTGGCAAAAGGAAAGAATTTCACAAGTATTTGAATCATGCAACAAGGGGGCACAAAAGGTGTTAGGATCAAAATGCCACTTGGGACAAGGTCTTAACACCAGAAGGGTATCTGCATTAGGGAAATAATCAAAAGCGATATCTAAGTGAATCTGGCTTGGTGTTGGGCGTGTATGAATAGACGGTGATCTGTGAGTGAAGAGCACTCTACCTACGTCGCGGCAGCTTAGCACTGAAGAGATATTGATTAACTAAGCTGGACTAGAGTGAATAGAGAGAAAACAGACCTCTAGAAGCATGACGCTGAGACTAAGAAAGCGGCTGACTATAAAATTTCCGGTTCACCCCAACTAGCTGGCAAAGCAACTGGAGGCAGCTCTGCAAGATAAAATAGACTAAATGCAGCAAATGTTCATCTCTCTATGTGATATCAGGGTTTGTAACGCGATAAGTGAGGTGATTTGTACACATGCTTATCTATTATTGTCAACAATAGAATATTGACATGATAGGGCGAGACTGGACTGAAGATAAGAATCACAAGGAGCGCATCTTAACGTGTACAGCCTGATATATCACTTGTAGAGGTGAAGGCCGTCAACGATTAAGGAGTCCAGTGAGGGTGACACCAATGGGATCTTGGTATGATGCTAGGGCTTAGATAGTTTGTTATTGAGCTACTGCGCCAACCATATGTAGGTGATATGGTAGGGTGGAGGGGCGTTAATATGGAGATGAATAGATTTTAATAAAAACAACTTCAAAGGGGGGAGACTACTTGAACCAATACGGAGTATCGTATTGTAGCCCAGATACTACGTCCACAACAAGTTATTGTTGTAGATGAAGCGTATTAGGTAACTTCATGATGTGAAGCCGGATCAACAACGGGGAAACTTAGGAGAAGAGTCTTCTCTACGTGTCGACCGGCTTATAAGACATCTGGACTATGTTTGATGGAAAACCATCCCTTCTCCGAGGACAAATTGGTAGAGTTTAGGTAATCTTAATTGTTTCATATAAAGCTGATTCATTGCCTGTAGATCCTACTGATATCATTAAAGTCTCCATGAAAAATAGGTCCATACCCTCAAATTTTTGGTGTCGACAATGTTGGTGATAAGTCTGAAGGGATCAGAAGAACTCATGTATATTTTAGTTTCTTATCCTTGTATTTGGTGTATTGTGGCTTTCTAACGAGGTACGTGGGAGAAGACTCTTACTCGATGGATATCTGGTTCAATGCTTGCTAGTTTGCGCGACAGATGAGGAGTGGTGATATGAGACTTTTGATTAGCAAAATTATTGGACGTTGAAGTTTTAACTGTAAATGAGTTTGTGCGAAGTAGGAGTTCCAGCATGGATAGGAGGCCTAAGATATATAAACGCTGTGAGGTGGGTATATACACTCGCAATAAAACCACAACATTACAAATACCCAGTTGACTGATAACACTATAGCTCACTTAGCAATTTCACATCATAACGTGCGTCGCAATTCCTTGGAAAGGGCTGGCACTAAGTGCTGTATTCTTGGGCACAAGAAGAGGTGGTATTATATATAACAAGCAGGCGACTGAAGTTTTGGGGAAGAAACCATGTAATCGATGAATAGTGTAATCATGTGGACGTAAATACATGTATAGCAAGGACAACACTTTGTTTTATACTATCAGGATATCGAGAAAAACTGTACAAGTATAATTGAGCAAGACGAAATCAGCATTGAGGCATGTCAATGGTCATCAACAAAGGTAACGCTTAGGGATTGATATGAATCGAGCGATACCGTAGTGGCAAATCCGTTCTCATAGCTGACAGATGTCGAGTTGTCAGTCGGTAGGGTATAATAATTCCGGCGGAAAAGAGGTAGCAGATACTGACTTAAACGGTTTAAGGCGTACAAATGGCCACAAAGGTCTCTGGATCGTGTTTCCTGACGATGAAGTGCCAGAGGATAATAAAGGGTTGAGAAACCGGAGAAATGAAAGGACAAGTGGCGTGTAAGTAAGCATCCCTAATACCGTACAAAATGCTTCGTCGCATGAGATGGAAAAATTAGATGAGCTCGGAACCGAGGAGCCAAGCACTAACCGTAGAAGGGCTTCTTTTATCACGTTGTCCCGAGTCCGTTGGCGACCTCTTCTGCTATTCGGGCTTCCTGAAAAGAAGACGTGCATACCGAGCCCGAGTTTATCCTTTTTGTTTTTGATACTCGAGAGGGTGTCATGGTGTAATAAGTGCGAGGAAAGCGAGAAACCCCCGATAATAGTTTGGTTCCAGGGGAGAAAGGAAATAAGTCCTAAACAAGTATATTTTCAGTCACACCTGAGAGCTAGCTATCCCTAGGGTTAGCTCGATCGTAGGTAGAGGATAATTAGAGACTGCGAAAGGAAGAAGTTTATTTAGGGAGCAGCACCTACAGATAAATGATCCCCTTCAAGTAAGAGAAGCCCATGCAGCAATGGCAAATATTGAACTTCCTATATGAAGGACTATATATCTAGAAAGGCTGGTGAAGTAGAATTCAGCACAATATAAGGGACATCTAACTCGATTTCGTAGACTGGTGTATGCAAGCGTGTACCTATGTGAATGTTTAGATTACATGGTGGACACAAGTCTCCAAATACCACCTACATGTAGGGCACTTGTTGTTTCTATGAAGTACCTACATAGGCACATGGATACCTACCTAGGTAGGTACTCTGTGGATAGGTAGATTTGGAACTGCCTGGTGAACAAATGGAAGGAGCCGGGGCATTAAGGCATCAGGACTTAGCAATCAGAAGGAACGCCCCGCAGACTACCTAGGTACATAGACATCACTCAACCTACATGTAGGAGGTATATATGTAGTTTTTGCCAGACATTAAGGCTGACTTTTCTCGAAGCTCTCGTACAATCTGACGCAATTTGTCTTTTCATGTCATGATTTATTAATAGCAAATACTTTTCAGTGATGAGCTAGGAATTGATCTCTGAATCACTGCCACACATTTCTCAGTCCTAAGCTTCAAGTGTTTACAAGAAAAGTAACGATCTCAAGGCATTATAATGATATATGATCATAAGCATATTTATTAGTGTCGTTCCTGTAGACTTAATAGAGACAATCATAATATAGCTGTAACACAGATATCAAGCAGCTGGTCATGTCTGTAAGCTTAAAGGAGAGCTCAACTCATGTTACGATTGAAATTTGGTTATGGATCTTGTATGTGATTTATCTTCTCTGTAATTGCGATGAATCTACCGTACCCATATGTGGCGTCTGTATATGTAAAATCTTACATTAACTTACAAGACAGAGTAGCCAACCCGGTAATATACTACGTACGGTACCACTTTAGCAAGCATATCTATAAAAATTCATGGCATTTTATGGCTTGTTTCGTAGGCATTTAGTGCTATGAATATCAGAAGCTCATATGTAACTAAGTTGAATGAATAGCTTTTCAATAACTCTCTGCGTATTGTTGTTGAATCTGGGGACAGCTGCAAAGCACAAAACTGACTGAGATGAAGCGTTTCATAGTTGGGTAGGGAACATATTTAAGGTTCAGACCTCAGTCTATCTAAATTGCAAGAGCACGGCGTGTTTCTTGGGTTACTGTATCCAACCTGCATGCTAAAGCAGGTTAAATATTTCATTACTGTTATATGCTAGACAATGATTCTAGTTGTATGTATATGCCAGCTCTATTATCTCCACTTTCAGGGGCACTTAAGATATTCAGTACATCGATAAGTTTTATGAGGTACTATATATTGCCTTAGGGTTGTTGACAAATACCGAGGTAATTTCTTATATATGTTCTGACCTCTGCCCCGTCTGCCACCGCCAAGATCCTAGAGCTAGTTATAATTACCCTTTTATCTACCAGTGTGGGTTTATTCTGTGAGACTTCATAATACCATATTATAAAAAGCTTAGACGCTAAGACAAGCAATGCAGTAAGTCAGGACCTGCGACTATAATTTCAATTTATCGGCTGGTAATGTGGTTAAAGTGGTCAAATTAACGTCACTAAAAGACCTACGCCATCTTAGATGGGTTATTTATAACAATGAAGTTCAATTTATTATAATAAATATTTAGCTCTCATTAAAAGCTAGTAATCATAAATTTGCTTTATAATAGTGAAAAGAGAACGGCACTACACTTGTGGTAGCATCGATATCAAAGATATAACCAGTATGTTTAAAAGAAAAAACCTTTCTAAATTAAATATAATTATAGAGATAAATCTCGAGTGACTAAATAAGTATATAATATGAAATAAAGTCGGCAAATGGTAATATTAAGCAGATGACGATGAGGTGCAATTCATGTCTCAGAGGAGCCGTTAAAAATCGAGCTGTGAAACAATGTATACAACGGCCATATCTAAACTGTGCTGAAAACGCGGTAGGTGAGAAGCAGGGTCGCAGTATGTACTTAAGTACTTAAAGTATTTAAGACATTTATAATACAAGGCAAAAGAAGGCAACGGCCGCACAGGGGGCTGAGGCCTCCATGTTCAGAGATACCTACCTTAGGTAGGTAGGCAGCCGAATGTTCCCCGGTATCGGTGATAACACTGAAATTCATCTTCATAAACAACATCTCATCTCTAAAGGCAGTCATTTTTCTCTATACAATTCTCTCCCTAGTGATCATTAAAGACCACAGGCGAAGCGCAAACGGCCTTGTCAATAGCCAGGGGCTGCTCTCCGATCCATCATTGAAGCGAAGAACCCGTTGCGGAACTCGTCCCAGCCTTACGGCTTTCAATGTGGCTTCTCAACGTTCATACGAGGAAATTGGTGGAGTTTGTTGGGGACAATAGGC
This sequence comes from Xylariaceae sp. FL0662B, assembly GCA_022376535.1. Lineage (NCBI taxonomy): Eukaryota > Fungi > Ascomycota > Sordariomycetes > Xylariales > Xylariaceae > Xylariaceae sp. FL0662B. The sequence continues at coordinate 195,490 of JAJJKD010000015.1, read as the reverse complement.
CTCGTACTGGCTATGTTATATTATCGCATACCTGGGGTGAAGAGGAGGTCACCTTTCAGGACCTATCGAACCCCGGCCATACCCAAAAGCTCGGATATGCAAAGATTGAAGGAAGTTGTCAACAGGCTATCCGCGATAACTACTCGTATGTGTGGATAGATACATGCTGCATTGACAAAAGCAGTAGTTCCGAGCTCTCTGAAGCCATCAATTCTATGTTCGCATGGTATGGGGATGCTAATGTTTGTTACGTCTACCTGGTCGATGTGCCTACCGGGAAGGATCCATATGAAGCCCAGTCCGCTTTTCGTTGTAGCCGCTGGTTCACCCGTGGATGGACACTACAAGAACTTCTTGCTCCTTGTTGTATGTATTTCTTTGATGCGAACTGGGAATGGATTTCTTCTACTTTCGATCCGGGCTTTTATGGACTGCTTGCAGATATCACAAAGATCCCTGAGGATATGTTCGGCGGTCGGGATCGTCGGCATGAGACACTTAACGCCACTCCGGCAGCACTAAAATTGTCATGGATGTCGGAGAGGGTGACTACTCGTGAAGAGGACATGGCATATTGCTTGCTGGGTCTTGTGGGTGTGAAGATGCCTCTATTATATGGTGAAGGCAGCAGGGCGTTCGGAAGGCTACAAGAGGAGATTATCAAAGTGTCAACCGACTTGAGCGTTCTGGCTTACGGTTTTGGCTTGCCCTGGATATACTTACCCTACTATCCTCTTCGAGATGGCGTGCTGGCCGAGTCGCCCGTTTTGTTTCGGGGCTTCGGCAACACCAAATGGGCGACAATTCCCCTAGACGAGCGAACAAATCCGTCACGGTCTCATTGGGAAATGACAAACCACGGACTACATATAGAAATGATGCTGGTGCGTTTCGACATAGCAAACAGGATTGTTCTAGGTATTCTGCAAGATTACTTAAATGGTCGGTTTGTCGCACTTCCTTTACGACAACAAGGATCCAAAGACGACGTATTCGAGCGTGTGCAAGGATACGTCCCGATTGAACTGGAGTGGCACTCAGTATTTGCTCGATTTAGAAGGCCGGGATGGAGAAGAATATATATCCAGGATGCCAACAGACCGACTGACCAAATCTATCGTAGCTTGCCTGGGTCGGATTCTAATTTCATCCTAACCACGAATTATTTCTCATACTGGAAAGGCCGTTCGAAAACTTTGTCGATTCAGTTCTTGAATTTTTGCAGCGCTGGCTACAAAGTTAACTCTGTCTATCCACCGAACATAAATCTAGACGCCAGCAATATAATGTCCAAACTTGATCCGCGAAGGAAAATGGGAAAGCACCAATACCTAGTGCTTCTCTCCACACCAAAACAGGACACCGTCGCATTCTGTATCAAAGATACAAAGCGGGGCAGTTGGAAGGACGGTGGCTATACAGTTCTTATGGCACATGCAGATGCTAGATACACTGCCATGGAGTACTTTGCCGGCTCCCACTTCCCGCAGCTCGTCCCCGTTTTGAAGCGCCCGCCAAAGCTCGATTGGCAGAAAAGTATAGTGATTGATGGCATGAATGGGAGTAGCCGCATATCTATAAAACAGAAGGAGAAAGAATCAGGCTCATGGATAACAGTTACAAGAAATGCCAAGTTGAAATGAAGAAATCGGAGCGAGATTTATGAGTGGAGGTTTATATATAATCTCGGGATTATGCCATTTCATAACCTCGGCTTTGATTTGGCTAAATCTAAATATCTAGCCTGGGATTTTCTCAGCATCTACTTCACGGGTATCTCTTGGATTTTCTTGAATTCTCATTTGGAATCTTCGAACAAATTTGGCGTCCTACTGAAGTAAGATAGGGGAAACATTGAACGGTAGTTTGAAGATCGTTGATTGCTGTGAATTCCTGTATCTAGACTGCGCGCGTGGCTTGAGTATATCATTTCGTTTGGCATTAATGGCGAATGCCTTGTTCATATCAATTTTCATAACAGCCTGAACGCCAGCGTGGCCCACGCATCATCATTTTTCACGATGTCCACTTCGGTAATGGGGTAAACCGCAGAAAAAGCTCCACGAAGTTCCCTCAGTCAAACTGGGACGAATATTAGCAGGTGGCCTAAAACGACAAGCACGACGGGAAGAACTCACAGGCGTTAAGAAGGACTCGGCTACGAATCTTGCTCTTGCGTTCAACTAGTTGCCGCGTTAGTAAATTTCTAAGCCAGGGGGCTGTATTCGGAAAACGTACAAATAGCTTCATCTCGGAGATCTCCTTGTCTACTTCCTCCATAAACTGAATGATGAAATCCACAAGCTTGTGCTTAAGCATCTCCTCCGTGTGGAAGTTTGTTATCAAGAACGAGATGTCATAACCCTATTTAAACCTTGTTAGCCATATGAAGCCCGTCAACACTCTGATTGGCAAGCATGCAGCTAGCTGCACTGATAAATATATATATTACCTTGATTGGTTTTCTCCTGAGGATGAAGAACGCTTCCGCTCGTTGGGTCAAGAACCGGGTGAACTTGTGGACTAGGATATTCTCGATTTCGTCGGCCTGCTTGATCTTGATACTGATCCGCACACTGTTGACGCTGGGTTCGATCAGGACCCTCTCGTTCTCGTTCCGCGCAATGACCAAGGGGTTCAGCAGGACCTCGGGGGAGGTCTGCGCTTCGATCTCGGGGACATTATGCCGTTCGGCGGTTTGCGAGGCGAAGTTGGAGAGGCAGAGGGCGGCCGTGAGACTGCTCCGTACACATTGGAGGTACGGGCGGAGAGATTGGGACTGGTTTTCCAAGTTAGTTTCCAAGTTAGCAGGGGCTTTTAGACATAAACGACATGCTACTTGCCATAATGGGAAGGGGTGGCCTTTACGACCTCGGCACACGCAAGAGAAGCAATACACGATATATACCCGTTGTCTTCAATTGGGGGGTGCGGTGAATTGTTTCAACGATTCCCAACCTGATGCGGCCTGCAATTACGAAGTGTGTACCTGGTGGGGCGCATGAGCTGGAGCTGTTGGTCTCGGCCTGTGGCGTAAGAAGATACCTAGGTACCTCTTACCTACCCACAGTCACTCAAACATTGATGCGTACATATGTACTTAGTTCAACTACCCAAAATTACACCTAGCTTCTCACTCTGAATTTTCAAATCAACTTGAAAATTGAAACTGTGACATAGCTTACAAGTTCTACATATCTAAGCATTATAATTTTTGCAATGTCAAAAATGCGTGTAGAACAAAGTAATACTTGACTTAAATGAGCCTTTTGAACTGAAGGCATTCTATTATACCTCGATGTGGCTGTGCAAGTCATTTTCGACGCAATGTTTGAGGTTCTGCAAAACCAAAGTCTGCAGAAATTCCGAGCAATGGGGCTCAGACACGTGACGTCAGCTTAAGGCTAGTAATATGTACCGAATGTGGCTTGATACATATGTACCCGTGGTTGGAGGTGGGATATTAGGTAAACATATGAGGGGTCGTGCAGCTACGAACAAAATAAATTATTGGCCCCTTGCAGAGATCTGTCAACCCACTTCTTAAAGCGAGACACGCGCCACAGCACTCCGATTTGATCAACATTTCATGGCCGTACATGTACCAGTAACGTACAACGTAGAAGCCTATCGACCATTGGCTGACGCACGACGAGTTTGCCTTGAACAAATAAATCCATTTAAACAACCTCTCCTCACCCTACACCTTTTCCTACACAATTTCCAAGCCTTTGCTCTGTCAACCTCGATCCGTAGGCCAACTTCGCAATACTATTTATTCGTCACACACAATGGCGACAATACCTGGTAAGGAAGGCCACCCACCCCAGTCATGCTTGTTGAGCTCCAGCGCTTTAGCACCACCAACGATCTCGCTGACCCAGATTATTGCTGTCAGTGGTAGTCAAACACCAGGGCAAGAAGTATGATGTCGAGGTGGACCCTGAGTCGACAGGCGAGGTCTTTAAATCCCAGCTTTACAGTCTCACCGGAGTCCTGCCCGAACGCCAGAAAGTCTTAGTCAAAGGTGGCCAACTGAAAGATGATGCCCCCATGAGCAACTTCAACTTCAAGCCTGGCCAGTCGATAATGATGCTTGGTCAAAGCGGGGCTACTGGTCAAGAAGCCCTTGCTCGCCCGAAAGAGCCGATCAAGTTTGTTGAAGACATGACTGAGGCTGAGATCGCCCAGCAAGATGGAGCTATACCTGCTGGCTTGACCAACCTAGGCAACACATGCTATCTGAACTCAACTCTGCAGACCTTGCGTGCTATCCCGGAGCTCCAGAATGCTCTAGTCAAATACGAACCACAATCCTTGCCTCCAATGGATTTGACGAGACAGCTCCGGGACCTTTATAAGCACATGTCCCAGACCCAAGAAGCGTACATACCCGGCGCCTTTCTAGCCGCATTACGAGGTGCATTCCCCCAATTCGCGGAGCGCTCTAGAACCGGTCAGGGTTTTGCTCAGCAGGATGCGGAGGAGGCATGGTCGCAAATTGTTGCCCAGCTGCGACAGAAGCTGCGCGTGAAAGATGGGCCCGAGTCCACCGAATCCGCTTTCATTGACAAGTACATGTCCGGGGAGTTTTCGTCCCAACTTGAGTGTGACGAACCAGCAGCCAAGGAGGGTGGGGAGGAGCCTATTGTCACGAACGAGACTTTCCTGAAGCTCAACTGCCATATTGACGGCAATACGAATCACCTGCGGGATGGCATCGAGAAGGGGCTTAGCGAGAAGTTGGAAAAGCGATCTGAAGTTCTCGGTAGAGATGCTGTCTACACCAAAACCTCTAAGATTTCTCGACTCCCCAAGTACATGACGGTACACTTCGTTCGCTTCTTTTGGAAGCGCGAAACACAGAAGAAGGCTAAGATCATGCGAAAAGTCACCTTCCCGCACGAGTTGGACGTGGTTGAGTTCTGCGACGACAAGCTGAAGAAGATGCTGGTTCCGGTCAGAGACAAGGTCAGAGAAGTTCGGAAGGACGAGGAAGATATCGAGCGGGCGCGGAAGCGGCGCAAGCGGAATAGGGAAGGCGATGACCTCGATGACATTGCCGGCGCTAAGGGCGATAAGAAAGATGGCAATGGCAAGAAGAAGGACGAGAAGAAAGCTGGTACTTCGGCGGACGGCGACGTAGAGATGACCGAGACATACAAGACGGATGCCGAAATCGACGCAGAACGCGACGCGGCGCTCCTCGCGGCGAAGAAGGAGCTGCATGCTTTAATCGACCCGGAGCTGGCCAAAGACGATGGCGCGAATCAATCAGGCCTGTACGAGTTGCGAGGTGTCGTCACGCACCAAGGCGCAAGTGCCGACAGTGGACATTATACCGCATATGTCAAGAAGACCGCTCCCGTCGATGCGAAAACCGGCAAGCGAAAGGAGGAAGATGGCAAGTGGTGGTGGTTCAACGACGACAAGGTGTCGGAGGTAACGGCAGACAAGATCGAGGCCTTGGCCGGGGGCGGCGAGTCGCATTCGGCACTCATCTTGCTATACCGTGCCATCCCCTTGCCCTCTGCCGAGGGGATACTCGAGTAAACGTAGCGAAGGCATGGAACAACATCATGTACAGCGTTATGTATGTGGCGAGCAAGGAGTCAGGACTAGCATTAGACTCATATCCACTTGGCAGGGAGAATGGTTGGCGAATTGATGTTAATTTAGTCAAGTACTCTAGGCTAGGTCCTCCTCGGATAGGCTACCATAAGATACGTACATTAGCACGTCTAGAGTGGATGAGCGTATTTGATATGAATGCAGCGTTGGGTTCCTGCCTTGCCATTCACATGTTCATTACCACGGCATTGGTTAACACATCCGAAATCTGAATGTATCCTGGTGTTCCTACTAGGAGCAGCGGAGCTAGTGCTCTTTACAGGTCTAAGCTCATACCCATCGCCTCCCCATATCTACAAGCTCACCCAAGCCACCCACCACCATCCAAGAACACCGGCCTCGATCCTCTAAGCAGCAGCAGCAGCAGCAGCAGCAGCGCGAGGTATCATCACCAGCAGGCCTTTCTCTTCCTCCAAAGTGACCGCAAATACCACAGCAACCATAGTTCTGATAGTAGCATACAGACATACCTACCGCGAGAAATAGGTAACGTTCCGCGTTCTGAAGAAGTTTGACAACACCGCAATTCATCCCTGCTACCTTTTTTCCGCATCTTTCTTCAGCCCCTCCTGGTGCTGTTGCTGCTGTTGCTGGATCCTGAGCCGCACCACGGCGAGCTTCTCCTCGAGCGCCAGCTTCTGCCTCGCGAGGGACGCCCGGTGCTCCTCGAGCCCCCTGATGCGGTCCTCGACGCTGGCCTCGATGATCTGCTTCTTCTCCTGTAATTTCCCCCATAGGTCAGCGTCATTGTCGTCATTATCATCATCATCCGTCGATCATCACATGGGGGGTGGGGGAGTAGTAGGGGTGTAGGGCAAGGGGACGAAGGGAATTTACGCACGGCTTTGTACTCCTGCTGCGTCTTCAGCCCGGCCCCGTAGATCGCCCCGACGATCGCCACGGCCGCGAACGCCCCCGTCCAGATCATCCGCTTCATGGTAATGCCGGGGAGCGGCCCGCCGGATGGGGGCGGGGGCGGGGGCGCAGCGCCGCGCCTTATGTTGCGCGGCGGCTGCGAGGGCGGCGTGACGGCTGGCGATGGTGGTTCCCTGCGGGAAGCCATGGTGGTTTATTATTTGTGTTCTCGTTCGTTTTGGAGAATGTAGGTAGGTAGGTAGGTTTTGTCCGCTCGCATATCCCCAACCGGCAAAGCTGGCTCGCCTGTTGCTTCTTCGCCGCGGCCCGAGGACGCGTCACCTCATTACAGCCGACTGTGGAGTCCCTGGTGCTGCTGCTGCTGCTGTTGTGGTAGCTGTCCGTGCTGTTTATCGAGCTAGCGTAGATGAATGAAGACGAGGGAGTTCCCTTCCGCTTCTTCCCTTTCCTGGCGCGGAGGAGGGCGGATTGGGGCAATTCACGCAATTCGTAGAGTTGAAATCGGCGGGATTCGGATTGTTCGACCGGGACGTTCTCGATAGGACTCGGGCTATTCGCAATTCTCGTCGGGTTGTCGGTGATTGTGTAGGGCAAAAGCTCGAGCTCGATTGCAGATATCTCGGCGCCGCTGTCGATCTTTTTGGCGGGGTCCACAGCGGACATGGCCCTTAGTAATCACCGCACAGCCGGGGGACGACTTCACTTAGGTATATACATGTATGTACCTTAAGCAAACCCAGGTACATACATGTAGCAGCCTACATATGTCCGTATGCACAATATGCATGTACATAATACATGTAAGTCCGAGTTTGTACATATGTATTACTGGTTACATACCAATGACGTAGGTATGTAACGAATAACTACATGTAGTACATAGGTACATGTAACATACTATGTATCAACGTTGGTTTCTCCAACCATTGAACTTCAATGAAGCTCGACATATTCTTTTTGCATGTTGAAATTCTCGGAATTTAGCTGTTCAACGCCGATTAATAAGCCATCCCTTCCTGTCCGACTTTATTAGGGTTCCGACTTTAGGGTTCTTTCTCGCCCCATTCCGGGTGGAGTTCTCCTTACGAGTCACGAACCGCCGACCCTCCGCCGAGGTTGTCTGATGTCTGATGTCTGATATCTGTTATCAACAGTCTCATCCAACCTACATAATAACATAGTGTCTTCATCCCCATTCAAACCGACGCCACGAATTTCTTATAACGTATAAGACAACTTGAGCCAAGCAGACTAGATCTTGAACTGGCCGAAGATCGCTCCGGAATCCGGACTATTTTCTACTTAATACCTATATCTTCGGAGTACAGCCCGCTGTCTGAATTTTGAAGCTTCGGTCTTATTAGCCTATCTATCGTAAGAAGTCTATCTATTCAGGGGCACTTGAGGCCGTATTAAACGAAACCTATCTCAATTAAGTTTCACGCCAAAGTCCTTACAGCCACGAACATTGGCTATCTGGTCAGCTCCCGTGAGAGTCCTATCGTTAACGTTTTGGGCTTGGGCATTATGACATTCATAACGCCCCGAGTCTTCCTCGTGCGTCATGGCGAGACGGAATGGTCTCTCAACGGCAGACACACGGGCTCAACCGATATCCCACTCACATCCAATGGCGAGAAGCGAGTTACAGCGACAGGCAAGGCGCTTATAGGAGATGACCGATTGATTGTGCCCAAGCAACTCGTCCATATGTAAGTTCACGCTCTCCCTCATTATCATACGTCTTTTTGTCAGCCTTATGTTATGCATTTGAATCTCTCGTTCCAATATGAGGGTCTTGATAGTTAGTCTGGATTTCATGTTACTGTTTGCATGGATTCGTATTACTGCAAGTGCTCAAATGAAACCTCTTTTAAATCGAAATGTCAACCATCCAACCAACCATCTTGAGGCAACCGATATATGTTCCTCCCTGGCTATCCTGCCTATTTAGCCTATTTCTTCGCAAACTCCTGCCTTCTTAGCACGATGCCTTTTTCAAACCTGAAGACGACCACAACAGACTACGTGATTCAAGCATCTACGGTGAAATATGCGGCGCATTGAAACTCTTATCCTCATTCAGATTCAAATCGCAACTCAATAACCCCATAACACTTTACTAACCACAGCCCTCCTAGATATGTATCACCGCGGAAGCGAGCCCAGAGGACCTTCGAGCTGCTGAACTTGGGCATCAAAGACCCGCTCCCGTGGCGGGTCCACGGCAACAAGCCGCTGCCTTCCGGCCACAAGTGCGATGCGCGCGTCGAGGTGACCGAGGACATCCGGGAATGGGACTACGGCGACTACGAGGGCATCACGAGCCCTGAGATTCGGAGGATCCGCTCTGAGCAGGGTCTAGGTCGGAACTGGGACATCTGGCGGGACGGGTGTGTCGGCGGAGAGTAAGTCCGACACCACTTTTCTATGAGCTAATACACCTAGCAAGCTGGTTGCCACTGTTGAGGTGATATCCGTTCCGAGGAAGATGAGGAGGGATTCATTGTTCGATTCTCGATCGGGTTGCGGAGAAAGGGGGGCTAGAGTCGACTGACGTTTCCGTGATACAGGAGTCCCGACGATGTCACGGAACGCGTCGACCGCTTGATCAAAGACATCCGAGAAAAGTGGCAAGCCCCCGTCGCCGGCATGCTGAAGACAGAGGCTCCGCATTACGGAGACGTCATGGTCGTGGCGCACGGCCACATCCTACGTGCCTTTGCCATGAGATGGGTCGACGAGGCCCTCCAGGACGGCCCGGCTTTTCTCATGGAGGCGGGTGGTGTGGGAACGTTGAGGTGAGTCTTCTTCATTCGTACTACCACGAAGTACTTTGACCTGCCATGGAAATACCGACTAAGGGTTTACTCAGTTATGAGCATCACAACATCAACGAGCCTGCTATACTGCTCGGTGGTTCTTTTATCGTTGGTTGAAGTCTAATAATTCGGTCGATTGGAAATAAATTCACTTATAAAACGGAAATGTAGACAAAATCTCGTATATTAATAGAGGTAGATGCTAAATATGGTATACCGGTTATGTTTCGATACTCATCAGTCACTCAACTCACTCCCTTCTGGATATACTATCAGCCATTTTTTGTAACAGGACATAAGGTAGCTAGACTGTTACAAGCTAATACGCCTATTTGTTTATTTTATTTATCTTACGCCGTTATAGCTATTATCACCATTCGGTCCCTCTGCGTTATCTATATGTAGTAAATCATTCTCAAAGCCGTCTTAGCGACCTTGCTGTTTCGGATCTGTGCCTGAGCGAGTAAAACCTGCACCTTTAGGTACTAGCTATATGGATTCCGACCATCCCTTTTCGATTCCTTGTCGAATGCACTTATAGCGCCCGTTAATCACCCTTGCTGCCAGCTGGTACGCTGCGCTGGCTTTACACGGCGAACATGTCTGGAATCCTGTTCACTCCTCCCTCGGGGGCGGGAGCCGTTCCCGAAGCTCCCGCGCTAGAGCCTCGCTGAGTGGGCGCCGTTTTGGCATTATCGATTGATGTATTCTTCGGGTTTTGACCTCTCTTCGGCTTTGGTTGGGCACCGGCAGTAGTAGTAGCCGGCTCTCCCACAGGCTAATATACCTATGTATATTGATATCTCTGTATATACGTCAAGACCTTTAAAGACTCCTTACGAGCTGCTGCTTCGAGACAACTGTGTAGTGTGATTCTTATAAATAGATGCCTCTTTATCTACTTTCTATTAAAATTGCACAGGAAATAACGTCGTTCTTCTTGGCGTATGAATGAACGTGTCTTCTCGGTCTCGATTCAGATGCTACCTACATGGCATCAGGACCGGTGAGATTATGATACCTTTTTCAGTTTGTCTATCATCTATCTACCTGCCTGCCTGCCTGCCCAGGCACACCCGAGCAAAGCACCTAGGCAGCCTTCTCCCCTCTAGCGAGGAAAACGCGTCTCTTCGCAGCCTCCTTTCTACTCTCCTCATCCTCCTCCCCAAGCCCGGCCATAATCGCGCTGCCCAGCTCCACGAGACGGAACCGCGTCCCGGCGCCGGCCGTCTCGAAGATCTCCCGGATGCGGTCCTCGCTGAAGCCGTGGTGGAAAACCGTGTTCATGGTCCCGCCCTCGTGGCCGTGGCCGTGGCCGTGCGGAGGGCCGTGCGGCAGGAAGTCCCAGACGAGCAGGACGCCGCCGGGCCGCAGGCGCTCGACGAGCCCCGCCGCCGCCGCCTGCGGGTCCCCGATGTGGTGAAGGCCGCCGCCGACGACGGCCACGTCGAAGCCGAAGTACTCGGGCCCCGAGAGCGAGGGAGAGGCCGGGGTGCCGGGGGCCGGGGCGAGGTCGCCGACTACTGCGTGCATTTCTGAGGGGCTTAGGCCCTGGGGTTGGGGGGGTTTTGGTTAGTGGTGGTGGTGGTGATAGGGGGGTTGTTTGGGGTGGTAGGTACAGGGGTGCGTGGAAACGGGAGGGAGTGGGATGAGTAAGTAGGTTGGTGGGTTGATAGGTTGATAGTAAATGGGCACATACCTGGTTCTCGGCGCGGGCGTTGTACGCCGCGACCATCTTATCCGATATGTCTATGCCGACGCATTGGGTCGTATAAGGAGCAAAAGCCTGTTTCGTAGATAGTTAGTACCTAATGCAGTTTATTTAGCAGCAGGCGTAGGATGCTACAGCCCGATATATTCATCATCCAAGACATCTAACGAAATCAGAGTGTTGAGAGGCCGAAACTCAACTCACTCACCCTCGACATCATTCCGGTGCCACAGGCATAGTCCAATAGCCTCACCTCCCTCTTGGGCTTGGACGTGGACTTTGGTTTGCCGTCCACCTCATCGCCACTGTCATCGTCTTCGTCGTCACTGGCCCAGTCTACCCCGATGAAGTCGAGCCGGGACTGGAGCTCTTTTGTCAGCCTCTCATTGACCTTGGCATGCTTCGAGTCGTAGACGGCCGCCTCCTCGCTGTGCACACGGATTCAGTTAGTACATACGTAGACAGGCAATAAGTAGGTACCTAGTAGGGGACAAAGCCTGCCTGATGCGATTGGTGTCAAGGCCGGACACGTCTCATTGGCAGACGACGTCACCGATCGATACCCGGCATATAACAGAGCTAGAGTGACCTAGGACAAGACATGCAGGACGAATAGGGAATATTTCCCTGGGGGCAATGAAAATTGATACGTGCATACGCATTAGCTGCTTTATGCACCACAGCCCCCCTGGGTCGCTTCCCCGGATGCACCTCCGTCTGTCTGTATGTCTGTATGTCTGTGTCGGACAAAGCAGCGGGCAGCTGAAGGCTACCTAACTAACGCCCTCCATAGACAGGCACATAGATGAGCAGACAATCAAGTGGTGGTGCCCGAAAGGGAAAAGAGCACCTGGCTCGGACGAATCAGAAGTCTGGGAATACGGTTCAACTTACTCGAAGTGTGACTTGTTGATTTGCGCCGCTGTATCCGCCATGTTCTCAAGAAACGTCAATGGGTGGTTGCTTGACTTCGTTCTTCACTGTAGAATAGTAGGTTTCGTTCAATTCAATTCTTTTTGGTTTCTGGACTGATCTATTATCATTGGAATTTTTTTCATTTCTCTACTCGTTTAAGTACAGTTCGCGGGCAGTTTGTCGCAGACTTCTCGTTGACTTCTCGTTGACTTCTCTCGTTGACTTCTCTCGTTGACTTCTCTCGTTGACTTCTCGCAGACTTCTCGTCCACATTACGGCTACATTCCCTCGACGACTGACTAAGCTTCTTCGGACTCCTTTAGCAGAGCTCTAGAACGACGCCGGGGGCGTGTATCGCATAAAAGCCAAGGTGTGTAGGGTGATAGGGTGGTTCGTACGACGTTTATCTGCTATAGTAAACTCCGCGAAGCTTACTCACCGCTTCGATGTCTAATACATTACACTTCCACGTAACCCGGGGACCATCGAATTGGGGAAACAACTATTGGCACATAACCTACCTATGTGTGCAAGACGACGGGCCAGATCAGATCATCGCAATCACACACCCACACACACATACTGCGTACACATAACAAGGGGAGGAAGGGGAGGGGATCTGGGCATCTCGGACCCGACAGGAACCAAACAGAACAAAATCAAATCAAAGCCGTAGTTTCATCGTGGAGTCCCTGTTTTCCCTCTCGTTGCCTTCCTTGTTGCTGCGTCCTGCATGGTTCTGATCCCATTCTCCCCGCGCAGCGCGCCTCGGACAGTGCCTCCCGCAGTGTGCATATATTGGGGTCTTACAAGGCACCATGTGTTACAAGGCCGGGCGCCTTATCCATCCCATCATCCATGTAGTGCATGTATGTATATATGTATATATGTATATATGTATATATGTATGCATGTACGTCTGTGTGTATATACATACATACATACATGAATGTGCTACGGACGTACGATTGTATGGAAAGGTATGCGGTGATTGGTGAGCTAGCATACATGATGATAGTAAGAACAACAGTAATTTTACCTACTAGGTAAGTAACCGTACGTGTGTTAGGTAGGCATGTACTAGAATAGCTAGCTGGTACCTACGTAGTCCCATATAGTGACTACGTTAGGTCGTAGCGGTAATACATATAAGTATGCGGGACGGGCGAATGCGGATATGTGCTTGACGATCCCGCGGCGCGCTGCAAGCGGTCGCAGCGGACCGCAGTCAGGTGCGTCACGATTGCGGGCCAGCGCGGGAAGCGCATATTCCTACTTGCGGTCGTGGCATGGTTTTCCTATGCGCATCGTATGCACGACGCCCAAAGCATTCGCCAGTATGGGCCGCGCCTTGATGCTGTCGTCGTTCGTTCTAGGCCTTTTTCAGGTTCTTTTCGCCGAACTGGAGAATCTGGGCGATATGTCTGGACGGAAACAAGAAAAAAGAACAACACATGAAGGAGAGATATTTCTGCACGGTGAAGAAAACGGAAACTCGTGATAGGTAAGTTCAAAGTGGATGCGTGCGTGCGTTGCGTGCGCTGCTCAGTGATGGGGAAATGGGATTCGGGCTGACGCCATACGATGATACCTGACTGACTGACTGACTGACTGATTGATTGACTGACTTACCTTACAACCACATACACAACCTTACATATAACCTTACATATAACGCCCGAGATGTGCTGCTGCTCTTACTGCCAGGGGGGGGGTCGAACGATGTTGGGGGAATTGCGGTGCATTGGGCATCGAAACATGCGCTTGGCTCCGTCAGCCTGCAGGGCGGGTAAAATGTACAAGAGCTAAGGTTACTACATGTTCCCAATGAGGTCTAATCGTTGTATTCGTTGTCGTAGGCCCAGCGGTCCTGGCGTGTCGGTGGTCCGGCAGCAACAGAACGAGAGGTAGGTATGATAATGTAGGCATATACACACAATACAATACAGTATAATACAATACAACACCAGGAGAAGGACGGTGCAGAGGAACATCGGGGTCGTCAGAGTCTCCATCAGGTTCCATGGAACACCAATACGTAACAGTGATATAAGCTGCAGTTTGACAACTCAGGACAACGTGCGCACGGGTGGGCGGGCATCAAACGAGATCTCTGATGTGTGGAGTTCAAAAGACCGATAGAGCTAGAATCTGCTACATATCTAATCTCATCTGGGTGAGATATAATAATGCTTGGCATGTTTGAATAATGAAATTGACCTGGAGAGAGCCGTAAGTGCTTTTTGCGTTAAGGTGAGGAGGTCTCACCGCTGCTTCTCCCCAAAGCCTTTCGCGTAGGATCGGTATATGCCACCTACCAGACTACCAGACTACTGGTCTACCTCTCCTCGTACACGCAGGTAACGGTACATGCTTGTACGACCATATACCGGAGATATGAGGTTAGGGTAGGTCGGTTCTGCACCGCCTCGAATGCTCGGTTAGGGGTGACACAGCATCGTCAGGTCGTGAGTGGCGCTGCGGCTTCGCGTGACCCCCCTTCGCTCCGGGGCAAGGATTTCTGACAGAGAAGAGAAGCCGGGTACATACGCAATAGCAGCAATAGTAGGTTAGTATGTAACCCGTATGTACATACATAATGTACATATGGCGACGCGCTTGCACTCGGCTTCGTTTCACACGCCAGCCTACTAACGAATTCCCATTGCCTCGTTATGCGAATTTTGGGTATTTGCGATGGGCCGAACGGAAGCTTGCGAGACCCAAGCGGATGTCCCGTAACGCAAACAATGCGATCATTGTGTGATTTAGCGTCGCACTTGGTTGTAAGCGGCGTACTACGTGACTGACCCAGATGCCTCGTGGCACTGTACCGTACTATGGATATATGTACGTATTTACGTGTATGTATGTACATACGTTACGTCGAGTTGAAGGTCTAAAAGCTTACTTGTAACTTTAGTGCGAAAGGATTGGGACTGGCGTGTGCCAGCGAATCACCTATCTACCTCTAACCTAGAGAGGTGCTAGTGCAATCAATCAATCCATTTGGCGCTTGTCAATGAAAAAAATATATTCTCTATCACGTATGGTGGGCAAGATGGTGGTGCAGGAGCATTAATCCTTGTTGTCACACGACGGTGATGCGGACGGTTCTTCTGTCTCGTCATGGTCCTGTTATACGAGTAGGCTAGTCCTTGCCCATGTCATGACCGGCAGACTTCCGCCAGGCTGTATAATGAGGTGGTTGATGACGATGGATGAACGACAATATTCCCAACTAATGCTTCTCTTTGGTGTGCCTAGCTAAGAGCACATACTACCTACATACGTTTGCCCCCGGGCCGGGTCCCATGTCACGAGGGATGGGGCAGGCAAAAACCGGCAAGGATCGAGAATGACTCTTTTGAGATGGCCCTATATCATGACATGCATCCCCCCAGTATACATTTGCAGCAGGGTCCCAAACGCTATTTTCCAGAAAACATTAGACCTTAGCGAGCTATAAAATAGTCATTCCGATAGGGCCGTGTCAGAAAACACCCCGCTCGATTGGGTTGTGTGCGTATTATTTGACTTTGTTACGTTGTAGAACACGCCGAGTATTGTCGGCTGACCCTTGCTAGTTCAACTGAACTATCTATAGTAGACAACCTCGAGGCCTAAGGCGGCCTTCCTTCTCTCACTATGGGCCGGCTGATCTAATCAACTGACTCATTACCGTTTGCAAATACATGCATAATTTGAGAAGGATTAGATGAAAGTTGTCCTTTTCGTAAACATTATGACTAATCAAGTCTTAATAGACAGTCAGATGAAGACTTCCCCGATGTTGCGTCAAGAGCCGCCTCAAAGCGGCTTCATCCATCTTGGCTTAACTCTCGAGTCGGCTGATATCAAGTATCTACCTATGCGGACCATATTAATAGACCAGGGCAGGGATATGAAAGTACATACTCCGCATAGCTTAGAGGCAACACTCTTTTCACCAACCCCAACAGATGAAGAGCTGAATAGCTAAAAAAAAGGGGGGGGGGGAGGTGGGCATATTTCTAAAATGTCAATAATTCATTTCGCTCTCCACGTATAATATCACCCCGCGTAATAGTCCCGTAAGAGCCCAATGGGAGAAAAGAGAGAAAGTCACTATAACTCTGAAATCGGTAACGTTTCGGACGTCTCGGCACTAACAAAGAAAGAAAGACAGAAGAAAAAAAAAAAAAAAAACACCCACTAGAGATTTAACACGGGGTCCGTTCACGGGAGCGGCTCGCTGCATGCATACACTTTCGGTCACGTGAGTAGAGCATCAGGGGGTAGTGATTGGTTGCGAGACAGAAGCAAGGCCAGCCGTCCAATCAGTTCTCGCAAGACTGGCGAGTTCTGGAAAGCCTACTAATGCGAGTTCTCCCCTTGCCCCCCTCCCCCCTCCCAAGCCCGAGACTTCGGGTCCATCTTGGTCTCCTTCCCTGACGGGCGCCCACAAGGCAAACTGTCGGTGTGCCTAATCGCGTTCCTAATGCAGTACAATGCAGTAGTCGGCCAAAGAACGCTCTTCTTGGCGCTGCTAGGTTTTTGCGTTCTATCACACCAAGTTGCGGTCTGGACCTAGACCGTCTCGTCTCAGCTTGCTGTGTGAAAGTGGACTATATACTACCTACGTATGTAATATAGGTTAGGTATGGGAACCTCGATAACCACCTACTGCTGGGGGGAGGCACAGTTCTTGTCTGCAAGCGATACGTGGCAAGTGTTCATACTTGGTTTGATGGAATACTGCCCCCAGGATGAATCACAAGGCTTCGGGCTCAAACCGCTGAATCTATTGGCTGCCTAAGTTAGGTAGGTAGGTTACCAACCATACGTGGTAAGTTGGTCCGCGTCTGTTCAGGCGCATGGTACATGCATAGGTAGGTAGGTAGCGGACTCGATTCAAGAATAGACGTCGGTTGATCCGAGCTGTGGACCGGAAGCGCGCTGGGCGACGTTAGAGTTCAGCTACTGCACGGCACGGATTAAGGGTACAGAAAGTAGGTTGGTTCGTTCAGGGCCGATCCATGCAGTCATATGTACTTCCGGACTCGGCAGCGAGCTGTTGTTAGCCCATCTGCCATTGATACCTGCTGCGAAACTTGGAGTCGCCGACTTGGATTGACAGCCGCGCATTGACTTGTCTTGGGTAGTCCTGATGTGTTGTCCACCACCTTATATCTGCGGCTCGCTGGATATAGCAATCAGACACCCCAAGCCTATACTGTACCGTTGTTGGCTTCCCTTCGGATAATATACATCGTATGTGTAATGTCCAGTAAGACACAAGGTTTCGTAATTCGTCTTATTCTGTCTGGACTGGAAGTTACCCGTTTTTCTGCCCTAAGTCAAAGTTTCATACCATCATCCCATGTAACTCCTGCTTAAACTACACAATCATCCGGGAAATGGGGCTACCGAAAGCATAGCTGGAGTCAGGGGAGTGTTCTTGGTTTGTAGCCTAGTTTGCCTTGGCCATATGCGCCGCAATGAATTGAAGACTGTGTTCCAGGCACTGAGCTGTTTCTTACAACGTCGCTATGAATCAACATGCGTACAACGACCATGAATGATTTATGGATTGATAGGCTTTAAGTCAACCAGCGAAGTTTACGTCTGTCTCCGTTCCCGTTCTCGCTCCCGGTCCAGTTACGATTATAGGCTGCTGTGGTGGATATTTCATCGTCCTCAAAAAAGAAACTGAAGAACAGCTCGAGTAATCGTTTTCAGCCGAATGCGAGAATCTAAAAAAAAAAAATATAATAAGACATTTCCATAAAATGTTGAGTAATTGAAAGATGGAATGAGAACCCATCTCCTAAATTTAGAAGAATATGGGGTTAGGGATTTGTCAAACTGTTTTTAGATATCTAATTCCGAACTTGGTCGCCTGATGGCGCTGTAATCAGGGAAGGCAAAGATTCTAACAACATACACATTAGGAGCTTCTGGAATACGGTTAACCAATACAACTAAACAGCACAAACTAGGTATCTATCTCAAAGCTCAAAGGGAAAAAGATACCTAGAGGTCACGACTCACTTAACAATCTGTTCGCTCTCGAGACTAGTTTCGTAAAGGAAACATTCTCTTCTAAAGTTAATACAGTCATAGGTATATATACCTAGCTTCAATGACAGATTCCCATCTAATCTAATGCAACGGTCGGTTTTAGGGGCTACCTGTGAGCTTGGCTTCCACACCTAATGAATCAGCTGGATACTTGCCCATATCCAACGATACCAAATATGAAACGAATCGATATTCTTTTTTGGAAGCAATGGGTTGTGCGAGGAGGATAAAGCCGCTGTTGGATCTAGGCCCGTAGGTAGGTTCAAATAGTGTGTTTTAGTGACCGTCTAGCTTGTTTGCTTGAACCGCCACAGCGAGTTCCCCGTCTTTTTTCTTTCGTTTTTCTCTTGCTGATAGCGTCAGAAAGGGGCTTATCAATAATACTTCTAGGCAGATAAACTCAGAATTCTAATAACAACCAACACTTATTTATGGCACGATCCTGGGCGTTGTGTGCGTGCTAGGAGTCTATCCTTGTGGCTACCTAGTCGAGTTTCTCTGCTGTTGAGACAGTTTGCTTGTTTGCCATGGCTTCGGAGACATCAGAGCGGATCGACGGTGATCGTAACACATTGAATGCGACCCTCGTCACTACGCGCGAGTGTCGAAGGGTGTCCGAGAGGTCTGGTAGGAGACCATAACGCTGGCCAAGATTCCCCCTCATCAGGGACTAAGACTGGTTGAATCTGGATTGCGTCAACCCCGGCCGGACGCACCGACGGTGGACCTGGGCGCTCGCTGATGTCTTGTTAGCGTTGGAAATAACTAACGGAATCTAATAGTACATAGAAGGTCAAGTTTGGATCGGACGGGACGAAGCTTGGGGTAATAGCGTGTTCGAATCCATTCCCTCGGTTCTCACATCATTTAGATACCCAAAAGATATTCGCCCTAACAGCTAACACGAACCCACAAGCGTATCTCTAGGGGATTCCGGAAATCTGGATTGTCAGGAGTAAGGCCCACTGAATGTCGGGAGATGATAAGTATTGACACATCCTAGAGTTAGTTCATCAAAGATTGATGAAATACTACTAGTAGCCTTCCTTTTACACACAGGTGTTCTCAATTTTGAAACCTAACAAATTTGGCAGTAAGATTCGCATGAAGGAAATTACTCTGCAGCAAATCTTTCGGGCAAGACGGCCATGATAAGCCCTTGTTGTTTGACTTGGTTGTTTCTTTTATGTGCCTTCTGGCGCCTGGCAAGTTCTTAAGTCAATCTGTTGACAACATGATGTTATATTTATAAAATTATTTTGATTTAGAATCATCTATTCATTTAACTAAATGATATTGACGTTGTTTCATGTTCTTATAGGTTATCACTTGAAAACCTCGTTGCATTGTACACATATTAAAAGATTGAGACGCCTATAAATAAGCAGGCCTGAATGCCTCCCTTTTCATTTTCGTTTTCATTGAATTCTCTTGTTCTCTTCAAAATTATAGTATTGCAATATTCACATAGTCATCATATGAATGCCAAGAACCTATAATATGGTTGAAATGTATATTTCCAAGCCGCTGTGTGACGTGATGACTTGGGTGCTCAACACCGAATACTACCTACGTAGGTAGTGCTTTGAGATTATGCAGGCAAAAGGCAATAACATCCATGTGTTTTCCCTCAGTACGACAGCACGTCTGCATCTGACCTACAAGACCGGCCCAAGCCAATTGAATCGGCGCCATAAATTGCTTCACGGTTGCACTGACTTGAGATCATCGAGCATTTACGGGACGTTGTGGCACTCTCCTACGATCTACTAATATGGCTGCAGACTGACGGCAACAGATTGTGTAAGCCTGCGCATGTACACTATTCGGGCTTCGAGGTTTGACACAAAAAAGGTACGACATGTGTGTATGTACGGATGCAGCCACCCTTTCAACGAGCCTGGGGAAATAGGCGCGACGGCTTCACCTACCTACCTATAGCAACGCATCAACCCTTCGAGACGTCAAAAAGTGGACCAAGAAGAACGTTCTCATATTTTACACGTAGGCTTTGGACCTATCTCAAACCTTTGGGCGAGATGGTTACGCGGCGCCTCTATGGGAGAGCTTGGGGTTAGCCAATGCCTAGTTGAGGCCCCAAACCGCAAAGGTCCCGGATTCGTAGCAAAACGCTGTAACCGCGGCACCGGGTCTGTCATCGTCCAACCACATGTCATAGAAAACAAGAATAAGGGTATTCATATATCGTCGAACCTGCCTTGGTCCTTCCGTGATTGGCGATCAGGTTAGAGACGGTACCTAATGAGGCTGTTATTGGGCGGTTGCACGAACGTGTACATACATTAAGATTATGTACAAGCCAAACCGAAAGGATACAGGAGTGCAGATGCAGTACGGAAGCAGAGTGGATCGATGGGTCCGTTCCCATCGAACATGGGTCAGCGGGATGGGAGCGGATATGTACGAAGGGCGGGAAGAGCCTAAGGTGGGCGGCGGATGCATGTTTTCTGAAGCGTCACCCAGATTTCGATGCCGTAGGCCGTAAACTGGGTGCCTTGAGGAGCCCGGGGCAGCTTAGGTGTAGGTACACATCGCTATCTACCTCCATACAAAGGCTGGCCTGTTCGGCTAGTTAGGTAGTTTGGGTCAGGGCTGCTTACGGGCTGCTGATTGAGCGCTCATACCTGTCATAGAAAGTATATAATAATGACCTCGCTAGGAACTTGGTTGGGCGAGGGATTGTAGCGGTACCAAAGAGCCAACGTAGATAATGATCTGTCACCGTCATGATGCCTCCTCCCTCCACACCGAAGCTGTCTCTCGCATGGTGTCGGGTATATTAGGGAGGTTCATCGGCCGCTTACACGAATGGAGCTACAGAAAAGCGCTATGAGTCAGGCACACGGCAAGTCAGCCAGCATCCAGTGCATCAACCAAGGCTTGCTATGGTCGGGTCGGTAGTACAATGCGGTCTAATAATTTTCGAAAGGCACGGAGAAAAAGAAAAGAAACAAAAAAAGAGAGAAGGATCTAAAAGCCTGCGTCGCGGATATGCGAGGTGGTGGTGCATTGTGGTTACAGCATCTTCTGGCCCTATGGGTAAGGATTACTCTTGGAGCCAAGAGTTGAATACTCTCTGGTGAGAGGTCGACTGCCGGAGAGCACATGCATCATCATATTGAGGGACTGGGGCTTGAGATGAGAGATGAGGGACGTTCTCATACGTAGACCGACCACACCACACCTAGTGTCACCAACGAGGCCCGGAGGATTCGCTCGCCAGACGGCGACAAAAACCGGTTCGAAGGAAGAGAAGTCCGTGATCGGGTCTCGCGGGCAGGCAAAGGCGGGTGAACGGGCAGCACGACGAAAGGGTGGCGCATCGTGAATTGCGCAACTTTCATGGTATCATCCCATGGCTCTCCTGTCATGGATCGGACATGGACATGGTGTCATGAGTTGAGCTATCGACGTCAGCTGGAGGTGATTGGAGATTGCAGAATACATAGTAATAGTTCTAAAACGCCCCACGAACCTGCAAACGGGCTGGGCTGTATGCATATGTACTGATTGATGACCGAGTCTGCGAGAGTCAATACATGTACAATACCGGGGGTACACAAGGTACCCCTGTCCCTTGCTGCTTTGGCAGCTTGGCTTCCATGCTTCCCACGCTTTGCCATGCTGCTGCTCCCTTGGTTCCTTGCTCGCATTGCCGCTGGGTCCTGCGTGGGTTTAACCAGATTCGATGACCCGAAAGCTTTGGTGGGACCAATGAAAACTACCGGTTCGGCTCGCCCATTACCAAACGGAGGGATGGAGTAGACGGACCTGGAAGCCAAATTGCCCTACGCAGCTAGTGCGATAAGCAATGAATGGCAAGATGGGGGCAAGGGGGAAGAAAGGGGAGGGGGGAGAGGGGATCGAGATAGCGGACCTGGACCTGGACGTGTGTAAGCCGTACCTATATGTGTACGAGTACGTACGTTGTGGCTTATAACGGCAAGGGAGAGGGAGTCGACACGTCGCAGCCTTTAGAATCCTATGCAATGCGCATAACATTGTCGGATTAGAGAGAACCTGATGACCGGGGAGACTGAGAGCCTGAGAGCCTGAGAAGAGAACCTGATAACTCATGTTGCGTGTGGGTGTCAATACGTGCCGTGTTGTACGGAATACCACACCTGGTGTTCCACGAGAAGAATGCTGTTCCCTCCCCATGTTCGGGTGACCAAACCGTCTCTTGGCACTCAATCGTGGAACCAAATTAAAAAGTGACGCTGGGCTGAGCCGCGTGGCAGTTCCAGAATCCCAGGATCTCAGGGATCCCACGGAGGAAGGGCAAGGGAAACGGGAAGCGAATAAAGGAGAGAGGATGCGAAGATCGTCGAATCCCGATCTGAGCTGCCGATATCTCCACGGTGATAACTCTACATTTTGCATATGCCCGTCCGCGCAGGTATAATGTATAGTAAGTACATACTTAGATATCTGTGTATGAAGTAGTTAGCAGCTAGGTAGAGTCTTTACATATGTACAGTTGTGGCGGCAAGCGGCGCGGTGTATACACCTAAGATGGATATATGGCTTATACATTACCACCTACATAACCTACGTGGTGTGTACGGAATAGGGTTAAATGTAGTAAGGTTTCCGGACTGCAGCAATTGGAGGCCCCGTGAATTTCACATGCATGCCACCCGCCGAATTGGATACGGCCACTTCCGCCTCCGTGGCCTTTTTGATGCGCATTTTCATGGGTGCTTTTGCTTATTCACCCCTCCGACCAACCCGTGTGTTCGGGTCTCATTTCTCCGTACCCTGTCCACACCCACCTGACAACCATCTATTATATTATACCACCTCATAAGGCTGCCCTAATATAAGCTCAATCCTCATCGCTCTAGGTTTTATCACATGTATTAAACAACCTTGTTTCTTTTCTATTTACAGCGTTTCATGACCCTACATACTCGATTCCCCTGATTTTCCTACCTAGGTAAGTATTATATAGTATGGATGTACACACAATATAAGTTGTACATACATACATGTACCTAATGCCTAATGTAATCGCTAACGATTCCGTCACTTGCCCGGTGTTTAAACCCTGCGTTTGTCACCGGTGTTAGTGAGGTTGCATGCAACCAGCTCAGTCCATGAAGAAATCATGACATGGTGAACATTTCGGCGACCTTTTTTTTATATTTTTTTTATTTTTTATTTTATTTATTTTTTATTTTTTATTTTTTTAGAAGACTGAGGGTATATTTCCAGAACAACTACCACGATGTGAAAGGAATGAATGATAATGCATACTCTGAAACATGGCCATGCTACTCACTTACTATATCGTACATTATATAACTCGTTTCCATTGAAGCGACCCCAGGTGCCAGGCACCCACCCACTCTGTCAGTTTGCCAATCCTAGGGTCCGACTCTGAGGGTTATGTACGGGCTGATGATGCGAGCTTACAGTATACATAGTAGAAGCAAGCCGGGCTGGCTAGCTTGACCCTCCGAGACCCCCTACCCCTACCCCTACCTGCTCTGCACCCCACAGAAGGGCGAGGCCGAGGCTGACGTGCTGCGTGCTGCGTGCTGAGCGCTTGGCCGGGGTACAGCAAGGTCCGAGCATTGCATGTACTCTATGTACATACAACTGTATGTGTGTACAAGTACATATCGGCACAACTTGCTCACAAACCAACAAGCGTGTCGCGTATGTATAAGGAAACTACGTAGTATGTACATCATCCATATAAGTAGAGATGTACATACTGCGTTTAGATCCGCATGGCCGCTGGGATTCCTCGATGTTCTCGGCTAGACAGGGCCTGAAAACCCAGCTAGACGTTAGCCTAGTACGGTGCTCGTACTCTGTCACTTTTAGGTGTCAGTCAGGTGTGGTGCGGAATTGCGAATCGACGATAATACGAGAAAACCGGCAATGTGACGAAAGCGTCGGCGACGTTCTCTTCATTTGTATTTGTATGTGCGAGCATAGGTCACAAGGGTTACAGCTGGCGGGAAAAGCTGTGCAAAATCATTACATACCCACCCACCCTCAACTTTCTTGTATAGTAGTCTGTCTGTGATACCCAGCCAACTAACTGGCTGCAACACCGTCACCGTCGCCATCGCCGTCTCGAGCTGCGAAATCACTATACTCGTGTAGACCCCCGCCCCGGCTCGCTGCATTCCAGCCTGCCATTTTCTGCCAGACTGACTGCCTACATAGTACTTTAATGTGTTGCATAGCATTACACAACCAATGCATTGATTGCATGCTGCTTCCAAGATATTGGGATATGATTTCAAGGTTGTCTCATAATAGTGTTGTGCAATAGCCGCTTTCAGACCTCGTGCCACATTCGAAGCTCCTCGTCGTAGTAGTGGTAGTAGAAGTAGTAGTAGTAGCAGCAGCCATCAACCTCTCTCATGGACCATTGATCCCTTCCCAGCATTTTCTCAAAACCCATTGCTCCTGCAAGGTTAGAGACCAATATTTTCTGAGTTCTCTGTTGTTGAAATCCGGGTTTCGAAACTTCAGTTGTCCTCGCGACTAACCCGCTGCGCCGTTATCAGCGGCGTGGTGGCGACCTGGTCCAAGGCTCTCCCATTTTACCTGAGTTGCACACGAACGGATAACTCCAAAGGACCCTCGCGTCAATTAACAAGTCACACACATCGTACATATTGCTGCTTCTACCTTAAGTAGGTCCTTTTTTAATAACAAAAAGGACGATCCAATTGGCAATATCACATCTGGCAGCCCTTCGTTCACATTCCGCAAACGTCAAAAAACCGGCCCAACCTTGACTACCTTGTCCTCACATCCCTGACCTGAGAATATTTTGAGGGGCCCGGATTAGGTTTCTGTTCGGATTCCTACGTTATTGCGACTTGGAAGCAGAGCCAACGACCAACAACCATCTGGTACGACTTTTTTTTAAACGGAACTGTACCGCAATTTATCCACAAATTGAGTACCTTGTTTGAACGGTCTCTCTGAAACTTGACCCTACCTCGGCAGGGTTGCTCGCAAATTATATATAGTCTTTGATCTTACTGAAGGCCGGGCCGGTGGCGGGTTGACCACATTTAGCCATTGGCGCGCTCCAATAATTCAGATTTGGGTTGGCAGCGAGGGACTGTGCAGTGCAGCCGTTGATCAGAGTTTCGGGCCACCCCGTCGAGCCACCTGGCTGGGATCTATCTATCCGCTTGTAGTTCCCCTCAGTCCCTTGCTTGCGTGCTTACCGTTACCGCATTCCTGTTCGAGAAAGCCCAGTGTGGCAGGGGGACAAGGTGACAGGCGCCCGGGGATTTCAT
Source organism: Xylariaceae sp. FL0662B (assembly GCA_022376535.1). Taxonomy (NCBI): domain Eukaryota; kingdom Fungi; phylum Ascomycota; class Sordariomycetes; order Xylariales; family Xylariaceae; species Xylariaceae sp. FL0662B. The sequence goes on along the minus strand of JAJJKD010000015.1, from coordinate 170,174 downwards.
GCTTGACGCATTTGGGAAGACCGTACAGCACCTGCAGCAGCAGGCTTATTACCAACATCAGACCGGGCTGGCCTGGCCTGCCTGGCTGGTGTCCATCGAAGGGGAAAAAGCAGCGGTGTGAGGACAAGACGGTGGGCGCGCCAAACACAACCCTTGTCTGGAGAAGGAGGGGGGTGGGCAGTAAAGCTGAGTGCCAGAGCCTTGGGTCGACCATCGGCATCGTGATTAGCTGACGGGGCCCCCGTCATCTGAACCCGAAGATTTGCACGCTTGCGTTGCGTGCATCGGGTGCTAGCCCAGCCTGTGCAAAGCCACCCATCATCCAACGTGGGCCGCCCCTCTCCCCCCTACTAGCCCGAGCGCTGAGACTCGAGAGACGCGAGAGGAGAGGGTGAGAGAGTCTGCACGGGCGAGAAGCATCCCAGCAGGTTATGTACGTACAATACAAAAGGCATCCACTCGGAAATCTGACTGGGCACATCATTCCACATGGTATGGTACTCATCACACGCATCTCGATACGTACACACTTGGAGCTGGCTCCAAAACCGGGACAGGAGACTCGATGGCCGCGGCATTTCTATGCCTTGATTGACTACGGTACAAACTAAAGCAACACAAAACACAAACACTTTACTTGAGTAAAGAAAAGGAGGAGAGAGGAGAGGCAGGAAAGAGAATAGAAGGGTGGCTCGCCCCACCAACAACATATTAACTCTCGCATCCGGCCATCCAATTCCATCATTGAAAGTGACATATGTTACTTTTGCAGACATACTAGGCCCTACGATCAGTACGTACGTTGGTTGCACTTATCACTGCGGATCATTGCGTACTCGTCCGGCAAAGCTTCACCTAGCGTTCTGTTACAACCCGACTCGGCAAGCCGATCACCCAACAGCCCTGAGACGTGTTCACCCGAAGCGTCTACGCCTTCGGAAACTTTGGCGAGCCGTAGGTGGCCGTACCTGGGCGGACCAGAAGTTGGCTACGCCTCTGCTTCTGCCTCCGCCTCTCCTGCTTCTTCCGGCGCGCCGCTTAATGAAGTAGAACAAGGCATCTGATGTTATTTGAATTGCTCGCTTGAACATCGCTACCCAGCCACACTCGGATCGTACATACATAAATATCTATTTAATCTACGTCACAACAGAACGAAAAGGAAGTGAAGAGTCGGGTCAGCTAGAAGTCCTATACACGCCGCATTTCTGCCAAGGGGACGGCATAGCCATACCCAGCTTGCCCTATTACTTATCCTACCGCAGTCAGCAAAGCAGTCACATAAAAAAAGGAACATAGGTGGAATATAGGAACCTCTGCGTGCCGCCGTTTTACCGGAGGAATCTTAAACTACGAATCCTAGTCATCACAATAATTATACCAAAAGGACGCAGCGAACAAGTATCGGTCCTATACCGATTTACTATAGGTATTACTTATACATTACCTATACATTACCTATTTTTACACCTTTTGTCGTTGGGATATTACACGAAAGGGGAAAATCAGGGCAAAGTCAAAATACGAGAGGTTTGAGGTACGCATTTTGAGTTGAAAGCCAAAAAGTAAAAGATAGTCAGGCTTACCATTTACTGTTCTCTAATAAGCCTAAAAGCGCCCGCAACGCACCCCTAAGAAAATCAGAGGGAAGGAATATTTTGTGTTGCGACTATTACCTTTTCGACCGAATCATAGGCGGGCATCCTTCTGCGGCCCGATCTGCGACCGTAGGCCCAACCCATCCTGGCGGGTTTCGCCAGTAGACGCGAGGTAACAAGCCCAAGCTGACTTGATTGGAACAAGATCCGCCCGCCCTCTCCCATACCACACACCCCAGTCTACCGGTCAGCCAGCCTACACAGTACCTGTATCTCCCCAATTTCGAACATTGAACATCAGACAGCTACCTAGCAAGCAACAAGCAACAAGCACCAAGCAACACAACAGCCTTCAGCTTGGTGCGACACACTCTTTTTCTGTTATCTTATTCTATTTTATTATTTCATTGTTACTTGTTTCCTTTTGCGGCTTCCATCGCATAAGGTGATCTTATCGTCACGACTTATTGCTTTCGCCTGAAGGCGCTATTTACAACCTAGCCGGCCGTCAGTCATTCTTCGATCCTTTGCAACTTACACACTCTCTATTCTATCCCTCCCCTCCTATTCCTCCTCCTCCTGCTCCTCCTCTAACCGCTATTGCAATCGGTCCACCTCCTCGTGTACACGTACAAGCAGGGAGAGAGTTAACCTACTAGTGCCCATTAGCCCATCCTAGAAGTTGTTTTAGTCTAGAAGCCAAGTTCGCCAACGCACCCACATTGCCTTGAACCACCCAGCTGATCCGCCATCGGCCCCGTTCTTGATTCTGGTCCACCGGCACGAACCATTGCCTTCATTAGCCCACCCCCGGAAACGCTGCCACTTACTTAGTCAGTCATTCGACAGGGCGAAAAAAACAAGGTGCGTCCCAATTCCTAGCATTACATAGCGTAGGCCTTTCGGACTCATTATTGGCAAGTCTAGAGAAACCAGCCAAATCCACAAAAGAGTGAAGCTCGGTTTGTTTTCTGACTTGGGGCATTTACCACTTACACGAGGCGACTACTGTACATACGTACATACATACATCAGTCGGTTAGTCGAACCGTTTACTTCCAACCTTACATTCCCATCCATTTGCCTTCGCATGAAGTTGCACTGCAGTCCTGCATTGCGTTGTGCGTCCTGTTCCGTTTTCAGAACTGCAGTTGCATAGTTTGTCCCTGGCCCCAACATACTTACTTACATTCACACACACCTAGTCAACCCAGTGAGTGTTACTATTTCAACCCCTTCCCTACCTACATACATATTCGACTTAGTCAATACTGCCCTTTGGATATCCGCCGCCTATTTATCGTCTCTTCCCACTACATTCGAGTTTTCCTGGCATTCAAACCGCTGTTGGTGTCCGACTTTGGTAAGCTGCATAACCTCTCAGCAGTTTAGTGGTGTGTTTGCCTGTGCTGTTGTTGTTATGTATTGCACCCGGTCATGTGTTGGGTGTTGACATCTTGGATGAATTCATTTATTATCACATTGTCTTTGCTTGCTATTAATACTCCTGGTCTTGGGAGGGAGAGAAAGAGCAATTTGGTTTGGCCTGACCTCTATTTGCAACCATCACAACCCGTTCCTTCAGTTAAAGAGAAGGAAAAAAAAGAGAGAAAGAAAACGTCCCCTATATTTTTGCCTACCAGTAGCTTACATAGGTTGTATTTTACTCGGGTCCACTCCAGCTAACGACAGGCTAGCTACTAGGGTGCCTAGACTCCCTCTAAGGTTCCTTGCGTGCAGCGGCATCAGCAGAGCCCCCAAGGGTCATCCCGCACCTCAATTTATAGCAGAGTCAGGGCCCTTCCACAGCTCTCCCGGCACTATAGGCTCCGCCCCGTCCATTAAACAACCTTCCCTTCCACTACCACCACCACTATTACCACCACGGTTGGCCCCGCCACTCCACCTAAATTTCTTGCGCCGCCGTTCTTGCCCACGCGCACTTATCCCATCCTCTTATTATTACTACTCTCTTCTTCCTCTCCACACTTACAACTTCTTCCATTCTTCTTTTTTAAAATTTAAATTAATGCTGGCAATCTCCTTATAATACCCACCCCTTCGGTTTCTCCGTTTGCATTCGTCAGCATCGAGCCCTGTTGGGTTTCCAGTGTGGTTCCGTCTGTGTCGGATTACCCATTCCGTCTCTGCCAAACCAACTCTTAACACAACTGCGCAACACAAACTGACCATCTCGGCAACTCGACCCTTGCTACTACATGTATATCTTAACTCCAGGTTAGATATTTGCTGTCATGATTGTCGTCCGTTATATTAGCTGGTCGAGAATTGCGTGTTTGAATTCGCACATCACTTTGCCGAGGACTTGACATATCAAGCTGCTCAAGGTGTTACACGCCACTTCAGACGTCATTTAACAGAACCACTCTCCAGCCAGTACAGTCAGCCAGCTGGTCAGTCTGGTACGTGGTTTACTGCTTCCTATACTTGATCCTGGCGCCTTCAAGCGTCCCGTCTTCGTAGCATGGCAGAAGACCCCCGAAATAGAGGACTGCTACCAAGACACGATCCGAGCGACGACTCGCGATACCTTGGTGAGAACGACGATCGTCCCAGACCACTTCCTTATCATTCACGGGCACAGATGGCGACAAGCTCTATGACTTTGCCGTCTATTCAGGATCCCCACGGTGCCCCTAGCCCGTTCGGTGGTAGGGCTTGGGACCCGAGAGCCGGTGCCTATGGAGCTTCACCTAGTTCTACGAACGGGTATCCCCCTCCTCCAAGCAGCGCCCACGCGCCTCCGAGCGCAGGCTATTCTCCCCCAAGCACTGGCAGCGCCTATCCTCCTCCAGGCTCCGGAAGCCAGCCGTATCTCCCACCAGTTCAATCCCAAGATATGAGAGCAAACTTCCCGCCAGATTCTCGGGCATCTTATTACTCGTCGCAGTCTCCTCTAACTTACAACGCCGCAAGTCCGTATGATTATGCCTACCGGCCAGATCGCGGCGCACCTGGGACATATCCTCCCGAGTTTGTGAGGAGCGGATCGGTAGGTGCCGGCGTAATGCAACAGTCCGCACCTCGACAGCGAACTTCGATCGCTTGCCGGTATTGCAGGCGGCGGAAGGTAAGATTTACTTCGATAACATGGAATAATTCGAAACCTGGAACAAACTAACAAGTGATTAGATTCGTTGCAGTGGTTATCAGAACTCGCCCGCGGGAAAATGCACAAACTGTATCAAAATGAACCAGGAATGCATCTTTCAGCCTGTCTCTTCAACTTCCTCCACTGCCTTCGTTCCTGTTACGGCATTACCAAACGGTATTCCACCGGGTACCCAATTATTTGGAGCATATGGGCAGCCGTTGGCCGGCCCCTCGAGTTCGGCTCCTAGCGGCTATCCAGCTACAGCTGCCCAGTATGACCAGCCGTTGCCATCACCGACTGGCTCATACGGTTCATTTTCGGAGGAGAGGTCGGATCCAGGCAGGCGGCGTCCAAGGGCATCAGAAGATGAGCACGGAATACGTCTACCGCCTCCCAATACTTTCCCCGACGAAGGCGTCCGAAGACGATCTCCTTCATCTAGCGGCAGTCCAAGCCATCTACAACCGTATTCGCAACTCCCGCCTCAACCTATACCACGCCATGGATACGACGATCGAACACCACCACCAAGGGGAAGTCCTTCTGGCCCTCCAGTAGGACCCAATCCTGTAAGTTCGGTCATGAGTTTGGAAAACATAATGGGCTCTGGTCCCGGTCCAAGTAACGATATCGACCAAAGTATGTTGGGCCGCTTGAATCGTCGAACACAACAGTAAATTTGATCATGCCCAATATCAGCCACTGGGTGGCGAGAGGATCAGTATGCCATGGGGATATGTCTAGGAGGGAGTTGATAAAGATTGGTGACTGCTGGTCAGCTCACTTTTCCGGGTCCTGGCCATTCTAATCGCCATGTCGACGGTGTTGCGCCTGGCGGCACTCTCTTGGGCTTCTAATGGGCCTCTAATCTATCAGTCCGGGGCACGTCTAAGCGATATTTTCATTTCGTTCATCTGGGGCGGCATCAATGAATCGGGGGCGCAAAAACGCGATCATCTGGGGATGGTTACGAAAACGGCTTGGGCCTCGCGGAAAACTTAGATCACATCCAGTTTGGCGACAAACCCCGAATCCGGGCATGCATTTGTCAATTTGCTCTTTGCAGCGGTTATGCGTATGATTTATTGTATTTTTTTACTTCGAAGCAGATGTTTCGGATATACAAAGGGAAAAGACTGGCTGGCCTCGCGGCACAAATCCGAACGTTGGTTGCTTTGTTTTTTAATGCACCTGTCACCACCTGTTGTACAGCTGACCTAGGCATTGTTATCGACTTGTCCTCAATACTACGTCAACTATGCGCAAGGGAGGTATTGATCTACTGTACTCCCCTCCATCATAACAAATTCATGTGACGTCTGATGCGTTGTGCTACTGTAAAAGCAATGTGCAATCAAAATATCCCCAAAGCGTCTCGATTACATAGTGACGATGGCAAGACGGGTTCCCGAGGAAGGTGGGCAAGGTAGACGATGATCGACAGCATAGGCAGACCATCTTGACTAACCCTTGAAATGTTGGCTCATGAAGAGGAGACGAATAGGCCGAGTAGAGAGAGGCAGTGGACCTTTCGGGTGGATACCATTTTGATAAACAACAACGACTCGATTGTACTAGTATGCATGGGCGAGTCGTGTCAATGGATCAAGAGCCTTCGATACTAATTTGACATTAACAGCGATACCCCGGCCGCTGTTGCGTTCTGGGGACCTAACCTAACAGCACATTATTACAGATAGGCGCATATATCGACGTATACGTAGTACGGATGCCCTCGTGGCCTTGCAAGGGCATTATGACTCTTTGGAGAAAGAGGGGAAACTCTACGACCAGATCCTTCGTCACGAGGTTCATTTTTTCTGACGGCTGATCTATTCTCTTCAATGACTCGGAAGAAGGGATAAGACACGCCATAATATTGAGGTGCTCTGTTTACGCAGTTATGGGGGTGAGACTCCTAGATGTATGACTAAAGGCTAGCTCGACGATACTATTTTGCGAGGACCCTACCTATTGTGCGTATTGTCCTGATGCCTGAATCATGGGCAGACATGCCGTGGGGAAAGAAAGAACTAGCTCGTTAGCAGAAATGGTGCCGCCACATTCCTTAGTCGTGGAGCAACAGTTTTGCTGATTGTATGTATGTACGTGTACGGCTACGGATGCGCAAACACGATCCTCTGTGGCCGTCGACCATGGTCCCCTGCCATCACACATAGGTTAGGTACTTCCCGCGGCCTAACCAACTATCCCTTCCCCCCCTTTCCCATCACCAACAACATTACATACGACATGCTTTAGCGCCGAAGGTAAAACCAAAGGTAAGAAGAAAAAAAAGCCATTATCCAACCTCACCGTCCTCGACTGATATGCCTATACTGTGGACACTGCGGATGACGCCACGTACCGTACCGAAACTTACGTGGTCTTGACCAACGTCCAACGCTCTCTTGGGCGGCCTGACTCGAAACCTTAAACGAATCGTGGCGGAAGCTTGTAGGCAGTGTACGAGTACTGTAGGTAATAAACATAGAGCGCGAGTAACCTTGCCATGCGGACTACCAAGGGGAGAAAGTATGCTTTGCATAAGACAAGCTTAGGCAAGACTTGGATAATAGTCTCTGACCTACCTACCTACGCTTTTGTAAATTCTGGTATTATTTCTATGGAATTCTGGGGGTTTTCCAGGAGGGACGGGGAGATAATAGCACGTAGGTAGGTATCAACTGTCACAGGGGGAAAAACAGCGTCAGTGAGTTTGTTAGTTAAACGCCGCAAGTTCGAGCCGATCAGTCAGTCCGTAACCTAGGGGGCTATCCTGCGTTATCACTATTCACTCTACCTATATACTTCAGGCGTAGAAAAAAAGAATTACTTTATTGCTCCTGGACACCGATACAAAGTGTACCGGCTCCCTTCGTCCGTCTATTAATATTATTAGGATCACGTGGTTGTTGTTTGTTCCTAGTCCCTACAGAGGCAGGATCTAGATACTTAGGTATTCCGAATTTCGAAATTTATTATCAATTTCCACCGTTTCCTCCTTCTCGCCCTTTTTCTTGCTGAAGGCATTATTACCCCTAAATTTCCCGATATTTAACTCCTCGCCCGTATTGAAGACGGAAGTTCCGAGTCGTGGAAAGAAAGAAAAATAAAAAAGTAGACCGTTGTACTATTCCGACCGACAACATCGTGGGCTTGTCGAAGGTTCCAAGACGAGCGACTATATTCGTTAGGTACGACGCCCGAAGCCACACTACAAACAAGAGAACGAAAGGGAAAAGTTACCGGAGCACACGACAACCCCCGCTGACCTCAGCCGACTTTGCCTCCTTTTGTGTCGCCGCGTATTTATTTCCAATAGAGACAACCAAGCACCAGGCGCTGGGGCTTACTGAAACACGGAAGAAAAGAAAGATAGACGTACACCTTCCACCCACAGAGTTCGGGGCGTTAGTTACTTTTTGATGGCCCGCCGGGGTCGACCGAAAATATAACTACAAAGTCTGCAGGGGGGAAGAAAAAACCTTACCTCGGGGCCGAGCCGGTGAGTTTCGTTGCGTTTCGACCCGGCCCTTGAAGGTAAGGTTTTTCTTCGTTGTTCGCTGTTGTCGTTTAATGCGCGTCAGCAAGCCACCCCCCTCCTCCTGTTTCGTTGGCTCGATTGTAACTCGGGATAAGAACTAACTACTAAAAGATGAGATGATAATTTAGAGAGTTAAATTCCCTCTGACGCGAAACCTACTCACCCGTTCTGACACGGCTGGTGAAGCAGGCCGGTTGTGGTGGTGGCTAGTTTGCTGCGCCCTCGGCAGTCTCGGGTTGGTTTTGTTTGCTCTCTAGCTAACTTTGCGGCTAAGGTTCTTACGCTCTTTCGAGGTTTATTTTGTTTCTTTATTTTATTTTTGTTTCATTTTAGACAGCCGAGCGGAAACCAAACAACCGGATCATCTCGAACTGCCGATGGACTCCTGGATCAAGAGCTGTATCGAAGTGGGATGACCAACCTTTGTTGAGTCTCTCGTCATCAATTAGGCCTGGTTGCCTCTTAGTCATTTGATTTGGAAGCACTGGGTTAGATGTTTTGGAATATATCGGAATACTAACTCTCGGATAACTAGATTTAGACACTCCGCTCGCTGTACGTTGCGTGATCCAATTACGACGGATTGGCATAGGTCCTCCTCCAGACTACCTCCTCGAGACTAGACTATTAGAGTCTTGCGGAAACCGTACCCTCTCCCTATAACTCAACGAACCCCCTGTCCTAGCCGATGAGATTACTGAAACAGTGGCGTCCCTCCTTCTCCCCGTGCAAGAATACAAGAGCTTCTGGACGTCTCCAAGTGTACGGAGGGCGGATGCATTATACGTCCGTGACATAAGAAAAGGAACGAACCGATAATATCGCGATTTCGGAACCGGTGAGCACTTCCCAACAGTACTCAGAAGCAAGAGTCAAGATACCCTGATAACATGAAACCGCGGGCGAGCTACTTACCATGTACGCTTGCTGGTGAGTTAGACATAACAACTCGTGTCTTGAAAGCCATAGGTAGGTACCGGCTTACACCGGCGAGGGCGAGTCTACATACAATCACTCTTCGTAAGCACCCAGACGATAGGTATCCGATTCGATACCCACGTTGTGCTGTTTTTATGGTTTGGGATAAACGCACCGAGGAGTTATCTCGATGCCCCTTTTACAGAAACCCCAGAACTCAAGGAGTGTTTTGGTTGACTCGCCTTGCTCTCCAGTTGCCTATGAGTATTAGCCGGAATAACAAGGCTGTATGGCAGTCCGTGATACTGTTTGAAGCGAGCTTATTCTTTTCTCTCGATACAGAAAACATCCCTTTCTTTTCTGCTCCTCCGGACTCTAGTTTCGCAGTGTCTCTCCTGCCTTTTGTTACCTACTTCTACCTACAGCTGTCTCATCATCAACAATTCTGCCCGCCTCCACCGTTGGATTATGTTGCCCATTGGTGCTTCTAGACTACAAGATTACTACCTATACAAACAAATTCTCGCAACCTACTCGAGAATGGGAAAGTGGTTAACCTATGTCCTTATATTGGAATTGAATAGGGTTGGCACGTAGCACCCGGTGGTACACGTAAGTGCACGGTATGTACAATGATCATTCACCCACGAGCCCCTCTCGTGGAGTTGGTTATAATATTGCCCCCGCTAGCCACTTCGGAAGCTTGGCGGGTATAGTCCCATATCGGCTTGGCTCGCGTCCATCTAGCTGGAAACAGACAGACAGACAGGCGATTCCTGGGAGTCCTGATGGCCACCTACCATTCTTGTTGGAGAACCCCGGGATGCTCACAGCTCTTGTGATAGGTACCTATCACATCCCGGCAGGCTCGGTAAGAGCGCCAGATGGGGGTTTGGCCGCGTTGAGTAGCTCAGCCTCTAGATCTGCGTACGCTACCTAGAGGCTAGAGAGTTTCCGTTAACTCGATAGGAAGTCTGGGAATTCCTTTGATGGCAATTCTCGCATCTGTCGGTGTCAAGATGTATGGCTCTACAGATCCAGCTGCCGCCGCTTCCGTAGGTAGTTATCAATCTAGGTAGTTCCATCAGTATCAAGAGGCCTATTTCGTATAATCGAGTCTCCCAACGTTCTCCCAACGACTGCACCACCTCCGAGTTATTTAGCACCGGTGACAAAGACATTTCATCCCTAATATCGTATGAAAACGTGCAATGTATTAAATCCAGAAAACAGGGGTAGGAAACTGAGGTTTCCGAGAGAATTTGCCATGTTCATTCCTTTTGATTTTATGACATAACCAACACCTAGTTTCACAAGTGCGTATGCTGTTCCGTGGGTTGATTTTCCTACGGAATCTATAGGTTCCATTTTACTCGCTTCCTTGCCTGTACTTAAGGGATAATTTCAGTTTGGTAGGTAGAAATACCCATTCCTAAGAAACAATCGACGTGGCTCTAGCGAAGGCCTCTCGCGTCCTTCGAAGGACTGTGAAACCTGGCGGACGAAGCACCTCCTCGCAAGGCCAGAGAATAACAGAAGACCGACTGCTCTGTTAGTTATATGCATACATATACCATAGCCGCCCAACCCGAGTCGCCGCAATCTCCAATCGTGTCACCAACAATGTATCCTTGGTCATGTCTAGTCACGTATACACGGCCTAATGCTGAGGGATCTACTTACATATGTATAGCAAACCGTTGCTAGTGTAGTGCCGTTCCGCAATAAGCTACCTACCAACCAGTAGAATAGCAGTCTGCCACTTAAGGCTCTCACGGTTCTTTGGTCCCTAAGGCGAGATCCAAGTAAGGAAGGGGACGCCGAGGGCGCGACATTCACTGCACTCTCTATCTCTGTGTTGCCGAACCTACATTATATATGTACCGGTATGTGAAAAACCTAGGTATCTGTTGATGCAGTCGGGGCGACTCCATATCTACCTACCTAACCATCACACTCGAGACCTAATTAGGTACCTACTATGGAAGAGAAGCGTGTCGCGGAATAAACTACCTACTAACTTCCAACCTACCTCCCTCACGTCCCTGTCGTTTGGTGCATGTACCTTACATACAGGCATACAATCACAGCCCAAAAGCGCACCAGGGTTTTATGTAGATAACAACGTGAGTTCGGATTTTCGGTATCTCTACCTAAGGTTTCCCGCCGAGCTGGGCTAGTTCCCAACTCAGAGGCCCCGGGTAGACGTGGACAACGGGTGTCCATGGGAATCCGAGGATTTCCCACGGGAAACTTTTCCTTCCCGTGGGTACCCACGCGGCACGTTCGGGAATCCGTGGGTAGCCGTGGCATTCTGTTACTACCCACGGGTCCCCATGGGACCGCGGAAAATGGCTTGCGGGACGGGAATGTTCACGCCTGATTATAAGGGTGAAGTGGACTACTTAAATCAATTCCATTACGGCGAGGTCGTGAAATAACGTCCATCTATCTAATATAGGCGGATATGAAGTTGGATTGAGTCGATTCCGGCCTTGAATTATAAGCACGATGGCCGTAAACGTTGGGACTGCCATAGACGTGGCTCCCGTTTCTTTCAAAGTCATTCGAGTAGACGGCCACGGCGCTAGAATGGTAAGAATGATTATAGCCCCTGATAGGAGAGTAGTGGTTGTTATCTTTCCCATAACAATTGGATAAATCATAGCGTGGATGAGGGGCATTGCCCTCTGAGTTACTGCCGTAGTAGTTGTAAGAATTCGTTTGACGACTAAACGAACTATAGTCGGGAGAAGGAGCACTGGTCTCGTACCCAAAGGCGTTATGGTTGTAAGAAGTCGCACGATGACTCAACCTGGTACTCGATCCGGACCGGCTATAGCAAAGACTATACCTGGTACTCGATCTGGACCAGCTATGGCAAACTGGATAGTCATTTGGACGGGGAAGGCAAGAATACGAATCATTTCGGGAACCGTTAGAACCCAAACGTGGTTCATGGTACTCAGTCACACTGATCGGAGCGACCGCTTCCCACTTATATGTTCCCTTTTGATTCCATTTGCCTTCTGAGCACCATAAAACCGAACGTTCCTCGTTTTCATTGAATTTGACGTCGATACGTTCACCTAGCAACACAAGGTGATGAGCCAGCATCTCACAGAGATGGTCGCGCATCTCGTCCCACAATGTCTCGTCTATCGTGTTGGCGGTGGGGTATTCTTGGTTGAGGCAGGTTCTTCTAGCGTACCGGGTGGTAAGAATAGTTCCAAACACCAGAAAAAACAATGCCCGAAGTTTCCCGAAGCTGATATTGGAGAGACGTTGCGGGTTGAGCTCACTATCGAGGTACCAGAGGACTTGGTGTCCCGCATGTGCACCTAGGAGCTGGAGCGTTGGAACTGACAATTCCTGGGTGTACTTGGTCTGCGTAAAGCGGACGAACGAAAAAGATGTCGCATAGAGCATAGCTTGAAACAGGAAAGCGATCTGCGGTGGTATGTATTCTTGGATTATCCGACGAAAGGTTGGCGAGCAGAGCATTCCGACTTTGGAAGTCGTCTTGTTGGAATCCGTCGAAGGAAACCCGGGGCGAAGAAATCCGGAGACTTCGTTCAAGAATTTCGATGCCGTCCAACAGTCATCGAATTCCGACGAGACACCGTTCAGAAGATTCCCTCCTTTAGCCCAGAGAGACTTAAGGATTGGGTTATCGGGTAGACCTTGACGATAGTCAGTGCATGGAAATAAGGGGGTTGCAAGTTACAATTACAAGACCGGAATATGCTAATGTCCACAAAGGGCGTGGCTCGCATGCAAAGGCGAGATCGGAGGATGTTGCTGTGCCCTGCACCGATGCAATTCACGCAGACCTCGCCAGAATGTTGACTTGTACACTGAAATAGTTAGGAGTAGTGCTAGATAAGAAACAAATGAGGATTGCTTACAGAAAGACGTAAAGCAAAACATACGAGGCATGGTTTGGCTTTCAACTGTTCAATGTTGAACGATGTTTTGGCGTTGGTGTTTGAAGTTATATAAGTGATAAGTTCACTGTGCTCAGGAGCAAACATAAAGGGGGGTGGTCCTGCGGTGCGAGTCTGGGGGTTTCTCGTGGTTGTTATGCCAGGACATTTCAATCGTTTTTGGAGACATCTTCGACAATGGCCTAACTGTTGAAACGTGTCCGTCTCACACTAGAGAGGGTAGCGTGAGCATGCATCCGAATAAGGGCATGTTCAGCTCACCTTCTTTTTCGCCTCACGGCAAGGCTCGCACTTATCTCGAGCAAGCTTTCGTGGAGCCTTCTTAGGAAGTGGTGTATACCGATGGAGAGGCTCTGGCCCATAGGATTGTCGTGGATAAATGGGCTTGTCTTTAGGGTGACTATTTTCTTCAGGAGGTAGAGGAAACATGGTAATAGACGTGACAGCTGGGTGGCTGTTTCGTTGTTGTTAGGTATTGGTGGGTTACCTAGGATATAAATACTCTACAAAGAGAACGCATAGTCTATGTAAACAACCAGTATTATCTTCTTAAGTATTTTTGGCCAATCATATCGTAGCGCAGTTAGAGTCCTCGTTGTTGACTGACAACTGCAGGATTACCGCTCGAAATAAGTGCGACGGCCTTTGATTCGTGAACGTCGCACATCTATCTACTATGGCCCAATCATGGTCCAGCGCGTCGCATCTCAGCCACCGACGCAAAGCTGGAAGACAGGGAATCTCAAATATATTATGTACTTGATCAACCAGTGATATTAAGGCGCATTCGGAATACGATTTGATAAACAAAAGGCCGGGCTCAACATTTCGCCGCAATTTGTAGACCCAATGAGAGTCGATCGCATTTTAGACCGAGGGATCATGCCGTCGACTGCCTTCGCAACGGTCCTGATATTGAGATGAGCCATTCTAGCCCATATACTTCTTGCTATGCCATCTCTAAGATAAATATCAACCCGCTTCGGCGATTGATATATCTTCGTAGCTAACAACCTTTTCCAAGCCCAAATGTTCCACCCCTACCTTTAACATAGGTCATCGGAACACTACTCGTCCAAACTCAATAACTGAAAACTCATCTAGGTACCTATTCGGCTACCTAGTGCCTAGTATCTATAGGTTCGTCAGTACTCTGGCCCCCACTGGATATGCAGTTCCTAACAATTCAAGGTTATCACAAAGAGATAGAGGATCGAAACTGCTTACCGGCAGCGAGGAACACTCATCTAAAATGCCAGAGCAAGCGGAACCAAGACGCAATAATGAACTCATCATCGTCGCGAAACTTATCCAGGCGGCTGTTGCCATTATCCGGGTGATTCTCGATGCCCTAAGTTATTCCGGAATCCTGCGCCGGTGACAACTCCAAAGCCATAGAGATCAAGGGGGGTTCCCATCATGTTCAAGCTGGAATGTTCCAACTGAATTTTGAGTTCTGAAATAATCTTAAGAGAGTCGAAAAAAGGGGTTATACGAGATGGAGGATATGAATACTACATCATGTATAAAGTTGCGCTGCTTCTAGTCCCGCGCCCCCTTTTTTCAACCATTTATATATGTCGCAGCAACGATGATATAAAATAGACTGCAGTAATTCGGGAGTGCTAGTTATTTCCAAGTAGATTTACGCGGTTAAGCTCACTTCACAGTTATCGAAGTAGCTCCGGCCCAGCAAGATTTCTAACAAGTAAGTGTGCGAACGGCCTCCTACGTAAGTAATTGGCGCTATTATATCGTTATATGAAAAGTCTTATTACTTTAATAGTAGTAGATATCGGTAGAGAACGAAGTTATATTCAAGATCTACTCTAATCTCACTACCTATTTTCTAGCATACCTAAGTATATTTTGCCTGAAAAAGTCCCGCCTATCAATACATGATACGTCAAATTGCATTACTCCAATGAGGTAACACTTGTATACATTCGGTGAAAACGCCTGCGCTGTATGGCTGCGGTCTACCACAGCTATGCCGTGTGACCGCATCATGCTTTTTCACTGGATAGTCGGGCTCTTCATGCCTGATCAAGTTTTCAGATGGGCTGATCCTACAGCTATATGGCCCTCAATCCATTTTATGAAGATTTTCCTGGGTTGTGTTCTTTTTGCTATCTCAGCTTCTTGTCATCATTTTCTTTGCATATTTTCTGCCTGCATCATGACAAGGCGCAATTTAAACCCAACTTCCACACCGTTTAGGCCAAGCGAAGGACAGAGGTATCATGGTGAGGAGCTTCGTTCTGTATCGTGAGATCTCTGCTAATTGCCAGCTCTACCCAACGACACTCGCGCCCAGATACCATGCCGGTATTTCCAACAAGGCCTGTGTCTGAAAGGCGAAAATTGCCCCTATCTACATGATAATAGCTCTAGATCTGGGAATTCAGCGCAACACGCCCCTAAAGAGGTAAGTCTAACAAAGGTAAAGCGTTTCACTTCTAACAAACGTAGGAATATGCGCCCCCGACGCAGAACAGGCTTACCCGTACCATCGGCGGTGCTTTGGTTCATTTCGAAGCTGGTGCAGTCGCCCGGAAAGTATCTTTGTCATCAGATTTCTCCGCCGTCTAGATTAGCCCACTTCTACACAAAAGTACACCGGAGTCTGTATTGGATCTACTTCGTTCCTATGATATCGACGTGCCGGTCGAGACCGAGGTACGAATGACCTACCAAAGAGACCTTTCCAGTGCTCTCGTGAAGGTCGAAGATCCCGAATTTTCTAGGTTAGTGTGTAGGAAGCTTGGCCCACAGGTGGTCTCGCGCCAGGCTCCAGGAACACAGCCGATCGCTACTGCGGTAGCAACCCCTATACCATCGGGCTCGAATACTCTTCGAGTGGATTGCAGGAAAGTGCATATATCCTGGCATAAACCATATAGGACAGTTTGGCTGAATTTTGGCGCTGGCGTGGTTGCCGAGCGTGTTGCTAAAAGGTTTAAAGAGGGGATATATAAGATCCGGAATCAAAATGTGCAGTGCGACAATCCAACCCGAGGGGCAGGGCGTTACAATCCCAGGGCTTGGACTGTATGCTTGACGGAGGTGTCAGCTTCTGCTACTGAATCGGATGTCAAGGAGTCTATTCGTCAACTATATGACAAACCGCGTGCTATTGAGCTCGGAAATCCTACATATGACACTGATGTTGAAACCTGTTCGGCGGAGATCCAATCCCTTTTCACGTCGATTGGCCCTTTGGAATGGTGGGAGTTTACTCCCGATACCACCGGCAAACGCATGAAAGCGACTGCGCGCTTCCAAAATGAGGATGACGCTAGGGAGGCTGCACGAGTCCTGGATCAATCGACACTTCCCTTCAACAAGAATGCTAAGCTTACCTCACGGTTAGTTCATACGGCGAGATTCAAAGTCCGTGAGAAAATCTACGAGGCGGTTGAAGCCCAACTCAGGGCGAACATCAAACCCTGGAAAGACTCTCATCTGTATTACACGGCTTACGAACCCGACCATTCTAGATGGTACCGGGTATTGAAGCTAGAAGGTGAGGGGGCTCAGGAGGTCGTGGAAGCGAAAAACACGATTATAAAGATCTTGTCTGGTATGATAGCTAAGGATGGTTCCTCGGTGCTTTGGCATCCCGCGCTTCGTGTGGATGGGGCGCTTTTCGAGAAGCTCAAAGAGTTTGAACAGAAATTTGGAATAAGCGTCTTCCGGAACAAGGCCAAGTCGCAGCTTCAACTATATGGGTCACCGACCAAATGCGAAGAAGGTCAAGAAGCGATCATTAAGCTGCTGAAAGATGATGGGTCTAAGCATTTCAATATTGATCTTGACGCCGATGGATTCTCGTGGGCACTTCAAGGGGGGTTCAAGGAGATTGTGAACGAGGTGGGCCCTGAGAAGGCCATCTTCGATATCGCATCGACACCAAAGCGAATCCTCATCATCGGTACTACGGGAAATTACGACACGGCGATTTCTATTAAAGACAGGAAGAAGATGTCGCAGAAGAAAGGCAAGGTCTCGAATAATCAGGAATGTTCCGTGTGCTGGGGCGAAGCTGAGGATGCAATCCAAACCCAGTGTGGCCATGTCTATTGCCTCGACTGTTTCGAGAACTTATGTTTCTCTGCAATGACACAGAACACAGAGGCTCGGGTTTGTTGTGTTGGGGAATCCGGAAATTGTACCAGGACCTTGGAACTCCCCGAACTACAGGAGCATCTGTTATCGACTGCATTTGAAGAGCTACTGGAAAAGTCTTTCGCCTCGTATGCGCGACATCATCCAGACGTATTCAGCTACTGTCCCTCGAAAGACTGCGGATGTCTTTATCGGATCAACGCTACACCTTCAATGCAGACATGTCCTGGTTGCCTCGAGCTGGTCTGTACATCATGTCAGGCTCAGCATAGTACTATGACGTGCGCAGACTACAAGGATATCTCTTCCGGGGGATATGAGGCCTTCGAGAGAGTGAAGAAAGTCATTGGTATTAGGGATTGTCCTAAATGTAAAACGCCCCTCGAAAAGACCGACGGATGTAATCATATCACCTGTCTGTGCGGTGCCCATATTTGCTGGGTTTGCTTGAGGACATTTACAATATCCGATGATTGCTACACACACATGACGAGGGAGCATAAGGGAATCGGCCTAAATCATCTTCAGTAAAGGTATGGCTAGCCTCCATAGCTCTACGACAAGGACAATGTTATCGTTGGTGCTAGTGGTTATTACTACAGTTTAATTAGAAATGGAAATGGTACCTTCAGTTGATTTGGTAAGAACTTGGTATGGGTATCAATATAAGTGATGTTAGGAAGACAAGACTCCCAAAACAGAAAGATCGTAAAGAGAGCACAACAGATTATATCATTAAATCTTATATTAACAACATTCGTAACTCGTTTTATAATACTATCACGCCTTTATGTATTAACCATGCTTTGATCGGTTCAATCAGTCAATGTGGGCAAGCAAAATTGTTTCGGCTTCGGCCTGTGGTAAACTTGATTGTTACTCTTAACTACGTCCAAATCCGATTTCTACTAGTCCATATCGCTCTTCGCTTATTGTGCTAGGAATAATATACCGAACTTCCTACCTACAGCAGATCCCATCCACCGCATTGACTCCCGCGGAATCTACAGATTTTTTTTTAATCAATTCTCAGCCGTCATCTCCTCCTTCACCACCATCCGCCCCAACGCTCCCCTCTCCATCACAAAGCACCTCTCGGCGTACACTCCTCGCCGATTCTGCTCCCGCCACGCCGCGCTGACCCGGCGTACCATAACGCGCCTCCACCCACCAACGTTAATCGTGATGCGCCGCCACGCCGGCGTCCCCTTCTTGCCGCGCACTAGCGCCGCAAACGTCCTCTCGGCCACCTCGTAGTCCCGGTCGGCGCCAGCAGGCACCTCGTCCAGCGGACGCAGGACTGTCTGTGTATGAAAGGCCAGGGTGTCGAGGCGGGGGAAACTGCACAGCGCGCGCGCGAAGTCGGCCGGGTCGCGCACGGCCGCATCTAGGTCCAGCTCGAGGGTGTGCAGATGCACGAGGTGGCGGGCGAGCAGGGCGAGGTCCCCGGCCGACACGGTCGGACAGCGCCGCTCCTCGTCGCCGAAGCCCACGTAGTCGCGGAAGCGCAGGACGCGCAGCGAGGCGGCGTGCCGGAGCAGGCCGTCGACGGGGAAGAGGTTCGTGTGGCAGGTTACTCGGAGCGTGTGGAGCGCTCGGATTTGCCGGACGAGACTGTACAGGTGCCTTGTTGCTTCCTGTCTTCTGTCGGGCAAGTGTGCGCTGAAGTCTTCGTAGTGTAAGGTATGGAGTCCGCGGAGCTCCGAGAAAGGGACGGACGTCAGAAACTGGAACATGGGCACGTCGACGAGTTTTAGGCGTCTGATCCTAGAGAAGTCCCAGTGTTTACGGACCAGGTCTGTGCTATGGTCCCAGTCGTACGATCGAAGCGCAAGGTCTTCGAAAGCTGGCAAGCGTTCGTTGCCTGCGAGGCAGAATCGGGTCCCCTGGCCCCGGTCGTCGTAGTGAAACGTGTGCATATGACGAGATTCGAGAAGTAATCGCTTCAAGGAATCAAGATGCTTGCTGAGTAGCGGAGTAGGACTCTCCATCTTGAGAGAAAAAAGACAATGAGTGGGAATTGTGTGTAAGCACGTGTCATATAGGTTACCATCGAAATCCCTCAAAGACAGGTTCTCAATATACAACCTAGTTCTATTAGCCTGGATGTGCCGTGGGCTCAGAATATCAGAGGGCACCAAGGGCGCGCCATCTTGAAAATTAGATCTGACAAATCGCCACCTACCAGAACACAGATTGTCAGCCCTTATGGGTATACTTGAGGATGATAGAGTATTTAATTACCTGAGTGACAAAAGCCGTTGTATCCTGTCTAATACTCGCTTGATGTCGTCCGGATTAAGATTGCTCCTTACTTCCACATGCCTCGTGTGTCGATACACATACTGGAGAATACCAGGGAAATGCAATCCGGCTTGAGGATCTATTATACGTTTGTTAAGCTGGAGCGTCTCGAACTTCAGGGGCGTCACGATCATATCGAATCGTTTCGATAGCTGGCGAGCAGCAGCTAATGATCGAGCATCAATATCTCGTAGCTACGAATAGGCACGTTTAGAGAAGAGACATAGCGGATTTTGAGCAAGGTAAGACGAGGTATACGGTACCTTTTTGAATATAAGAACCAGGAGCTCTGTGCTCAGGTTGTCAAGAGACCACATTCGAGGAAAACAGTGGGAAGTCACAGTGGCCCTCGCTATAGACCCGTTGCCAATGTTCATATTCTTGGACTTGTAATGACAGGTAGAAGAGTGTCGAAATAGGGAAGTAGATAATCTCGACTGAGGCCATGATGGGCAGTGTCTTAAGTCAGATGAGAAGGCAGAGCCACGGATTAATCATCAAGTACTCAAGTCATCCACAAAGAACGGGTTGAGACTTTCGGATAAAGAACAAAAACCAGCTGATACATATCGCTTCAGCCTGTGGTACAATGATAAGTAGCAACATATTAAAATCATGAATTAGATATGTGGCTCATTACAGAAAGAAGAGACGAACGATGCATCATCAGACGGATTAGGACAATAACCACATGGCTGACAGGTCAGACTAGACTTTATCCGGATAAAGTAACGAAAAACATAGCGAGTGGAGATACGTATCAGATGAGTTGTCGAATATGATAGATCTCTTTGAGAATGGGATCTAGTCTGCTGTTAGAAGTAGAAAGGCGCCGGTAGGTCGGGACCGAGGGATTAGCATTACTGCGGTCAATAGACACTAGCGTTTCGACTTCAGACGATTCCATCCATATGCTTAGGACGTATACTGCGTCAATATAAATAACGAATGAGCCACTAGCTAGACAAGTGATTAGTTGAAGATAAAGGCGAAGTTGAACAGTTGTATAATTCTTCACAAATAATTAAGTATATAAAGGGGGAAGAAGAATACCTAGGTTATCGCGAATGAATCTGCTGATAGGTAGTTAATAGGTAGTCAAATTATCTCCCTCGATGATTCATTTCTTTAAATAGAAATGTTTCTCCAGATGTTTCGTTCCAGGTTTATGGGTGCCAAATTCAAGATGTTCGTTTGGACGTCCTAAGATTGCGCATTCGCAAGTTTCCCCTGAAATGGTCAGCCCCAACTGTTTGCCCGTCCCGTTGCTTGGCGGATGGTATGCAACTACCTGGATAGGTAATAGCGTACTATTGTAGCGCCGATTTTGCAGTTATGCACATACCATGTAAATTACCCTATTAGGAAAGCCCACTAGCCTTTGGGTGGCCAGCCCGGGGTCCATCTCGCATGCATTTATGTAAGCCCAAAGACAGAATCAGCTTCCACCAACTACATATGTATAAACTAATGAAAATGTCGACAAATGTGATCAGACGAAGACAACAGAGGCAACTTAAGTTGATTACCAACTACATACCCGCTTGCTATGTACGTATACATACTTTACTAGGGTATATCGTGGTATTATCGTAATGCATGTGTGGGACCCTAACGAACCCACCAGAAAGAATGTCCAATCGCAACGTCATATTTTTAGGGTTCCGTTCCGCCTTATATCTCACTACCTCTCACCGCAGTGTATTTGTGTTAGCATTTATACGAAAGGCTGTACAAGTGCTCGTAATAGTAAACAAATGATATTTAACGAAAACCGGGTTTTCTGGAATAAATATTATAAATTCAAATATGAGAAATTATGGTCATAAGTATTACACGGGGGGGATAAGGAATCCCAAATACTTCGGCGAATCAGCTCAGTTTCCTTGTGATCTATGTAATTACCATGCCTTCGTTACTTGTCTCCATCGATTTCAGAATGGAAAGCCAGCAATGTCTATGTCTACCTATTGGCTAGTATAAGATTTTTGACAGCCTTCATTCACTCCTTAGAACGGGTAGGTTCTTTATATGAGAGACAAAGCGGTTTCTAACGCACCACTGCCGACCAATAAAAAAAAAAAAAAAAAAAAAAAAAAAAAAAAAAAAAAACCGACATTCCAGAACGTCTATCTCCCCATCATACTCACTGTAACCATTTATACGAACCATACTATCGAGGCCAACAAGGCCGCCTGGAAATAAGGGCTGAAGAAGAAGGAAAATTTTTGATCTGCCTCCCAAACGGGGGTTTTTCAATACTCGGCATATATAGAATGCTCTTAACCAACTACATTCACATATAACTCACCAAACCTCCCAAATCGATCTTAGTTAGTCCTTGATACCCATTCGTTCTGAGACGAACTGTATTGGTTTATCGGATACCCGTCCAACTATAGGGAGGCGAGGACATGGACGAGACATATGTACGGATTACCGCCGCCATGTAGAAGATCTACTGATCTTAGCCTCCCCCTTCCCCCCCTTTCCTCCGAGCCCAGACCTAACTTCCAAGTCCACGATCCAAGCTTCATAAGCGGGAGACCTATCCAGCCATCCATTCACAACGTATATCAGTCTACTCCGCCTAATATAATTACGAGCCGCGGAACCGCCAAAAACTCGCTCTATCTCCCCTCTCCCTTCTCCCCCCCAAAAAGTAGTGCTAGGCGAGATCGAGATGAGATGAGTCAAGCTTTCCACATACCACCCCCTTTCACGGACCCGGAGCCGTCGCCTCGAGTAGATATATAGGTAGATAGATAGATAGATAGATAGCCATGCCTACCTGCCTACCCACCCACCTACCTGCCTACCTACCTGGGTAGAAAACACACGTGTAAACACATACATAAACAAGAATCACCGAGCGCTTACTTACCCGCCGAAACCCCTCCCCCGGTCTCCCTCCCCCCAAACTCTCTCCCCGTACACCTGCAGCAGCAGGGGATGAATTCTATATGTCATCCCGTAGGTACGTAAACTCCCTACCCCCAGCTCTAAATCTTGCGAGAAGTACTTATAGATAGATCTATAGATAGATAGATGAGCAGGTCCATCATATATATGTATGTATGTAAGCATCGGCGGTAGATGTCTGTATATATGTAAGTCATCGAGGCACTCCTCATACTACGAGATGCATTAACTCCCTCACACACACATATAACAACGACAACCACAAAAAGGCAGGGTCGGTATCACTAGCATTCAAAACTGCGGTCACGAAAGCAAGTCGGAAATAGAAAAGCAAATGGCATCGGGCGGATGGCACGTAGAGGGGGGAACAAAACAAACGACGAACTGAAATCTTGTTTGACATTTGGTGGGGAATCTCGTTCGGAACAAGAAACAAAAAAACCTGCGGAAAAATATAAGCTACCTTCCTAGCATCAGACAAGATATATGCGCAAACACATCATAATAATCCCTTGCCAAGTGCTTGCTTCTTCCGTAGACCGTGGCTTCTCTTCATCCCACAATTAGAATCCA
This sequence comes from Xylariaceae sp. FL0662B, assembly GCA_022376535.1. Lineage (NCBI taxonomy): Eukaryota > Fungi > Ascomycota > Sordariomycetes > Xylariales > Xylariaceae > Xylariaceae sp. FL0662B. The sequence continues at coordinate 147,122 of JAJJKD010000015.1, read as the reverse complement.
TCACAAAAATATACACTCCTAGCCTTCGAGACCAGGAATGCAAGTTTAAACATTCCCCCTCTAGAAGAGAATTCTCCTAATACCGGTATATCGGCTCCTTTTGCTTCGACGGCGGCGGCGGCGGCGGCGGCGTAACATCATACACGTCGTTGTCGTCCTGTGGACCGCGGTTATCAGACGTTGATGAATTTCCAGTTGCACCATGCATTGCTTCTTTTCCGAGGGCGCTCTCCTGTCTACCTAGGTAGCTTGGGGTGGTCTCGAACCCAGGATGAAAGGGTTCATAAGCCAGTCGGGGTTCGTCGTTGAAGTAGCTTGACGACGCCCCGGCGCCGGACCCAGAAGCGCCAGCCGCATGAGGGCCCGATCCCATGGCCGCCGATTCGGGGTCTTTAAAAGGGTCTTCCTCAGTACGCGGCGTGTGTGATCGTGAGGGGCCTGCAATAGAGGGTTCGTACTCCCTCTCCTTGCCCTTGCCATTTGCTTTCCGAGGTGGTAATGACGGCGCATCGGAGCCGTGCCGCTCCGACCTTGTGGGACTGTCAGATCTTTGGCTGGAGTCTGTGCCCACGGCAGCTACGTGTTTCCTGGCGTTTAGCATGGCTCGTTGATGCAAGCTCAGTGATGCTTGAAGTTGCTCATTAGTGTCGATTAAGTGCTCCATCGTGTCGTTGTCAGGGGCAGGGTCCTCAGCAGTCATATAGGTTTGTATGCTTCGGCTCGCGCTTGTGCAGCGATCGGCAAACTCTTTGATCAGGGTGTTGTCGAGAACTTCGGCGGGTGGCGTGTTAGTCACTATTTGCTGTAGCAGTTTTGCCGAGGTCCGCGCCTCCTCTAGTCTACCGGCCAATTCAACAGGGTCGGGCAATTTGCGGTTTGAGTGGTTCCGCGCGAAATAGTTTTGGGAGCGTGGATCCAGAGGCGGCGCGTTCAGAGTACGTGGCACAGGAGGCCTCGGACCTTGTTCCTGTTTGACAGCATTAGCAATCACATGTGCAGAGATAACGAAGAGATTCATTATACCCCATATTGCTTCTGAGCCTTCTCCTGAGCCTTCCCCTTCTCCTTCTTCCACATCTCAAGGAGGGTGAACAACCCTTCGTCGTACGCTTTGGTCTGCTCGAAGGAATCTAATGTTTCCATCGCCATCTGGCGCACATCCGGGCTGCGAACAGATCTCAGCAATTCCTTTACGGTATCAGTAAACTTTTGGTCGAGGTTCCTCGTGAAGGTCGGACCGGGGTTATCGGCAAGAATGCGAACGAGCATGAAGGCATTGTATTGGTAAGAAGATCTCGTCCAATAGTCCCTCTTCAGATATTTTCGGATGAGGCGCGCGCATTCTGCGGCAGCGGCCGGGGATGATTCGGCGGCATCGACGATAGGAGGGAGGTAGAGAACCTCGTCGCCGGACTGGTTAGGACTACCGGATTCGCAAAAGGCTTTCTAGGCAGATAGTCAGGATGGTCGGTTCGATTAAAGTTTGGACGGGGGACGCACCACACAGCGGGTGGCTGTAGCCTCAGGACTCTCCCCATCACTGATATCAGCAGAGAAATCTAAGGATCATTAGATAGTGTTAGCCAAGAGGACCACGCGCACGTCCAAAAACAAAAAAGCAAGGCTCCGCACATACCATTGCCGTTCTTTTTCCTGATGCTGCCTAGCACCTTGCTCATCTTGAGCGACTTCATGGTGACCCGTCCCTCGTCCGGTTGCGCATGCACTCGCACTCGCACTCGCACTCGCACTCGCAATCAAAGCGCTAGTCCAGGTTTGTTGTTGCAGGCGAATGGAAGTATCGAGATGCCTCTACGCGACTCGCAGTACAGGTAGTAATTCGATCAGGGCAAAAAAGGAGTATGGCGCGATACGGACGGGATCAGAAAGGGAGGTATGTATGTACGATGCGTTACAAACTTTTTCTCTTGTTGTTTGTTCTCTTCTCTGATTGGCAATGGGAGCCGAGTAGAGAGGGGGGGCAAGTTCGCATTAGGCACTTGGGTAGGTAGCTTAATATGTAGATGGATACATAGGCTGGTAGGTTGGTCGTTTCAACAATCGTTTGAAGATTCTGGGGCGGCAGAATCTTATTAATGCGGTCTGCAAGCCTGTGGTGTGTGTGGTTTATTGGTTTAAAATGACGAAGGATGAAATGGTTCAGGGTGGCATGGGTGCCTGCTTGCCTGCCTGCCTGCCTGCCCGCCTGCACAATACATACATGTATATATGTACATCCAGTATATGCCGTGGTGGTGCCGCGTTTCATTGCACGCGCAGGCAATGACCAACAACTCAAAGAGAACCTCGCTCTTGCAGTCTAGACGACATATCTCACATTATACTACGCCCCCTGTTTTAATGTTATTCAGTGGTTCTTATAGTGAATTTATGCGTTTGTTGAAAAACCCCTAGGACGATCAAGCACGATCTTATAGAAATGTACTTATCTATATGATTATGGCTCTAAAATACTTTACCTGGCCTTGTTAATATTGAAACAATATCTTGTAGTATACCTTATAGCGGTGGTTTTCCGCTGTACCTTTCCACCGCGGAATTGAACACTAAAACAGGGGCCGACCTGTACTACCTTAACCCCAAAGGCAGCTAAGTACATGTACTCTCTTAAGTGGTCAATTATATAAGTCACCCCTCAGGCATTGACGCACCCAGGTATTCTACTATGTGAGCTGTAGTACGCGTGTGTACGTATGTACCTTACCCTATAATTATTACCAAGCCGAATTGTAATAATATACATATCTACAACTAACCTCCGTCACCTGTCTTGCCAGATGCATCTATACAAGGTCATTGGTATAGCGGTCAAAAAAATCCACACTATGCACTTCGGAATCTACTCTATTCAGGGTCTCGCCCCAATTAATTACTTAACAATGTTCTACGGCTGTATCTACTCAGGACTGTACGTAGCCCACTTTGTGCCTATGCCACCCACCACTTACACAGCCTCACTACTACGCGCAACATGTTTAGTCTGTTTAGTCACCAGGTCATCCTAACCCTCAATTCGTCGCATGCTTTTTTTTCGCCGCCCAACCATTAAATAAATCCCATAGACGCTTGAAGCGGTTCGTGCCCATCCGCCATCACCGTCGTTGTCGCCGGGCAAGATGGTCTTGGCAAGTATCTTGAACGCGTGGCGCGTCAGCTAGCATCCCCCGCCTATCAGCATACTATTGTCAGATTGTCAAGTGACTACCTGCCTACGCAGCATTGTACAGTAAGAACTGATTTTGCTGCCAATCGGAATGGGTGCATGTCGGAGAGAAGCTCTCAACTTGCCTCCACGGAGCTGAGGCTGACATCTTGTACCATCTATATCCCGTTGCATGCGCCACATACTTGCGCAAGCCCCCAAGCTTCCAAGAACATGCTCTTGGATGTTAAGTTGCATGACCAATAATGCCAATTGGCCTATTTCGCTTGACTATATATATTTACATGAAAAATAATGCGGAATTCAATGATGATTCCATAAAAACCACTCCTCTGTCTCGGCACAGATTTTGACAGCAATAGGTGTGTTTACATAGGTAATACAAACTATGCTGTCATTCCTAAACTAAAAATAACTAACCTAGTAGACTGCTTTCCCGTGTCCATTACAACCAGACCCATTTCAGAGAAATGTCAATAATCATTATAGACATAATAAACAGTTGACTTCCTTAATCTCAACTTCGACAATGAGAGAGAGCGAGAGAGAGAGAGAGAGAGAACTCATACCACGGTACTTTCCTAGTATGAGGAAGCTTGATTATATTGTCGACATAGTTAAGGAGCAATAGTTCTTACTAGCATTCGAACGAGTTAAGGCTTACAACACCGGCATGTTGAAGTCAATGGGGTATTTCATATAATCATACAATTCATATCAGCTTTTCTAGCTTCTTCCCGGCTCTTGGCGTTACGGCTCTATTCATCGGTCTTACCGGTCTTAACTCCGGATGCCATGGCCTCGTCTAACAGCGAACGCAACAAGCCAAGAAACCCCTTAACTTGACTTGAATTGGTTCAATTTTTTTTATTTTTTTATTTATTTTTATTTTTTTTCTTTTTCTTTTCACTTTAGCAGCCTTGGCCCAAGTTAAGGCTCAGGGTATGTCTTAACCTGATACGTATTAAGGTATTAATACCGTTAAAGCAAGGCATAATTAATCACGTCAAGGTATAAATAGCTCCAAGTCAAGGTAAAACCGAATTCTTTAACTTGACTTAACTTGTTTCATACGCTGCCGTCTAACCATAGAGCCGGGCCACACGAAGGAGCAACCCTTTCCACTTGCCTGTCTCTAGTTGGGAAGTTAAGAGACTACGAAACGAGATTTATGTCTCCTAGTCTCTGCTAAGCTAAACTGTCCTTTGACCTTGGGCCTGAGGTATCCGATATCAAAGAAGCACCGAATGAATATAACTCGGATGTATCCACTTACAAGTCTTCGCAGGCGAAAATGCCACCTCATCATACGATCAGAGCAGTTGACTAGCCCTTCTATTCAAGGCTCGTGTATGGAAAACAGTTCTTTCGAGTAAACACAACATATAAACAATTGCCGAAAAGAAACAAGGACAACGTAGAAAGCGTTCTAAAAGCATATTATAATATGGAGTATGCTATCCTTATGTATGGTTATATATCATCGTAATGATAAATCGTCCTTGTACTGTTGTAGAGAACAAATTCTTAACGGGGTATTCACAAAATCTAGCTAGCTAAATATTGTTGGAAAATAGTAATACTTCATTTCCAAGGAATCAGTAGTTCCAACAGTCTAGTTCACATGAGTCTACAGAGCTCCATATTTAACTATATAATGCATGCACTGTAACAGACATGTAAGGACATGGTTAGCCGAATGAGCAACAGATGCGTGTGGAAGTTGGAATTGTCCAGCTAAATAAAAGACCTGCAATTCAATACTTACTGCAAGTGGCATTCCAATTCGAGATACTAGACATTACATTCCATGACTAGTAAGATGGCCAAGTGATATGGAACAGGTATACTGAGCGTGAGGTATCATAATCACATGTCAGGATGAATGCCCGTTAAATTATGTAAAGTCGGGGGTATCTACGTTCAAGTATTAATAGTATGTAATACAGCACAAGGAACGCCAGCCTCCTAATTCTAACAATTAAAATGTCATATAGTCGACAACAGGCATTTAAATGAAACATTCAATTACCGATTCTAAATACACCTATTGTCCATATGTTTACATTATTCTCCACCTCTGGAATGTAGCTTGTTGTGATGTATTAAATGCCTGGGTACAGAGTTTCCCAATCTAGATATCCCTCTTGGGGTTTGGTAAACGTCCTAATACTCCCTTATAATAGTTACATATTAGACGAACTATCGCTGAGTTCCCTACTCATAACGTAGAAATCAAAATGTGTTTACATATTCCCTAACCAAAAACTATAGCTTTATAGGTAAGTGGAGTGTTATCATATGTAGGTATTCTCCTAATATCCCTATAAATAATTTCTTGTAGCTGTCTATAATAATACCTTATGGCAGTATAAATGGCGTGTAGACTTGCGATTTAGGCAACATCCGTTTTCGGTAACTTCTTTATTATATACAGCATTCTCCAACTGTCTGGATTCATATGCCAAGAGCATCCGGTCAAGTTCTTTGTTCCTCGAGTATATTATGCAAGGCCTATGGAAAGCCGCCAGACCAGTCCTTTACTCTATCCAGGATCGGTAATATCTCTATTATAGCAACCAATTATTAGTTCGGCACGTTGGTGTATCTCCTTCTCTGTAATCAAATGCCATGGCTTCTCTTGCTGCACAACCAGCTCCCGCGCCTAAAGACCCTCGAGCCGAGCAAAAGACAAAGGAAGCTACTAGAAGGCAAAATGAAGCTATCGAAAAGCTTCGAGGCGAGTTGAAGGCTGGGCGCTTGGCGATTTGCGTCGGATCGGGAGTGACGCTTGTAGGTGGCATCCAAAATCATTAATAACCCGCCGAGTCCTGTTTGAATAAAGGAAAAGCTTCCCTTACGGATTCCCTTACGGGGCACGCTCTGGGGGTTAGGGACTTGTCTCCAAACCCTACTCTCGTCAACCAGGCTGCTTGATGGAAAGAGAGAATACTGATTTCGCATGCTGCAGTCTTCGGTCCCCGGCGAGAGTCGCCTGACGTGGACGGGCCTTATCCAGAACGGACTTGATTTCCTCGACGACCAGGCCAGACAAATCGGGGCAGATAACCAGCAAGTCATCGACCGGGCACAATCGTTGCTGGGCATGAAAGATGCTACTACCCAGGACATCCTCGACGCCGCAACCAGGCTCCAGGAGGTCTTGTCGAAGCGTCCCGATCTCTACTCAGACTGGCTAAAGCACTCGTTCAAGTCCCTGTATTCCTACGTGGCCAATCCTACTATTCTCGATAGTCTGAAGCGGCTTAAGGAAAATGGAGCCTCGCTCTTCACTACCAATTACGACGACCTAATCGAGAAGCACTGCCACATGCATTCTCTTGAGTACGTGTTTCGGACTTTTGTCTTTCCCATTCCAGCTTGCCTCGGGTACTTCCTATCGCTACCTATGTAGGGTGTGAAAAGAATGAGACGGAAACATCATGGACATGGTCCAATACTGCTGGTATCATCTAAAGAGTATTCGCTAACCCCGGATTGCATACAGCCGCTTGGATACCTACGGAATGCAATCGTTTTCCAGAGGAACCTCCAACTCCGTGTTTCACGCCCACGGCTACTGGAGGAACGCAGAAACTGTTGTGCTATCCGCGAGAGATTATTGGGATGTCACCTCGCACCACGGTGTCCAGGAGTGCCTGAAGAACATTTTTCGCAACAAGACCGTGTTGTTCGTCGGCTGCGGGGCCGGTCTGGCAGACCCAAACTTCGGGAAGCTCTTGAAGTGGATCGGGGAGAAACAGAGAGGGCTCGGGGCTGGTCATTATATCTTACTCAAGGATGGATCACCAAATCCGGTCACTGAGCTGTCATTGAGTGTCCTCCGGTGCGAGAGCTACGAAGATATTAGCCGTTGGCTGAACGACTTGCTGGACGAAAACCAACGGGGTGAGGATACTGGTAAGTTGCTCGTGTCATGAAACTACGACGAGTCCACTCACTGGATCCTAGTCTACGAAACCTCGAAGAACAGCGAGTGGAGCGCAATCAATAGTTGGCTTGCGCCCCTCGACCAAGCTGAATTTCTCAAACAAAGTTCTGATATCCCAGCAGTATCAAACTTCGAGCAGGCGATGATGGGAGAAAATCTACTTTGGAAGGACGGGACGTCAAACCATTTGGTGTCAAAAGGCGGTAGGTCCTGTTGTTTCCTGTTATTTACGTACTGAACAAGACTGAACCTGACCATCCATAGAGGCGTATGACAAGACGATATTCTGTGCCTCGGTCGTCAAGAACAAGAGAGAGAAATGCCAGCTCGCACACTATAACCGGTCTCGAGATTCTCTTGGTTACTTCTTCTGTCGGACATACGACGTGAACGCGACATTGCCGCAAACACAGAATTATGGCTTCAGTGCATTCTGTCGTACTGTCATTTCGCAACTATGCCCACCCGGCGAAGTATTCCCAAGTGTCCGCAATCTATATACTGAATGCACGAGATACCATCCCGCGAGGCTCCCTACGAACAGGGAGCTCTTTGATATTCTTATGGAAATTCTTGAAAGCCTTAGCGAGTCTTCTGTCCCTACGAATGGAGGCACGATCGAGCCGGGAGACACATACTTGGTCCTCGACGGAATCGACAGTGTTGTGATATCTGAGCGGGGCTTGTTTTTTGCATTGATACGTGACATTGTTCAAAAAAACCTCCCGCACTTCCATTTACTCATCAGTTGTGAGGATAAGCGTGGAATGAGAAACAAGTTGAGAAAATATGGGGAATGGGACGAAATTGAATTTAGCGAAGCCGCCATGGAAGAGTTCATCTGGGAATATGTAAATACATGCATAGATGACGATGCCGACTTTGACGATATGGACGATGCGTTGGCGGAATCAACGGTGGCGCAACTGGTCGATTCAAAAAACGGGTAAGCTATAATACTTGTCCAGCTCTCCGCTAGACATCCGGAAACTTTTGTTGCTAACAACTCTCTTTAGTTTGGAAGGGGTGTACTGGAAAATTCAAGCCCTGAAAACATTGGACGAATTCAATGAAGAGACGATCCAAGCCTGCATTAATTTTAACACGAAGAAACAATTACTGCAGGAGTATTTTAGTTCATCAGCGGATACCCCATCGACGACTATGAACGGATCCAAGTAATATACCTAACTCAAGGAACGATTCAGACCGCCATAAATCTAAAAACAAGAGAAAGCTAGAGGCTGCATTTAGCTATAGCCAACATGTTATTATACGGGCTCGGGCATGGGATATATATATCGATTAGTTAACCTTCAAGTCGAATACCATGAGGCATAATGCTGAGGGGGCTTATGAAGAAAAATATAGTAAGGTAGTCCAAACGAAAGGGGCTTTCTTATTATAGCATGGAATGGGTTAGATGTATTAGGCGGATGTCTTTACCTCTGCCCACAGATATCGAGGCCATATCCCAGCGTGCGACTCTCCAAAGTTGTTTTCCTTCCCTTGGATTTATTACTGGAGTTCTATGATTTATACATAAATACAGTAATTAGTACTCCCAACAACCCTGTGATACACTGTCCAACCATAACCGACGTTACATAATGCCATTGTAAGATACTACCTCCAGCCAGTCCAGGCACCAAGAAACCTTGTGACTCACCTGATTTAGATAACAATGTGATGAAGGGATATAATGAAGACGAATAATCCTTCCTAGCGCCCCACGTAATAGTAACATAGTATATGTAGATACAAAACACTACTGGGAACTTAGTAATACTTATTCTTCACAGCACTATTAATGATGTTGTATCCCCCCCCTTCCCCAATTACTTTGTAAATCGTGTGCGGGTTTCTCTGCCTTCATATTCGCCCCTATTACATCTTCATTATCAACCTTCCAAGAAAGTTTGGGCAAAGTCGTCGTGTCATTCTCTATCCCACCATGCTCGTCTATCCATTCTAGGCGCGAACTATATGACCACAGAGAGCTCCAACACAGGCCAAAGCTGTTCAAGGAGAGAGAAGACCTACGTAGATGACAATTCACAGAATTTCTCTTATCCACTATGCTTCAGGAACCTCCAATACGTTATTGGCTGTCTTCCGCATCTAGGAAGAAGTACAAGAAGTAATATTAGCTAAGACCCGTAGTAGAACTATTAGGTATATCGTGACCATCTCTTAGTACATAGGTATAGGGTAAGATATGTTTAGTCGCCAAAACAGGCGTTACTACATATACGCAGGAGAAATATGGCATCTCGATCTTACTAGAACGTAATAATATCTAAGCCCGTGCAGTGACGTATCTATTTCAATAACCTGTCAGCTTCCTGATCGTGACTCTTGCGGACTTATAACTCGTCTTTCATATTAATACGCACGTGTACTTAAGCCATGGCACACCAACAATTCCTTGCTTAATACGAGCAACCGTACCGCCGCGTCTGCTCTAAACGGTACCTACGCGTGTCTTCGATACAACACCGGTCACCACCAGCCAGCCACGAGCAGAGGAGAGCCGGCGCAGAAGTATGCACGAACAACGACCCAGACCTCCCCGAACCCATCATCTCCTTCCCATCCACGTACCGGAAGAAACACGACGTCTAGATCATCCATCCCGCACCTAGACCACCGTTTACCGAGATCCGGCTTCTCCTACTATACAAGCACCATCTTCAGACCGATCACCATTATATGGGGTACATAATAGCTCGTGGGCTTTCGAACCCCCCCTCCCTCACTTACCTCAACAGTTTCATCCCGTCATCTCATCGAACCGAGGACCACATATACAAACGAATGACATCGACATCGACAAAGCCTTTTAGCTTCAACATGTCTCTCGTTCGCACCAGTGAGGTAGCCACCCGGGACAAAACAGGCAAACCCAGGCTCGATAGTACAGTACCAAAGCAAGGCGGTTCAAAGTGTGAAGGATCTAGGTATAATACTTCGTAGATATACATACATACATACATAACCTACGGTATATATATAGACAGCTCCCCAAAAGCGCGTCGGGCGAGATTTCGAGAAGTAGCCCCATCCATCCCGCGATAAGATGAGACTAAGCAAGAAATTATTATCTCTTTCCCCAAGAGCACAGAGGCGGGCGTTTTTTTTTTTATCTTCTACTCTTTGTCTTTGTCCCTGTCACTAGTTGACTTGTACTGTACCATAATGATTAAACATATCGCGAACATCACGAGGCAACCACGCAGGGCGAACGACGATGTACTAGCAAGGTGAAATAAGGCAACGGCTGTCATGGTTGTTGAAAAAAACAGCCTTGTGTATTATGTTCTCTAGTCTGAACTCCCCTCCCCCTCCCCTTACAAGCAAGCAAGAAGAGACAAGCCAGAAACTCCTTACTTGAGAGACACACCCTATGCGCGCTGTTTGGGTGTGTGTGTGCGTGTATGTCTCTCTTCCCCGCGACCTGTGTCACGCCTTACGCCGCAAAGATGGATGATGCTTGTGAACCCGGGCTGCTCAGTAATATACATAATGACAAAACATTTCGCTTCGTCCTTCTCATTTGACCAACCTCATATCGACACACCGGTGGGAAAATAGACTGGAAGATAGGTTTGACCTGGCGGATTGCTTTTGCCAACACATTGATGAGCTAGATATTGGGGTTAAGGGTCCGTCGGGAATCGGTATGCGCAGATGACATTATCCCGATTGGGGATTCCTTATTGGGAGCCCTTCTCGTTTATGCCAAACGAATATCGATTGTTCTCCGGCGACTGTGGTAAAAGAATTTCGTATCGGTAATATCTCATTAGAACTCCTCCCAGAGGCATCTAAGAGGTCGACGAATTTACAAGCTTGATTCTATGCGCGGACCGGGGTAGATCGACGCCCTTTCTAGGTGACGCAAGACCAGGAGAGGTCGCCTTCGTATCGCTAGCTGTAGATGTCGGTTCTTTGCCTGTAGTCGAAGACGGACTTCCCTTTCCAGGTCTCACGTGCTCGGTACCCGCGGCGACGATCGTGAGGCTCGAATTGCGCGAGGATGACTTCTTGGGGGTGACCCTAGGCGCCACTGATAGCTTCGTTTGTACCTTAGCCTTGCTGTAGGTCTTAACCACACTCTTCGACTTTCGGACTGCCGCTACCTTACGACCAGGGGACCCAGCACCCAGAGCTGCTTTGGTGTTGACCGAGATTGTTGACACGCTACGCTTAATAACCGTGGCAGCACCCCTGGCCGCTTTGAGGCTGGCGTTGGAAAGGGTACGCTTGACACCCTTCGCCTTGACACCTGTCGGAGTCTTGACCTTGCGTTTCTTGACCGCATTTTCCTCGTCATCTTCCGCATCACCGAGAGCCTCCTTCAACTTTCGCTTGCCCGCACTCACACTCTTCTTGAGGGCTTTGGTTAACTCCTCCTTCGGCGGCTTAGGCGCCTTCACCTCTTTGGGTTTTGGGCCCAAGACACCTCGGCAGTTGTCGCTACCACAAAGACACTTCTGGACGTTCTTAGCTGAGAAGGGGTCAAAGTTGTAGTCGTATGTTAACTCTTCGCCCGTCATGATGGGGCGGTCGCCGGCGAACAGCGCCATGCGCGGTTGGCCCGACACAATCCACTTTACCATGCGGCAATTGGGCTGGCATGAATGATTGACGAAACGAGCGATACTACCAGTCGTCGCGTCTATAATCATATTCTGGTCGAATGACATCAGGTAATAACACTAGATAGATATATGTAAGTAAATGCCGCATGAGACAAATGAATTCATCCTTCATCTCACCTGATTGTCCTTGTATTTCTCATTCATGCGGCGATCACATTCTTCTTCTGTGATAATTTCGCCCGTGTATTCCATAATGATCTGGTTGGCTTCAAAACAGCGGTTGCTGCGAATGCCATAGCCTCGATCTTCGGTCTTGATGACCTCTACACCTACTCGGTACTTGCCACCCTCCTTGATGCGCTCCTGGAGTCGCGCAAAAGCACGGTTTTGGCACAATCGTGAACCAATATTGCAGTTCGTCTCATCACATTCATAAAGCATTATTCTGTTCTGACAGCTCTCAGCACACCCATCTTCTGGAGTACACACACACTTTGACTGATAGTCCTTGAAGTGAGGAGTCTTTTTCCAATAGGCAGCAGCGTCACCAACGAACCGATCTGAGAGCAAGTTAGTCACGAATCTACTTATTTACGTTCACTCATGTCAGCTCACTTTTGGTCATCTTTCTCCACTCGTCCGGCTTAGGTTGTCCGGGAGGCAGAGGGTTGCAGATATCATAAGGCAGCTTAAAATCCTTGCCCTGAATCAACATGCGCAGACCGTTGAAGATGGGTTGCGGCATCGTCTTGTTGACTTGCCCACTGGGAAGCAGCTCAGGCAATTGCGCCAAGGTCTTCTTCTCCGCTGTAGTGAGACCCTTATGTATGTCCAACGGGGTCTCTTGGCCCGCGTATAGACCTCGGTCGAGGTACTTCTTAACCCTCGTCTTTTTTGCAATTGGAGCTTCTTCAACGGGCTCGGGCTCTGCCTCAGGTTCCTGGGTGGATCGAGTAAGCTTGACTCTCTTCGTGGGAGGCTCCGGAGCATCTGGATCAATATATTTGCCGTTTGCCCAGGTTGTGTACAGCACGGGCTTCGTGTCGATACCCGAGAACTCGTTGGTGTCTTGCAATCGCCGCAGTTCACGCGACATAGCGTTGATGCCCTTCTCAAACGTCTTCCTACCCCTCTTGCCTAGAGTTGAGAGTTTCTGCGCCAAAGTCTCGGCGTGTAGTCCCGAAGAACGCGTCGAAATGCGCGTCGCAGGCGATGCTTCTCTCTGCTTAGAGAGTCTAGATTTGGGAGACGGCAAACTGCGCGTCGACTTCTCCGTACCATCCTTAGCCAGCTTATCGCCCCCCGCGCTTTCTCCGTCTCCGTGTCCAACCAATGTCGCGCCCGAGATCGTGCGTCGTTTGCGATCCGAAACATCGTCACCTTTCGCTCGTCGTTTGCCATGGATCGCGGTGCCGGCCAATTTAGCGAGGTTGTAGATGGGGGCGCTATGGCGTTTTCGCCGTGCACGTTCGTTGGAAGGGGTGCTAGGCGCGCTGTCTGCAACGGACTCAGAGATCTGGGGGGAGGGGATGGGTTCAGCGGCTGCAACAATAGAGTCGGCAATCTCAGAAGGGCCATCGAGGGCCATTGACTCGGCAGACTCCTCAACAAGACCAGTAATGGATGTGCCATTGTCTGGTTTAGTAGTTTCGGAGGCTAAGCTGATGCTGTCGGCGATAGTTGTGGGTGGTGTCGAACTCAAAGACGCGACGTGGGAGAAAGTGTCAGCAGCTGCACCAGAGCTGGACGACTCTGATGAGAGTGCACGCGTCGGCGACATGGTTGCAAGTGACTGCATTGCAACTCAAGGCGACAATGGCACTGCTGGGTGGTGGAGTTGGTGATATATGTGGGTGAGATTTGACGCGTTGGGTTGGTTGTTGTTTTTTTTAAGAGGTACAAAGGATGTTGTGGGGACAGGGACAGGATATGCAATATATATGGATGTATGGTGTATGGTGGGTTGTATGTGATTGTATGTGACTATGAGTGTTGCAGGACTAAGAGTCACTGTTGGTTGGGGCGGCCGGCGAAATAGTTTAAAAAAAAGGCCAATTCCAGTCTTGTCTCGTCGGTCAATGGCTGGGTTCCTCCGTGGTCCGTCCTACAAACGCGACCGTACGGTAAGACTAGTTGTATGTACCCCTTGATAATTAGCTGATCCGAAGCCGAAGCCCAAGACAGCCAACCTAGTGATCCAAGGCACAACAGGTATATGATGAAAGTGAGAAGGAATATCACGTTGGAGTGGTGCACTGTCTGCAAGCTCTGACTTCACAACGAAGAGAGAAGAGGAAAAAGAATAGAGGTTAGAGAACAGTGAACGGTGAATCAGGGATGTCTTGTCCCTTGCAACCACGGATGACTCTTCTTGAAGGGTTGCGAGTGCATACGTGTATGACAACAAGGTGGTATGTGTATGTGTACGTGTATGGATGTGTGTAGATGTAGGTACGGGCAACTTTTTTGGCAACAAGTTGCAGAAGGATTGCAAGATTCCAGGCGAAGTCACCCTTTTTGGCTGAATAAGGGGAAGGAGGGGACTCTTTTATTCCTTTTCTTTTTTAGTATATGGTCAAAAGGCGATGCGTGGAAACCGGCGCTGATAGTTGATCCAAGTTGTGAGGGTGAATACTATGAGTGTCGAGAGACGATGGTGGGAAGTTGAAGTGTGGAGGAGAAAGAAAGGGAGAGAGAGGGAGGAGGGTGGATTGGCTGAAATGGATTCGGTATATGCGTGTGTGCGGTGGTGTGTGTGTATATGTGTATATGTGTGTGTGTGTGTGTGTGTGTATGCCAGTGTGTATGGTGTGTACTTATGTACTTAGTTATATTGTCTCCGGGAAGAGAAATGGCGTCGCAAGGTTTGAAAAATGGACCAGAGAAAAGATATGGATCAAAAAATGAGAATGGGGAAGAACGTGCCACTGAACCTAATCACACCTCGATACATGCTACCTGGTATTTAACAAGAGGCCGGGGGGGGGGCTTATTGATATGCCTCGTAGGCAGTAGTAGGGAAGCACAAACAAATGCCCAGTCATATTCTTCGGATTACATAGCCCGGCACCTCCGTCTACCTCCTCTGACTTCATTATGCCATCTACACCTTGCTATTGGTGAGGCTTCAGACTTGCTGACTACTTTCTTCATAGTCCCCACGCGTAATGGCTTAGTTAGCCTTGGAGCTATAGCTATATATGCTTCTACTATCGAAGGACTAGCAACCTAATCTGTGTTCTCGCAAACACGAAGAACAAAGAACCCGCAACGCAGTTCATCTTCTAGCGTGTCCATGAACAGGCACCGCTACGTATATGCTCTGCCTAGAGGCCCGATCCTCCAACTTTGATGTGAAGGTATGATTCAGGGGGTAGGTATCGTGTAAGTCACCTCGACGTGGGGTTGCTCTCGCTTCACGGGCATACATGGCTTATTGATACTTCACAAAAAATTTGGATTGTAAGAATGTATGTGCGGGACGACGACGAGCGTCGGGCACGGGAAAAGCAACCACAAGGCCTAGTGGACGAGTGCATCTCCACGTCGTGGTAGGCAATAATTAGTAGTGTTATTAGTCTTTGGATCAAACGAGCTATGATCCTAGATTGCCTCAGAGCGGGGGGCGGCGGATCTTGGTAGGTAACGCCTCGTAGAGGTGCGGGCGTGTCACTCGAAGAGCGTTTTCAACCTCGTGAGATTGGGACTTTAGTAGATAGTCCTCAGTATCAACCATGCCAGAAATTTTCATCATCCGGGTCGGAATTGAGGAAATACAGTTGTTGTGGTGAATACCGGCCGAGTGTCAGCCTCGAGACACCCCTTGCGCTGATTTAGTTAGTCGAGGACGTAGATCCCGGTCCTGTCCTAATGAGCCGTTCCTCCGACCTGACCACAACATAGCTACATCTAGGACAGCAACAGCGATAAACACCCTCGATAGCTTTAAATCGGCCCAAACATGGAATAGGCCACCGTCTTTAGCTATGTACAGAGTCTCTAATACCGACAGGTTGACCTCCTCGCGTCCCTCGACCTCCTCAATCAACTGAGAACTTGTTCATGCGGCCGCCATAACGTGTGTGCCGACCGAGGGCAAGTATTTGGGCTCGGTTGGTTCGTACCTCGTTCTATCTGTGATCTACTTGGACTTTCCTGACCGCCTCTGTATCCAGACACTTGATGAAAGATCATTGCATCTACTTCCAACTCATAGTAGCAAGGATTGAGATAGGGACAGTTATATTACATACGTTGCAGGTTGGGCTGGTGTTTAGATATCCTTCCTTCTCCGTACGCCTCCTTGGAACGGCCGTCGTGAATTCGCATCATGGCATTCTCGGGTGGGCAGGCATTCGTAATAGGTATTGTTGTTAAGGGGCGGCAATGGGTACTGTCCGATACCCCAGTGCAGGGATGTGGTATATATGCCTAGTAGTCGGGTTTTATCTGTCGTGATATCGTTGGTGCCGGCCTCGACTCGACCGCCAAGTAGGTATCCTGAGATGCGAACTCTGTTTGCCTGCACGTCAGCTTTCCATGAAACGGACAATTCCACAGATAGTGGGGTAGGTAAGTGGACTTGACTGGCATTCCATGAGTTCTGATAATCCCATGAGTTTGAATTTCCAGTGAACCCCCGACAACAACCGGTTCGGCGAAGGATGTCGGCGACCAGTTTCACTGTACGGTGCCACGGTGGGTGGGTGCGTAGGTGAGAGATGACTCGGGGCTGTGCGGCTACGTAAATCACTAAGCAACGCTATCACATAAATAATAGGGGCAAATCAAAAAGTAACAGCCGTGCAACTTCTGTCAGAGAAGTAATTGAAGGATCTCGAGCGATGTTTGCGAAGAAGGTAATTCTAGTCGATTGCGGTTATCTGGTTGGAGACGCAGAGCAGGAGAACTAGTACTGGTGTTGGTATCAGTATTAGCATACTGGTAGATACCTGATAGGGCCGTACGTGACCCACGAAAATGAGCATATGAAGTTAACTGCGTTACAAGATACGCTTCCAGGTACATCCCGACCCGTCAACTATCGTCGGGCGGGAAAAGGCTTGACTCGATTGATCTCACGCTCAAAGATTAGCAGGAACTTGTTGCTACCACTTGAACCCTAGGTACCGGTATTTCTCAAGTATTGTCACCCCCACCATCGCCATGAATCCTTAAGATGTCGTCCGTCGGGCTTTAAATCGTCATTAGACGAATAGGTAGAGCACTGATTTTACATCGAGTTCGAGACGTTTATGAAGTTAAAGGAAGCAGAACGGTATTTGTAGTAGCCTACTCTCGAATGTCACTAGATTAAATCACGATATCTAACTGAAATTATAAGCACCATACAATGATGGACGCGGGAACACATAAAACACGTCTATCTCAGCAATCATGGCCCTTGAAGGATAGTTTTCGGGTTTTATGAGGATGGTCTTGTGCCCAAAAGGGACGTTCTCCTAAAGAATGACACGGGACTCAGACTTTTTCTCCGCCAGCATAATATCACCTGGGTCAGAGGCTCTTCAGAGGGCATTTAGAGTCAGAATTCCGTAGGATAATACTCAGATCATCAATAGAGGTATGTATAGGCTACGTATTCGTCGTGAGCTAGTCCTCAATGAGCCATTGGGGTGTTATAGAAGACCGTCCAGAATGGTCCATTGTTCTTCATATATACCGAGATTACGTGCAAGTGACCCATTCTCATCTCGAGTGAAGAGTGAAGAGGGATGAAAGATCATCCCTGTGGTTTTAGACTGCCAGAGAACATCACGTCGTCATGGGGCCGATGTACTCGAAAGGAAACGAGTGTGTATGGAGGTAGGAAGGAGACTCGCTTTGTGTACACACAGATAGACGCACTCCGGTTTATCGGAGGAAGTATAGTCGGAAGATGTAATGGGTCTTGGGGGGTTAACATGCTATATGGCTGTATGCACTTTTTCTGATCATCATAAAACTTCACTGAGGACCAAAGGGCCATGTCACAAGTGTACTAGATAGGGTCGACGTATGTGTTCAGAAGCATCAATCACAGACCTGCTGATATAGTCTACTTGTTTCCAACTGTTTAGAGTGTTCTATCTCCCATTATCGTCGTAGTTTCAGTCCAAGTTCAAATTCGCCGTGTACGAGTCTTTCGAGTCCTGGCCGCCGCGATCAGTCGCAGTATGCGACGTGCACGCTGGCTACCCTGACCTAAAGGCAGCACGCTAGCTAGGTCCTAATATATAAGATAGAACAAAGGTAATGTCGATTCCTCAGCAGGTCGAATGTGATCAGGCATCGTGCTGACGAGATCTCTGCAAAGTCGGAGTTGACCTATTGAGGTTGCGACATAAACCCAGCCATCGTCGAAGAAGACGTTCTATCCTTTCATCCAGCCAGCTCTCCTAGTAGCTAATCACTGCTCGATCTCGTAGTAGCTAATCACTGCTCGTTCTCGTAGTAGCATGGAGTGAGCCGATAATACCATGCCACTTCAGTCTCACCGGGCATCCTGCCATCTGCTAAGCCGGCACTGGGTGTTAGAGTGCCATGCCCGGGTCGTGGTGATGTGGGTTCGCCGGTAGGAATTGTCAGCTTGCTTACGTGGGATTACGGGAGTACCTAAATCCTAAGGGCCATGGGAAAAAGGTATCATCATTCGAAAAGGATGCCTGTAGTGGGAAACGAAAGGACTTGTTCAAAACTGGTAGTCGGTAGGACGTTATGATTCCGGGGAGCGAGAGCGCTAAAACGACTATCGATCCAATGTTGCAATGCAGGGCTTGTGTCCCGGACCTAACCTAACCTACTGCACCTACTCTACACCTAGGTGTAATACTTTTTCAAAGCTAAACCGCAAATTAGTATCTTTTATCTCAAACTCGTTGGAATATACGAGATGTCATATATATGTACTAGTAAATAGGGGAAAGTAGACGTCACGATGACATACATACTGACTTGTAACCCGACAGTGTACGTGCATTCAACGAAGGAGGCGGGCACATCAAACTATGGACCCATTAAGACAGCACGGACAACACGTACTACGACCCCCTAAGCGTGGCCGGTAAGTATTCTAACTTAGCTTTGAACTCGGAGTGAATTATTGCGTAATTTGACTCGACTGACAGGCGATCAGTCTCAAGAGCAGTACCTAGTGGTGATGACCGCCACAGACCGAAACTCCCACCGCGTTACATGTTACGGTGAGAGCGACTTAATATCTACCGATTATTCAGAACAGACTCACGCACATCAAGAGTTAAAATACACCGAAATATATGGGACAGGAAACTTAGATAATAATTTATATCTTCAATGTCTAAGTACTCCAGGATGTAGCGCGATATCCAACTGACCGACAGCACATCCCGCCCATCACTTACCGCATATCTAACATCTGCCTCCCCAAGCACCAATCGATGGCGTGCCGGGAACAGAACGATTTTCGTGCTAATAACCGCTACCATAATTAAGCGGCTCATTGTATACCTACCTAGAATCTAAGGATCTAACGTGAGGTAGCTTTATATACCCATACTACTACAATAACGGCATCATCTATTGACCGCCAAACCGCCCCATTCTGTTTGTTTATCTACCTACCACAGCTACTTCCTACATAGATACACGAACACGTACGTACCTCCATAGGTGTGTCGAAAAGGAACACACAGGCCGAAAGCCACGTGGTAGGTAGACCCAACCAATACTGCCTAGCCCCTACGTACGTATGTACGTACACCAGCGCGGCCTATCAAGCAGCCTTCAGATAGCGTGGTACCACGTCCATACAATACATATCTACAGCACACATAGACGCGTCAAGCCCT
Source organism: Xylariaceae sp. FL0662B (assembly GCA_022376535.1). Lineage (NCBI taxonomy): Eukaryota > Fungi > Ascomycota > Sordariomycetes > Xylariales > Xylariaceae > Xylariaceae sp. FL0662B. Next base: position 127,553 of record JAJJKD010000015.1, on the reverse strand, counting down.
TGAAGAGAGAGGGAAGAGAGAGGGGGGGGCTGCTACCTACCCAACTGGGGTGTGAACTGGCTGTACGCCAACAACAAGCCAGCCAGTCAAGCATGGTTCACCAATGTGGCGCCGGCGTCGGCGCCACAGTCGCACATATATTTACCTGCCTACATATATATACACGCATATATACATACATACCGGGCAGGAATAGCTAAACCGGGGATCCATCTATGGGTGTGGGTAAGTAGTGTTAAAGTAGGCGGGACGTACCTTAGGTAGATAGGTAGACACGCCACTTTTCATCGAGAGACAGGGGGGGGAGAGAGGGGGGTGGAGAGAAGAAGAATAAGAGAAGAAGAGAGAGCCCGGGCTTGCCTCGGAAGAATCGTAGTAGAGTTGGTAGCCATACGCTACCTATGTTATCCTCACGCTTGCCGTAGTACCTAGAGTACACGTACCAGTATCGACGACGGAAGCCGGCCGCTGAGGCTGCCCAGGAGTTTATACGTAAGGAAAGATCACAGGAGGGAAAAAGTGTTAACTAATACCGCAAGACATACGAAGGCATGGTGCATGATTCCCTTGAAAAAAGAAATATCGATTAATCATATAGCTCCAACCGGGTATGGCTATCTACGGAGCGACCGCGGGCCTCCCCCCATCGGGAGGTCAAAACCAGTGACCTCTAAAAGAAATCTAGCATCCCAATTCCATATCATGCTCTCAGACTGCTCCGGTGGTATTTCCTCCTAATGCAAACCGGAAACTCCATGGATTTTCTCCCATTCATGCAATGTATGAGGGGGTCTGATGCAAGTCTATTTTCCGTACTGTTACAGGGGTATTCGGTATTGTATTCGTCAGGGTCATAAGAAACGCTCAATTGAATGCGGTTAGTTGGTGGCCATTTCAAGCAGCCGAGGTACCGTTGTGGTTGTTCGTCTGGGTCTCCTCGCCATTGTGATTGTTCGCCTCGATCTCCTCGCCATTGCGGTGGTCCGTCTCGATCGCCTCACCGTTGTGGTTGTTTGTCTCGATCCCACCATTACCGTTTACTATCGGCTCGGGATCCACAGGTGTATCCGGAAGAGTGCCGCCATCTGAGAGCTCGGACACGCTGCCCCCATTCTTAATTTGTTTCTCCATGGCAAACAAGCGGGCAGCTCTGCCTTCTTTCTTGCGAGGTTGCGGGGCTGGGAAACAAAGAGTTAGTTGAAGATATACACATACAAGGCTGCCCAAGGGTACATACCTCGGCCATTCTCCTGGACATAGAAACGTCGGAGCAGAGATACGGCATCATCACGGAGATAACCGCCTTCGACGGGATACCCACGCTCTACATTGCCACCGTCACCCTCGTCCTCATCGCGCGGGACGGGGGTCAATCTGCCCTTAGAGACACGTTGAACATCCTGAGGTCCATACCCGTTCTGATAGGGCCGCCCTGCAGGCCTTGGTGCTGGTTTCGAGTTTAAGTGGATTCTGAAAACGCCGCCGGTCCCACCAAATTTGTCGTTTACAGCGCCGAAGTAGACCTTTTTGACACCCAACTGTCTAAGAAGAGAAGCGCACATGACGCAGGGCTCGACAGTGACGTAAAGCACACACTCGGATATGATAGAACGATCGACTACAGGCGCTGGGTGGAGCTTCTGGCCATAAGGATAGATATGGCCGTCTCTCGGATCAACGTCTCCCCAGCTAGCATCGTCTAGGGCTGGGTTGGTGTTAACTTCCCCAACGTCGCCTTGCTCTCGCCGAGAAAGCAAGGCAGACAAGGCCATGAACTCAGCGTGACGGGTTCCATTCCGCGTCACGTTGGTCGCATTCATTCCCTTGGCAATGGTTCTCCCATGGTAGACGAGTACGCAGCCGACGGGCGTCTCATTGGTATTCAGAGCCAGGCTCCCCTGATCAGTAGTTAGCGAAGTTGAACCTGATAAGGTGGGGATTGCGTTCAAGGAGAAAAGTTGGGCTAGGGTTTGTTAAGCTAGGTTGCTGTCTTGTCAAGGGGGAACAGGGGTTTCACTCTGGAGGGAACTATGGGAAATGATGGGCAGCACGATGAAACAGTGACGAAATTTGTAGGGAAACATCTTACCATATCAAGGGCCTCCCGCATAAAGCCGAGATGATACTCTCGCTCAGCACGTTCCTCCTCCGTTTTTGGTTCGATGAGCCCTGGTAGGACCGGCGTCGGGGTAGGAGAAGGGATAGTAAGCTTAGGAGGGACAGGCTTATCCGTGAGGGGCAACGCGACGACAATCGGCGCTGGGACTGGCACGGCCGGCGTCTCGGTGGCGGGCGCCGGGGTGGCGAAATCCTCGATGGGAGGTTGGCCGGAGAGGCGAATATCATCAAGGGTGAGACGGTCAACATTATCACGGAGTTGCTCTACCTGGCTACCCGGGGGAATATTTTCCTGCATTGTTGGCTTGATGAACGGCGTAGCTGCCTTAATGGCGTTTTGACTGCGGCTACCCGGTTTCTGGGTTTCGGCTTTGTTCTCAGTCACGAGGGGTTTCAGCGCCGGCGACTGAGATCCGGCGACCTTGGATGCAGCTTTAAGAGGGGCGCCGTTCTCTTTCTTGTCGTTGATAAGCTGTTTGGTAGGCGAGGAACGGCCACGGTTCCGGCCACCTCTTCTAGACCCGGCTGGCTTTTGACCATCGGGCTGGTGAGAGTTGGCTTTGGTGTCACGTTGATTCGCAAGATGAGTAACACCGGCCGGGGTAGAGTTCCTAGAAGCCGGCGGCGGCGCAGAATATTGGCCAGAGGTAGACGGGTTAGCTTTTTCATTCGACTGACTGGCGGATGCATTTCCGTTGGCCTTATTGCCACCTCGCTTTTGGCCTCCGCGTTTCTTAGACGGAGCCATGGTGGTATCGTCTTGGGATGAAGAGCCCAGGCCCAGTTCGAGGTCTGTGGAAGGATCGCCGTGATGGTGTTGTAGAGATGTGGGATTGGGATTTGGGGCATGTAAAGAAGCAGAGTCAGGTTGATGGGATGTCGAAGTGGCGGAAGGCCGTTGCTGGTTGTCTTGCGGGGGTTCCTTGGTTGTGGTGAAGCGAAAGATGCGGGTGAACAGGTGAATGAAAGATGCAAACAGTGCCTGCCAGAGGCTCGAGATGTAACCTGAGATTTTGTGTCCCGCCATTGTTTCCTCTTACCCGTGCCTGAGGAAGGCACGCCCAAAGATAAATGAGATAAAATAAAGTCGATGATTAATCAGGTATACTTGTACAGCAAAAAAAACAGAAAAACCAGAAAGAGCCACCCTAATTAGTTCGCCTGAGCCGCTAATTGCCGGACGAAGCAATTACGATGGCGATGGCGGTAAGGCAAGTCCTGCAGGAGCTTCTCTACTCGTGTAAGCCAACCACGGCGGCAATACTGCGTATGTCGTATACCTGTCGAAACCACGAAGAAACCTCGACGCTGCATCTATGGGACTGCCGTTTCTACTTCCTAAACACGACAGTTCCACATTCGGTACTTCATACACAGCCATGGGATAAGCAAGCGTGGTGACAGAGGGGAGCAGTCATACTTGGGACGAAGTTGTGGAGGATGAGAAAGCGAAGTATTTAAGTATCTGATAGCAGGTTAGGTAGGTGAGGGTTCCTGCTAGTGCGGCTGAGAATTTTCGGGCGCCACGCCACTTGATAAGTAATTAGATTAACTACCTGGTACCACACCTGTGCAAATTATCGTGCATACCCCGGATATATTAGCTTATCGAGGTGACCCATGCCTGTTGATCGTGTGTGGAGGCGGGAACATCCGCACTTTTTTAGTGACATATATCGAATTTGATAAAAAAAAGTGCAATTATCGAATTTCAAACATGTATTCAGCGCTACATGTATATTAGGTAATTTACATATATAGGTCAGTCCGATGTATGCCTTCGATATCAAGATTCAGCCAACAAAAAGGTACGTACCTACAGAGCTCATTACAATCCCTCAGCTAACCCAGGCAGTTATACTCTTTGATTAAGCATGTTATAATGCTCGTACCTAGTGAGCTATCGGGATGGTCCTGGTAGGGTGATTGTTTTCTAGGTGACAGTGTAACGATAGTTAGCTCGTGGTTATAACCAGTCTACTAGGATATCTGTTGAAGAGTGAAGAACAATAAGCGATATATCGAGTGGTATGTGACAAATCGAGTCCCATCAAACACAAGCTACCGAACCGGAGATCCCGACAAAGGCACATCTCGTTTGAACGAATACAGGTACAAACAACAGTCAAATCGCAGGGCCAGCTAGACGTGCATAGAACGACGCAATCCGAGCTCGGGACGAAGCAAGGCAAGATTGATGGCTTTGCGAAATGTGGTAGCTATCCGTACCTAGGCAACCGCCCGGTAGTTCATATGTTAACTATTACCCATATGGCACATACAATGACTTACCTACACGTACAGACGAACGACAATAAAACATCGATCAGCAAGCACGCAAGCTGTACACACAGGACACGTCCGGGGAACACAGCAGGTTAATATAAAAGCAGTTGAGGGTTATATTTGGTCTATCTACGTAGGCGCGGGACACGCGACACCTCGCAAAGATCATCGTACTTATCAGCTAGACCAACCCCTAACCCTCAACCATCAATCATCTTTCCTCTAATCTACCACACACGCTGCTCTAAACAAAAGCAGCCACCACCAATTCTCTCATCTACTAAGGGGTATATCGTAATATCTCCGTGAAATGACGCGATCGCATGCTTGTAGTAGCAATAATCTAAACGACACCGGGACACTCTTGTCCAGGTAGGTAGGCAGGCAGGATGACGCTTGGTTCAGCCGAGCGTACATCGTAACCTGGAGTACTTGTGCAGTAGATCGGAAGATGACCCATTAGATTTGATGGAAGCGATACCGAGTCCCGCCGAGGAAAGATGTCGCGTGGACAAGTCCACCATGTCCGCACATGGCCCAGAAAATCGCCGCTGCTTCTTCAGGGTCGTAGAGGGAAGAGGCATATCTCGGCACTCTCCGCCATCGTCGATGAAAGGTGGGCTCAGATCTAGTGATATCACTAAGGCGTTTTTGAGAACTATCGTTCCCAGGAAGTAGGCTGCGAAAGCAGCTAGTTCCGTACTGGTATTGGTTCCCGCTGAGAACCAACTGTGGTCCGGGAAGATACCATGTCGAGGCTTAACCCAGAGTAGTAACAAGCAAGACATGGTGTAGATGGCAACTGTGCCGATAATCGAAGACCATGTTCTCCTGTGAACCGTAACCTTGCCTGCCATCGGCAGCGTCGAAACGTCAGCGTCCCCTATAATGTTGGAATGAATCACCCGGTTGACAGAACGGGCATGTCGTGCAGCCGTCTCAACAGATGAGCTTGAAATGGACGAGGTTGTCGTCAGACTTGTGCTTGTTGTCATGGACGTGCTAGGTAGCTTGGTATTCGAGGCAACACATGCCCCAATTGGCTTGGCTCTTGATGTCGATAATGACGACGACCAAGTCCTGTCAGTAGCACGGCTTGAGAGATCAGTCAAGTCAGTCGCTCGTTCCTTAGTCTCGGAGGATGCCGGGATCTGTAAGAGTGTTAGTGGGAAGTTATTTTCAAATGGATAAGGGTGTCGTACGTTGGAGACACTAGCGACGTGAGGCACACGCTGAGTAAACGAACAAGACGAGGACACGGCGGCAACGGCTTCCGTCGAGGCGTTTGCGGAATTGACGCTCGAGGAACAATCGGGACGGGCCGACGTGAGTGCTGAGGCCTGTGAACTGCTCTTATTTGCTGAGATCAGCTCAGTATCGCTGATATCAGGATTGCCTGAGCCTAACGTGGACCGCGATTTGCTTAGTCTAGATGGTGATACTTGCTGTCCAGCTAGAGATGTCGAGCGGAGTCTAGAATGTGACGCGCTCAGTCCATTTGCCGAGGCGTCAATCGGCGCCATCGACATGCTCAATTCGTCTTGAGAAACTGGAACGCGATGTCTAGCTAATGGGCTATCTTGGCTGCGATCGCAGTACGTCGTATCATGAGAATGCATTGGTCTGTGATCTGACCTCTCATGACTTGTACCCTTATCGTGCATAAAGCATGATGATTGGTGATCTGTCGCGTTTGTGGCTACATGGCAGCCAAATTGTGAATCAAACTCGCCATCGTGACTAACATGGGCCAATTCTGTACGAGAATTATCCGTTCGTTGGCCATCTAGGTATTCGTAGTAGTCAGGGTGGCGCGGTGCTGTTACTTCTCTGGCGAGGCCAATATCATCATCAATGCTCGAGCCAGGCGAGTAAAGATTGAAGTCGGCATAGTTATTACCAACATCATGAGCAGGATTCAGATATGGCGGGAGTGGTACATGGGCCTCGGCCGGTTCTGTCGTGTTCAAAATCGCGTCCTCAGTGCTATAAGGCTGGACTGGGATGATTGGTTGCGATTGTGAGAACGAATTGGGTAGTTGTGAGAATGAGTTGGATAGTTGTGGGACTGGGTTAGACGGCTGTGCGAATGAATTAGAAGATACCGTGGTGGTTGGTGAGAAGTAGCCCGCAGGGTCCAAGAAGAAATCATAGTCGTCAGGAATGACTTCTGATGGCTCCTCGTCGTATTGGACGAACTGGTCCCAATCCAGAAAAGAATCATCTATAGGCTCCAAAACGGCCGAGTTCAATGAGGACGAAGATTCCGGCGTGACTTGGTCGAAGGATGGAGTAAACGGAAATGGTTCCGCGGGTATTTGAGGTGACGGTGACGGCGCAACAGCAGCAGTAGCAGCAGCAACCTTCTTCGCTTTCTTGGCTGGTCTCACTGCGGAAGAGGTTGTCGACCGCTTATGGCTCGGATCGCAGCGTACCTTCTTCTTCTTGCAGGCATCGCAAGCCTTGATTATCCGCATCAGGTGTGCGTGGTCGCGCTGCTCCTTGGTCTTGCAGCCACGCGAAGCCGAGTTAGTCACGTCTCTACCGTCCTTGGTCATGATCTTCATCCCGGGGAGATGGGAGAAGTCGGTGGGTGGAGACGCCTTCTTGGACGATGAGTGCCGAGCCTTACGTTGAGAAGATGAGAACGAGGCATTACTGGCTTGTTGTGCCCACTGGCTTTCGGACATGACGGGAGATGTGAAACTTGAGGCGTAGCCGGAGTCAACCATTGAATTGGTAGGAGACTCGGTTGCGGAGCCAAGAGGATAAACCATGAAGAACTTGAAGAGTTCACCCGACGCCATGGTGTGTTCAAAGAACTCCATGGAAACGGCAGCGCGCTTGTCCAGAATATTAGAGTCGCCGGGGACGTAAGCGTTGATCAGCTCGTCCAGCTGCTTAGAACCCATTGCGGGGAAGAACTGCAAGGGTGCACCAATTGCAGGCTGGTGGACGGAGAAACCCATCAAGGCAGCGGAGGGGTCTCGGGCCATGGCCGACATGTTGATGGCGTTGCCGATTGAACTGTTAGAGCCGTGGGGATGGATGTTGGAGGGATTGTTGGTTGGGTGACTACAGCCGAATAGCTTCACCAGCAAATGACCGGACGTGCCGTAGAGGAGGGGAGCCCGGAGCGGCCAACTCTAAGGATTGTGTGAATATTACAAGGAATAATGTACAGATGTATCCTGGTCCTTAGTTGGTATGTTGGTATGTTAAGCTGAGTATAGCAAACTACCTACCAGTGGATCTAGGCAGCGATTGTTGCCGACTGATAGACAGGATGTGGATGAAAGACCGGCTTGGGTCGGGTCGGTCACCTTGAATGGCGATGACTGACTCGGTAGTAGCAAGGTCTCGGGAGTGAAGGTGTTAGTCAGTAACACACTAGGTATAACTAGAGATGGAAGAGAAAGAAGGGAAAAGAAGAATGCGAAGCTCGGGAGGGAGTCACAAGGAGATATTTCACTTTGTAGCTGACGGAGTTGTTACAACGGCGCACTGCAAAGCCTCACTTCACTCATGGAACGTCCCACAGGAGGAGCGCGAACATGGATTTTTCAGATGGGACCGGCGAAGAGAAAAGGGTTTAGTGCAGGCTGAGCCTCAGGCCAATGAAATCAATGCCCCGGTGGGAATCGGGATTCTCTAGGGACTAATGGAAGTATCTATGGTTTAGAACTGTTAGTGTTTTGTTAGAAGTCTAGGAGAATCTACTAACAGAAATCAGCCCTAAAAACAATAAAGAGATCGGTTACTACCTAGTCTGATGCCTGAGGCATTCATGCAGTCGGCAACCCTTTTTGGAGGGGTCGATTGGCCAATTCTATGCCCAATGACTCAAAGGCCCATTTAAGTTCCCTGCAATACGATCCCTGAAGCGATCTTCGAGTCCTTAACTTCCATGTATATAGGTCCTTACGTGTATGTGTCCATGTACTCAAAGGCTACGTGTAGTACATAAATTGCCTATCAATACACACTTATACTTTCCTAGCTCAAGATGTGCCCATTTCATCGTATGAGAGGAAGTAGGCAATAGAAATTATTCTATCCGGTCCCAGCTTCAAGAGCCCTCAATAGACAGATGATAGCCTTAGCTTGGAGGTTGGCCAACGAAAACTCACCCTTTCAAAATTCAAAAGCATTGGACGACATTCACGAGTTTGTACTCTATGTGCGTTATACTACATTCTCACATCATTCTCACATCCATTTCTCGATTTTTCGAAGTTGTCAGCATGTCTTATACTCATCCATAGCCCCCGCCCTTTTCCGTCCAGCCACTTTCCGGTAACCCCACCACGGAGTTTGGAGTTGGATCTATGTAAAGATCTAGCAAACGCCGGATAATTGCTTGAACCCTAGCTGCCTAGGTAGGACTCTCTCAAAGTGCGGGGCTGAGTCAGAGTCCGTAATCTCATATGCGATAATAGACCAGGTACTACCCTTTTCTAACTATGACTCAGCGTGATGCGAGAAGAACCTCGCAGCCCGATGATCACTTCAGGCACATTGTCTAAGTACTTGCGTACCTACGGTATGAGCTCGAGGGTCTTGGGATTCAATAGGTTTTCAGCTCATAAGGCCCTGTCTATATATAGATAGCTAGGTATGCAATAAAGAGGCAGCGAAAAGATTTCTTAGCTCTGCGGTGAGGCATGTGTATATATATATATATATATATTCCCCAATGGAAGCCACATCTAAGTTTGATGCGAGTGACTTGGGGTGTTCGATGGAACACGACGCTCTACGAGTCCTCCCTTTTATATCCAACCACGAGAAACGTTTCGCGTCCTAGCCATTCAGCACTTAGGCTTTTTCCAAACTCATATAAGAAATGAAGAAAGAAAAGAAATCGCTACGCTAAAGTAACGAGAAGGGTATCTAAGCTAAACGTCCTAAAACAGCCCGCCCGCCCAATTTTCCCCTAGTAGGGTGGTATAAAGCAACGAGAAAGCGAAACATAAATCATTGCGAGAAGAAAATCATGACAATATATCATGTCTTAAGCCCGGCGACCTCATGATCCCCTGATGCCGAATGCTGTAAATTTGATGGTTTCGTATCTGCAGGACGTCATCAGCATTCGTCTCCAAGTCTCCTAACGGTCGGAGAATTATCCCACAAACCTTTTCGTCTGCGGTCCGAGGTCTAGACCAATATTTCAATATCCACGTCGCTACGAATCCGAGCAGAAATAACGCTATCGACCACCACGCTGCATAGGACGACAGCGGGTCCGATCCAACAAGAAGCCGGTTGACTTCCATAATAACAGTAGTTATCAGCGGTAGCATTACCGAGAGAAGATGGCAAAGGGGTAATCTGCCGTAGGACCACAAGATGGGAAATATGCATTTTGAACTTTTTGGTTGCCAGACCGTGCGTGTCTTCGTGCTGACTTCGGTTAGGTCCCATCCGATTGTATCCTCCCAAGTAAAAAGCTTGAGGGGGCAGTTTCGCGAACCAAGGCCGCAGTCTTGGGCGTGGTTGGGACAGTCACTATTTGTGTCCCACTCGGCGTCACTATAGCCCGAACGTTCGTGAAAGCTGTTAGCATCGAAGTAAGAGTTGTAGCCGTGGTTTGACCCTCTACCTTCTGGCCACAGGTGGTTCAAGTCCGGCTGTAGGTCCCATGAATGCCCGGCTTCAGATTCGCTGTACTGGGTCAGGCCAGGCACTGAATCCGTGACGGATTCAGTTGTCGTAGAGCCGTAATACCATCTCTGCCAGGAAGAAGCCAAGCAATCCCTTGCGATGCACGGTGGCGGAGGCACAGCACCTTGAGCACCTTGAGTCCTAGCTTTGCAGACGGAGCACACCCACCAGACAGGTGGAGAAGCTTCCCGGAATGGATGATGTTCTCTTTCAAAATGAGAAGCTAACAAACAGAATGGTCCTGTCCATGTACATACTTCCGATGAGGTTTCCGACGCAGCTGTGATTGGGCCCTTATACTCGCAACGCCAACGATTTGCGAATGGCATCTCGCTGCCAATCTCGAACAGTTCAAGTTGCGTCTGTCCTTTTCGTAGTTGCGCAGCTGTATCTGAACCAGGGTAGTAAGTTTGCCCTATAGACGCCTGTACTATCTCGTTGTTGAGGTATATTGTATTGGTGTCGAAAGAGCTGAGAAAATGCCGCACGCTTGGCCGAGCGCTGGCGGGAGATTCGAGGGGGTCATTCAAATCAGCATCTCTGTACGATGGGGTGACCGCAGCGCCGCCAGTGATACCAAACGTCTTAATATCGCCGTTCGGGGCCCGTTCGATCGGGGTAGATGGCAGCGCATCATTTTGGTCCGATGAGTTGTTAAGGTTTGCGGGTTGCCGAGGCTGAGAATTCCGATAACCTTCCTCCAACTTGCTGAAGTCATGGCAATTACACTGTGGGGTAGACTTGATCAGTACGATCTCACGAGTTCGTCAGCTGCCTTACCGTTATCTTCTTAGCCCGGTGGCGCGGACAGGCGAGTCTAAGCTTCCGCTTGACAGCAGTGTTCAATCTCGTATTAGCATCAAGCGGCCCTTTCCTTCGACCTCGAGGACGTTTCGGTTGACCTGCCCTATTTGTTGCCGTGTCCTGAGGCGAAGGCGTTCCGGAACGGTCTACGTGCGAATGTATCGTACTTTGACTGCCATAGCTCTCATTCGTCGTGCTCCTGGACATGGAGGGGGCTGCTGGAGGAGGCAGTAGATTATGCTGGGTAGCGGCATCGGTTTGCAGGCGACAGAGTTGATGTTCCTGCCGAATTTGATTGTATATCTTTTGGTTTTCTGGGGTCGGTTCGACAATGATTACTGAACCGTGTCGCGAATCGGGGCTTCGAGAAGATTGAGAAGCGACTTGTGGCGTCGAGGTTGAGTGATGATCATTCACGGGCGAAGCCATCGTCAAGGCTTAGTCTCCACGCAAGTAGGCAGCAGCCTTGCTGCAACGACAACTTCTACTTTTTCAAGGTTGCGAGACAAGAAGACGGAAATATTCAAGGCAGCATTTATCAGATGTCAAGACTAGCAAATTGAGCAAAACAGTGGGAGATGTGTGGAAGTCTGCCTGGCTGTGTAGCTGTATTTAGGAAACGAAAAAACTCATTCCAAATTGGCGAAGCTGCTTGACAAATAGAAGAGGAACTTGGGGGGTATGACTTGAAATGGGCAAAATTCATTCTTTGCTGCAATGCAACTGCGCCTAGTTCAATCGAGGCTGACGTCGAGGCAGATCGGCCCCTTCTGCTCTGAGGACCACCTGGTAGGCTGGACAAACCTGCTTAGGTAGTTATTGGATATCCTTCGTTATTAGAAGTACGTAATCGGCTTCGACTAATGGATGTATTATAATATTGACCCTACGTGTCGAGGTCTCGCTGACCTCCGTACATGCGATAGAGCAACGGACGCGGTAGTTCATCTCTCGAGGACAACAAATGTAATTCGCCGAACTTTCGGTGAGTCACGATTTGTCTTTTGAAGTTGGAAGTGGGAGCTAGGAATTTTATTAGGGCGGGGAAATGGGAAACGGAAGAGAATCTGAACGACTTGAGCCGGGACAGCAAGAACAAGCAGAAGCCGTGATAAAATAAAATAACATCCTATAGCCCTTCAAAGCGATACCTTTACTTCCCTTTTGCCCGGCAATAATACTAGCAGCTGGATTTTTGCTTAGATGATCGAGTGGAACAAAAATTCCGTAATTATAGTACGCAACTGTATTTCGTTAGCAGGGTTTAAATGTGTGCTATTGGAGTTATGTGTGGTAATTTTGTTTGACAAATTCCTTACATATTGTCACATCAATCCGGCTAGGAGTACTGTCGAGGTCGTTCATCTGACAATTCCTTAAGTTGCCCTATTGAATAAGTACCTAAGCGCCTCCTGCAACCTGCCGGGATAACCGTCCGTTCGGACCCTGGTTGGGTTGACTGATCGCCCTTTTTGGGTCGTTATTTTCGTGCTTAAGCGTATGGTCATGTGCGGCTCAACAAGCTTTCTAGATCTAGTAATTGCTAGTTCTTTATGATTTCTTCCCTTTTCCATTCAGATGATGCACCTAACACTTGGAAAAGGAGAAAGGCTAATATTGTCCCCTGCAGTACCACAGCTGGGTGTGGGAATTATAGATATAATGTTCCCTTCGCTCCTACGTTTCTATAAGCTATAGTCGCATTTCGTATCGACGGACTGAGGCTCAAGCATCATCTGTCATCGTCGCTCTTTCCTCAGCGCCCTATCAGTTGCAAATTAATTGCATGGTCGGGTCGAGATTACAGAGTCTAGGGAGGTCGAGTAAACTCGAATAAATCGTGCGCTTCCCTGCTCCATGGTCCCCCATTCGCTCTAGTGAAGCCAGACATCGCTGCAGGCGCAGCGCCTCTAGATTGGTTTTCGACTCCAGACTTCTTTCTAAGATTCTGGTGTGTTTCAATGTGCAAAGATTTGCATACTACCGCTTCTGGTGGAAGAGGACATTGCGGGACCTGACCGGCAGCATCCGAAGGCTTGGCAGCTTTCTTGCCTCGGGTTGCGGGGTTGGCGATGACCTTTGCAGGGGGTTGTGGCCGTGCTACTGCAGTGTTTTCTTCAGGTGTTTGAATCTGTACATCTGCTTCTTCGTTGGATCGGTTTGACCTTGAGCTAGCCTGTCTTTCCGGCAAATGCTGTGTTTCAATTTCACGTGCTGATATATTTTGGTCTATGACAGGCTCACGTGTCAATTCTTCCCCTCCTACTATCATCTCTTTCTGGCCTTGACATTGACGTGTTTGAAGACATCGTCCATCGGTTGCCGTTGCCTTCTCCATATCGCCACTCGGTTGTACCGAGTGCCCTGTCGTAGACTGGCCTAATGGTAAACTGGTAGCGGGGCTTTCCACGTCATTATCATTCTCATCCCGCCGAGGGGCGTCGTTATGTTCAGATTCCTCAAAGACAAATCCAATGACCTCTTTGCTGCGTATGCTTTTGCGGCCCAAATGAGCTAGACGGGGAGCAGGCGGATTGTCCGGTAAAGCAAATTCACCATCGTCATCCGACATCCCTAGCCTCCTATCATATCGGTCTGTTGAATGAGTAGCTAGACTATCCTCAGACCGAGCCTTTTTCCTAGATGGCTGTCTCCTCCTTTTGCGCGAGAGATCCGTGTTTGTCCATTCAATGTCTTCGTGTGCCGCATCCGAAGCTTCAACCTGCTTGTCACTTGGTTTGTTTCGTCGTGTTCGAGGTGCTATCTCTTTGAAACGATCTTCACCTGAGGCACTGGGATCGCAATCTTTGTGATGAATTGAATCATCGAAAACATCAGAGGCGTTTTTACTACTGAATGTTCCCTGCTGACATTTTCCGGTTTCCGTAATTCGCTTGCCGCTTGAGTTGGGGTTTACTATTAACCCGTTATGCGATAGTACGATCTCCATACAATCCAACACCTCTTCCTCATATGGTTGGCCGGTGGCAGTGGTGTCTAAGGGAGTATTGTCAATGCCTCCAACGGCTTTGGGATGATGGATATCAGTGTCAGCTGTGCTGCGTTGTCTTCTTCCGACATCTTTCTTAGGCTGGGCTGTAATTTGCCTACGGCCATCATTTTGTGCAGTCTCCACGTCGGTGATCTTGTCTGTGGGAAGTTTCTTGCCGCCTTCATCGCCTTTTGTAGACTTGCTGGACAGAGTGGCGGAACTTGGATGATCGATCCGGGTCTTGGCCATTTTCGATATCAATGGCGAACCGGAAATCCCTGATTTTTCAGAGACCATTAACAAGCCTCGTTTCTTCTTTGGCTGAATACGGAGCTCCGTTCTCAGCTCATTCATAGTAGATCCTTCTGGATATAAGCCTTGTCCCTTTCTATTAGGATCTGGCATTCTTGACGTATCTTCGAATCGACCTTCTGCGGTGAGTTCCCGATTGTGGACCGAAGTCTTGAGCTGGGGGGCTAAGGACGAATTGTCCAGCTTCTTCCTACCCAACGTAGAGACATCATCGCAGCAGTTGCCTTTGGATTTGGCCCTGTTAATGTCTAGTTTATCAATTTCTGCATTTCTCGGAATGCGGTTCATGGATACGGGTTGTAGCAGATCACGTTCCTTTGTGCGGTCGTGCTTCGCCTTGTTCCTCTTTGATCGCGGCTGCCCTATGCCATAGTCAAAGCTTCGTGGATTATTAGGACTGTCGTATCCTAAGGGCGAGGATGACCGGCCTGGTTCAGCCGTCTTCTTTGCTGAAGTCTTTCGAGATTCACGAGAAAAGCTCGCTAGTAGCGTGTTCCTCGACGCATCCCCTAGAACACCCACCTGGGCATTTGCGATTGGCATGTGAGCTGGTTCGTGTACAGGATCCGAATCGTCCTCGTGGTTACTCGAATCGGAAGATGCTGGGAGCCTGTGGTCTCCAAGAATCGGTGGTATCTTGAGATGCTGATTTCGCAACGGGGTTGTGCTTGTAGGCCGACCTGAGAGTGTCAGAGCAGCGCCAAACAAGCTTTGTGCGTAACCACTCTTGCTTGGAGGCGATGTATCTCGTTTTCTTCGTTTCGTGGGACGAGCGCTGTTATCTTGTGGTGACACGGCCACTTTCTGCCTTTCCTCATATGGGGATTCAGTCGGCACAAGCGCGCGGCCATGATGTCCCGTGGGAGTGCCAATTAGATGATGCAGTGGCTTGTGTCGGAGTTGGAAATGTGGAGCGACAAGATGAG
This sequence comes from Xylariaceae sp. FL0662B, assembly GCA_022376535.1. NCBI lineage: Eukaryota > Fungi > Ascomycota > Sordariomycetes > Xylariales > Xylariaceae > Xylariaceae sp. FL0662B. Next base: position 112,448 of record JAJJKD010000015.1, on the reverse strand, counting down.
GTGTTGTGGGCTCAAGTGTAGAAGGCCGACGCGCAACAGCAGCTGATTGACGCTGAACCTTCTCCTGGACTCTCTTGTCAACAAGCTCGGACAGGTCTTGGTCTCGGCTCCCTGTACACTCGGCGACCTGAACAATGATGCCTCCTCTTTCAAGCTCGACCTCCTCACCCTCGTCGAAATCATAGTCCTCGCGCCAGTGGGTGTCTCCTACAAAGTTTCCGCGTTCATCGTAGACCATAATACGCTTGTTGAAGGTGTGAAACCTGATTCGCCCATCTTGCCATCGCTTTTGCTTCCTGCGAAGGTCGTGTGTAAAGAGACAAACGAACTCAAGAACGGGAGCAGTGGTGGCGGATGCTTGTGGTCGAGTCGAGCAAGCGGAGCTTTGCATGACCTGAACAGCTGCCGCCATTGTATCGATTAGGGCGGTATATAGATATAATCATTGCATTCCGGCATCACTTTATGACTTTAGGGGAGTAGCGAAACCCTTTTGTCAAGGTATATGGAAACAACAAGTTGAAGAGGCGACAGAACGCGTTGTATCGATATTCTTGCCCCACTTACGCCACTTCCCCGAAGACGCGTTTGCACGTGCATACCGAAGTTACATAAGTTATCCCTCTATCGGACATATTCACGTAGGAAGTATGTAGTTACGCTGTCAGCCCGTTCATCTGCAAATACATGTACAGAAATAGTACGGATCGTATAAGTACAGATGTAAAATAAGCCCTTTACAATAACTTAATAAAGTTACAAGTAAACATATATTGTTGAAATAGATACGCAGGTTATGAGTGTGTACATCAGTTATATTGATGATAGTTAGAGAGGTAAAGTATCACAGGTAGATGGGGGATGGATATCCCCTATATAGCCACAGGTGTGGGTCGCCAGCCACCTGTATATTCACATACCAGCCACCAGATATTCCAATATATAAGGTTATTATATATTAAGTAATATGTAGCCTTTGAAAATTACATCTACTTGAATTTATTATACTTTACTTCTTTTTTCAACCATCGCTACCTATATGTATACATGTAACAAATACATATAAGAGTACTTAAGGTACATTGATTAGCTTTACTTATACAGCCACTTCCTCTAACTATTTGGAACTTCGGTCTCTGACGCAAGCATGCAGCTTTGCCTCCCACCTTAGGTAGATGGATGCATGTCAGTTCTGCCAGTTACATATGTAGTTTACCTGCCCTGCGACCCAGCTACCAACAACATCTTCTGCATAATCCCAATTGGTAGTCAAATATATGGCCTCTATTTTGCATTCGCCGGACTGCCTACCTAATTTACCTACCTACTGTCCGGTACCTACTGTTCAGTGTTCAGCCCGCTTACACTCGTTAAAGACCCCGCCGGTGTTGAACCCCGTCAGCCCGTATAAAACGGGAAAACCCCACAACCCTGTTCATTCGTCAGCTCCAGACAATCGACATTGTATGTACCTTCGCCAGGTGGCCGACCTACCCTGTCAGCCTGTCCCAGGCTGGACTGAACGCACCCGACCACAAGTTTCGAGCTGTAACAAACTAACGTTGTTTGATACCTGCTCTTCCAAGATGCAGTCAATGCAGAGATCGTTTGGAAAGTTGCTCCATAAAAGCCCTGGCGACAATGCAAAAGTAGCCGTTCTGTTGAACGATTATGAGGATGCCGATCGAGTTCTGGCCAAGGTATGGCCTGCCGTCAACCTTTCCTATACCCCCTCCCCTCCTCCTCCCCCTGATCATGAGATCTATAACATGTAAGTAAGACATAGTATACAGTACTAACCCTCACACCTCTTCAGCTCATCGAACAGACGAAATCATGGCGCGAGTCATGGATCAATATCGCCATGACACAACTGGGCGTAATTACCGAATACGACGGCCTCTGGGACCCCATCGTTGGCGCGACTGATGGTCACGGCAAGCCTTCTGTGCCCACGCCGGAACTCCAGCTCGAACGCACGCTGAAGTTGAAAAACACCTACACCGAATTGAAGGCAGAACTACTGGAGGAAGTCGGTCTCATCGAATCCAACATTCTCCGGCCCGCTACAGACGCCCGAGACTGCATTGCTCCGTTGAGGAAGACGATCAAAAAGCGGGAGAACAAGCGATTGGATTATGAGAAGTCTCAAGACAGAGTCAACAAGCTTCAGAGGAAGCCAGGCCGAACGGCGAAAGAAGATGCGACCCTTAGCAAAGCTGAGGCCGAAGAGTCACGCGCGGCTGAGGTACGGCTTGCAACCCCCTGTACCGTAGAGCATTCATTCAGGCTAACGAGTCAACAGGAGTTTAACTTTGCAGACTCACATTTGAGAGAGACGTTACCTCCTCTCGTTTCTGCAATTTTCAGCATCATACCGCCCCTCTTAGGATCAATAATCATGATCCAGAACCGACTGCTCGGGGTCTACTATACCGCACTTCACAATTACTGCGAAGATTATTCGTTTCCGTCTCCACCACCGCCTATGGAGGACGTGATAGCGATGTGGTCCGCCGACTACGAACCTATCAAGCGGGAAGTCGAATCAATAACGTGCATTGCAACGGGCAAGGCAGTGCGGCAACCTATGAAGCTGCCAGATGACCCTTCTAACGCCAACAACGAACGAAAACCGTCATCCTCATCGACGTCTTCCGTTGGCGAGAATGGCTTCCACCGTCCGTCTTCAGGGCTCATCAGCAGCGGAGGCGGCGGCGGCCCTCCTACTGGCCCGCGACCAAATCGCATACCCTCGTCGTCCTCGATAGCATCGTCCCAAGGACAATCCGGAATGCAACCGAGGCCTTCCTTCGCCAACAGCAACCACCTCACGCCCACCGACTTCACCACGGCCTCGCGTCTCGGCCAGACGTCCGCGCCAACAACGCCCTCCCTATCACCGACCTCGACCCGGCAGCGAACGGACTACTTCTCCAGGTCTCCGACGGCCCCAGCAGCGCGAAGAAGCCCCTCGCCCAACGCGGCCGCTGCCAGCGCAGTAGCAGCCTCGATCGCAGGGAAGAAGAAGCCGCCTCCGCCGCCGCCAAAGCGGATCGGGGCGAGCCGCCCGGACGAGTTCGTCATCGCGCAGTACACGTTCACCGGGCAGGGCGCGGGCGACCTGTCGTTCCGCGAGGGCGACCGGATCAAGGTCGTCAAGAAGACGGACACCGACCAGGACTGGTGGATCGGCGAGCTGAGCGGCGTCAAGGGCAGCTTCCCCGCAAACTACTGCAAGACGGCTTAGCGAGCTGAGCATCGCGAGCCGTTGTTGTATGATCACGTTATTTTTTTATTTTAACTTTTCCTTTTCTTCCCCCCCCCCCCCCCCCCCCCCCCCTCTCTTTTCTGGTGTTAATTTTCGGGACGAATGGAACCATTTCAGAAGAGAGAAAGAAAGAACCAAAGAAAAACGTAGTAAATAAAGGGGGACCAGCCACGCTGTCTAGGTAGGTAGTAAAAAATGATCAAAAATTTTGGGTGGCGCGCGCCATGTTGTCGGTATGCACTTATGTATAGTAGGATAATACTTGCTATCGGGAAGAGAGGGTTGGGGGGGCAAAGGGATAGGGGTGAGACAAGAGAGAACAAAAATGTTAAGATAATAGCAGACATGCATGTGGGGAGCATGTATCTATCCCAAGAACGACCTGCTCTCCCAGTTAGGAGGAGAGAAGTTAGAGAGAATCCGTGAACGGATGGGCGATAAAAACGATTACAATAAAAGATGCAACGCCAGTTAGGAGATAAGTGACAGAATATAAAAATTCTATTAATTTTCTGTCTGTTCTCTCTCTCTCATCCCAGACCACTTGCTACTATTTTAAATCTAATCTAGCAGGTAGTTAGTTAGTCTGTCGTTCAACCCGTTCAACCGGTTAGGTTTCCTTCTCAAAAATATGATATGCTTATGCTATGTCTGTCCCTGGCTCTCTGTCTTAAGAGCCTGAAACATTTTTTGTCGTTACATGAATGTGTGTATCCGCTTCCATGAATGATGCCGAACCGAGAAAACAACCCAAACAAGCAAATCATGCCATGCCATACTATTTCCCACCTTCCCCTTTCCCAATATGTAAGTAGCGAGTAGAGAGCAAGGGTTCACCGCTACTACTTGCACATACCTACTTACACATGTGTAGTAAGTATGTGCAAGCAGAGCGAGAAAAAAAGGGGAAGGAAAAGAACAGAAAAGAAAAATGCAAATGCCACCCATCCAATCCAATCCAATCTAGTTCATCCATCCGTCCATTCATCGCCGTCGCCGCCTCCTCCCTAGCCCGTGGAGAGGCATTCCTATGGATCGGGCTAGACGGGACAAGAGAGGTAAAAAAAGGGGGATGGGGAGGTGAGGGTAATAAAGATAGAATTCTATGTGCTTTCGATCGACAAGCAAGCAAGCAGACAAACAAGTAGGCCACCCACCCCCTTCTCTATCTAGAATGAACGATGCTGATGCTGATGCTGTTCGGCCAACGTCAAGTTTTGAAAATCAGATTGCCTACCCGCAACTCGAAAACAGTGGTCTATCCCCCGTCTCTTTCGTAATGCAATGGCCTTTGATGAATTTCAAACACGCATACGTGTGCGCGTTTGCGTTACCCATCCCGTTCCCGCTCCACGTATGGGTGGATGAATGGATATGGTCGGATAAACAGATGAATGGATATAGGGTATCATAAAAAAAAAAAAGGATATGACAGACAAAGCAGATATGTGTGGCGGGTTTTGGCGCCGGTGTACTGTATGTATGTATGCATGCAGGAGGTGTGTATAGATGATGTGTGTAGGTGTGTACACTGCGCCTCGGCGCCCGAGATGAGAGTCCTCGGAGGAGAGAAGAAATGCAGTGCTGAGTGAGCAACAACGGTTGGTTATCTGTGGCGCCCGATGCGATCGATGTCCAGGATGGGAAAGAAAGCGAACGAACGATATCGTCAAATATTCAATCCTCTATCGGAACTTGCTGGATAGCCTCGCCCGCTCTCGTGATATGCCGGAGCATCAGAAGGTCAGAAAGTGTCTTCAAGATCAGTCGTCCGCCTCGCGTTGCAAGGCCTGACTAATAAGCTCAATGAGGAACCCCGCCGATGGTCAACTCAGCACATCCCCGTACATTTTGCCGTTGAAAGGGTTGACTGAAGGTCCACACGAAAGGTTTGGATGCTAGATGGGAGACTAGCAGATGTCATTGGCGCTCGTAGTCCGAGCTATAGTGGCGTGCATCAGCAATTAAGAACGCCTTCAAAGCGCTTAGTAACTGCTGGGGCCCAGCTCGACGGCAGGCGAGGTCGCGCCCTCTCGTCGCTTTCGCTCTTCCTCAGCCCTGATAGCACGGGCAATCTCCTGGGCCTGAGCATCCGCCGGCCCATCCGCCGACCCTCGAGCTCCCAGATATCCGTCACCAGAGCCCTCCAGCTCCATAGGGGTTACCGGCCCAGGGCTCCCCAAAGGCACCAGCCTCGGTTTGCTCGGCTTAGACATGCTGCTAAACCCCATCGTTCTCAAAGAATTCAGCGTGGCCGCGTTCACGTTCCCTCCGTTAAGAGCCAGTGTCGCTTGGGCGATCATGTCGCGCTGATACTGTTGCAACCTGCGTTTCGCCTCCGACTCATTGCGCGCATGTCCTGTGGTTGGAGAGTCTCTGATGGTGGGTACCTGACTTTCCGACTTGGACCCGATAGGAGACGCGGAATCCGCCGATAAGGGTCGACTACTCTGGGAGCCCTTCTTCTCCTCCTTTCTTTTGACGTAGTTCGAAGGATAATATTTTCCCATTGGCAGAGGGCTGTCCTGAGCTCCGGTTGGCATGTAGCTGGCAACAGGAGTGTTAGATCGGCTGTTGGACTCGGAGTCCGGCAGGTCGGTGGTTTTGAGCGGTGGGAGTCGCGCGGATCGGTCTGCCATAGCTGGAGGTGCCGTCGTACTAGGACTCGTCCTAGTCTCTGTTACAGGAAGAGTAATCGATTCCGTATCTGGAGACTTTTCTCTGTTGGCACGTTCAATGGACCTCGTGTGCGCCTTAGAGGCGTCAAGTTGGAATGGATGAGGGTGGTAGACTCTGTTTTGATCCTCGTGCAAGGGGAAATAACCACTACGGCGATGACTAGTTAGATAATGTTTTGGATCCGCATGGATGATTGCCATGACATACCCAGGAAGATCTCCACGAGCGGACAGCGGTGCAGGCGGAGTATAAACAGGGGCACTGTTGACCTTCTTTGTTGGCAGTTCAATGGCAATCGGTTTAGTACGTGCCGGCGTCGATCTAGGGGAGTCCAGCAGTGCCGGGTCTCTGGCGCCAGTAGGACGTGAAGGAGAATGTCCGTATGTTCCTGGACCTAATTTTAGTCAAAAACTTTAAACAGCATCGCTCATAACGCATATGGGGAAAACAAGTTGTTGAGTAGCGGAAAAGCGAAAGGGACAAGGAGGTTAGTTAAGAGGATCCCCGTAGCGCCCAGTGACGAAAGAGACCCGAAAGTCCAGAGGAGGGGATCCCTGAACGCACCCCGCCTAGCCCGCCTAAGGTAGGGGCTGATAGTGGAGAGCATTAGTGGCTTGCCGCTAGCGACCTGCCCGCTCAACCATAAACGTTATCGGGCGGTCAACGTCGAAAGCGGTAATGTCTATCCACCCGCATGGTACGCAACAGTCCGGCAATCCGGCCACTTTCATGTGATACGGTCGTCTTGACGAGAGCGCCCCAGCTGCCAGCAGCGCATCCACACACTATGACATAAAAGGGAAAGGCAATTGGTATGTACAAGAGATGCCGCTTTTTATGTAACCTAAGATTTGCAAATCAAAAGGGGGGGGAGGAAACCACAAAAAAAACCCAAAAACAAATACATACCGCTGGGTCTTAACTGTGCTTCCCGGGACCGTGGACGTTGTGGTGAGAAATCCAAGTTGGGGCTCGGAGATGGCCTCGGGGATGGCCTGGCGGAGAGGATAACGTCGTCTTGACGAATGTCGGGCGAAGAGAGAGGTGAGTGTGAGTCGGACGAGGCGGACATCGTTCTTGTGGGAGGGGGTGGTCGTCTTGTCATTGACGACAGATATGAAGGAGGCTTAAAGGAACGGCCAAAGCCCGCCATGTTATGTATGTTGAGTTGGTACCGTTCCAGAAAGGTAAGAGAACCCACCAAGCCTTAAGACCGCCCGTCCGTGTCCGCCCTTGCAACCGCGATGTGGTATGACAGAGGCTCTAGTGCACGATTCTGCGGTCAGCATCACTCTCGAGACCCTATGGAGGTATGTAGGTTGGAAGTCGATTGGTTGGTTGGTGGAAGCAACGCCGGGCTGGCTGCCTTCGCTTTAAAAGCTGTTATTCAATTTGAAAGATAAGGAGAGCGCGGGCGCGCGCAAAATATCGGGATTTCAAGGTTATCGACGCCTTGCGGACATATAGCTGTTTACGCCAGTCGCATTTCCCTGCGGATTTATCCCGTTTTCTTATACATGCAGTTGATGCGCCTCTATGAAGTAGGTAGTTGATAACGGCGCATGCGTGATACATAATAAGTAGAGGAGCTGAGCTACCCTTTCAAGGGGCTGTTGGCTGTTGCGTTGTGTTGCTCGTTCAAAGCCACCAAAGCAAACTCGTATTATATAAATTGAATAGGAACAATATATCTTTTCTTTGTTGTCTTACCTTGGTTGATGTATTCAGGTGCCTCACGAAAGAAAAAAAAATTTTTAGTTTCTTCTTCTTCGTCTTCTTCTTTCTTCAATAGGTACTCGATGCCTGCAGCCTCACACGCCAAGTAGTCAAAATAGTCAAGTGGTTAATTCTCGGTGACAACTCGTAGTCCGGCCGGTTTATCGCTCGTCTCCGACGGCGTGTTGCAAGCGGTGTCTTGGTACTTGTTCAACGTATCCACAGATAATTTCAAGGTGTTGAATAGGTAGATAGACAGTAGAATAAGGTTATGAATGTTGAACGGCCCGCCGCTTCGGGTCACCTTGTCGGCTGGCCCGCTCTTCCCACTTTCAAGTGCTACCTACCTATGCACTGAGGCCCGCAGGCAAGCGACTCCAGTCCGTGGCATCTGATGTCAATGTAGAACTAGAAAAGAGGCAGCCGGAAGATTTTCGGTCAGGCAGGCAGTCGAGAAACTGTTGTTGATAAGATAATGATAACTGAACGTGATGGATGACCGCCAATCTTTGGAGGACCCTGACCTGGTGTCTTAAACAGAACTTAAACAGAATCTGGGAATACACCCATTGGATATATGTATTGTCTAACCTACCCGAAAACAGATCGAACCTCTCACCTCGACTCTGGCCAATTGCAGGCAAAACACACGTAACAAATCTCAACTCGTACGGATTATACATACCTAAAATAGCTACTAGAGTGGCGTGGGAACGACCACCCCTGACAAGATACTGTTAAAGAATCAAGATCACCCTTGTCACCTACATGTACATAGTAGACAACAATGTGCGCATAATAAATGCGCAGATATCGTCTCCTCTCGGCAGCTGACAAACCCCTAGTTATTACAGGGCCTCCCGAAATCCTACCCTGCGTATTCTTCTAGTGGATGTACATTCGCAGTAGTAGTCTCGCGATGACTGCATCAGGTTGCCAGAGTGCTGGATGGTGGGATGGCAGACAAGACTGCAAGACAGCCAAGATACTAAGGTTCGTCTGATGAGTTCATTATCTGTTCGCCGCTCACTGATCCGGACGTCCAAGATTCAGCAAGAGCGATTCGGCGGCAGAACGGTGATGAATGATGGTCAAGGACAACTCAATGCCGAATCGGCCATAACGTACTATCGTACGCAACGGGCAACTGGAGCGGACAATCACTTGATTACAGATCTTCAAACTCTAGTTACCTTACTAGCCTTACAACACCTTGTAGGCAGAAGCTCGTCCTACACATCTGAGCTGTGCTTGCATGCCAGCCCAATTTGTGATTACGCACTACCGCGGAGACGATCAACGCAGCTCAAAGAGGCTGGCAAGTAAGAGTGCAAGAACATGTCGTACGTATCTCTCTCGACGATTCATCTTAGACCTATGTCATTTGGCCCGCCTTGAGGCGAAGTATCACTTCTCACTCGACCCGGAAACACCCTTTCCTGCTGCAGATGGCGAAGAGAGGTTCGTACGTTGCGTGTCTCCAACTTACCAGCTTGCAGAGATCAACGCAACTCACTCGAAGAAAATTCTCATTGCCGAAGTAATAACAGATGCCTTACGTACGTAGCCTAATGAGACTTAGAACCGTAGGTCCCGCAAGGCCTGTTTGAGAACGTCATATAGCTAAAGTGTGTCTCAAACCCTCCAAGGAAAACCGACCGCGAGGGACCGTTAACAAGATAGGCAGACTGGTATTAACGACCAGGTAGTTACATGGAAGTTTCCCGGAAAGAGGCGAACACAAGGAGAGAGCAGTCAGAACCAATGACCTGTCTTCCCGAACAGCCAATGTTGTCGAGGCTGTCTTGGATTATTGCCACGAGCTAATTCATGCATGAGCTTCCGCTGTTGGACGATACTACCTACTGACTCAACACGTATGTATGTAGGCCCATACTTCTGTTGAACTTAAAGTTTGCGGATATATATGTTTTTGGACGTTTGAGACCCTACATACGTAATTATTCTTCCGGCCATCTGATGTGATCGGCCATGACGTGTAGTTGCCCCTATCCGTACACATCTCAGAGAGCAAAACCTCATATTGTTTGTTACGCAAGAATGAGAAGTTCGTCTATGCTTGGCAATATATTGACGGTTAATGTAGAAAGTCAAAAGTGTTGAACATGGAACATTCGCCATCGCCAGTTGGAAGAGTTAGTCCAGTGTCGATCCAGCAGATCGATGCTCGAACGAGCCATGCTGGCAGACACTGGCTCACGGCCGAGTGAATTTGAAGCTTCGGAATAGCCAGCCACGTTCCCATCGTCCCATCGTCACATCGTCACGTCTCCTGATTGATCAACGACAAAAGATCAAATTTTCACCATGCGTACCACTGACCCGAACAGCGGTACATAGTTAGAGACTCTGACGCCGTGCTTGCATACGACGAACGTTCTTGGGACATCCGGATTGGACGCGCCGATGGTGGCACCACCTGAAGCATGTAACCACGATGGGCTACGGAGAATGGAAAATGTGATTCGAACTAGAGCCGTTCGTTTGGTCAAGCGTGGGATGTAACAGAGAGAAATGTTGGGATATTTCTCGAATGCCACCTTGATGAGCCGACCCCTGACTCCTGAGGGAAAGGAAAATGAGAAAAAAAGAAAAGGGCAGAAAATGATAAGATATGACGTAAGTGGTAGTCCCCCCCCCGGCGCATACACAGCTCTCAATTTCCCTACCCATACCCTACCCAAACCTCTTTTTATCGTGTTACCCGCCCTTGCCGCCGATGAAAGAAAATAAACAATGGCAACTTTATATTTTCGTTACGCGAAGACTAACAAATGCCGCCAGGTGCATGGAGGGCTCGATTAGATTCATCATATCAATGTTGATCGGCTACCTAACCTTGTCTTGGTGTGGAAGCAAGATACACGCCTCATGCATTACTGTCGTTGAAGACTAGGTATCAAGTTCCTAACCGAGATTTGGGTATTGCACTGGACTTGACCCATCGGTCATTTTTAGGTGCTATCTAAAGTTAAGGTTCAACATCTACATTCCTACCTACCTTCCGTACCGTAGAGCCAAGGGGCTCTACGATACTCCGAGCAAGTGTGTTGGTGTATAGAATGGAATTATGTACCGAGACATGCTGACGAATTCGATGAAGACTGGAATTAGAATGTGAATTAATTAGATAAGCTTATTTAAGTAGTTCATATCATTACTCGTGCGAGACGTTCAGAAGACAAGCCATCCATAGGGTATCGCTCCCAGAATAAAAACCTCGAGCCGTATTAGCCATCGTTCGCGCCCAACCCCTGATGCCTCCCTTCAACATAAGACACCTTCCTGATGTTCGTTGATACATAACGCCGTTGTCCATCCGAGGCAATTATGCCGTCCAACCGGCTGATCGAGTCGACACATTGCGCCCCAAATTAGCACGGCCGGTAAATCGGCTATGGCGCTCGCGGTGAGTCCACCAGTAGACAGCGCCGGCGACGGTACCAATAAGCCATAGCGCCGCGTTCGCCAGGACAACCCAGACGGCATTCTTCATGCGCTGGATATCGCCGTTTCCCTCCGGGTCCTCGTGGATATACATGCTGCCGAAGACGCCGAAGAGCGCGATCCACAGCACGAAGATCACAAAGCTCCATATCGTCACCGCGGCGAATCGCAGAATGAACGGAATCAGATAGAGGATCGTCGTCAGCGCCGCCAGTCCGCCGACAACCTCTGCGTACACCTGGGAGCCGCGTCACGTCTTGTCAGTAAAAAGCCGTTGCGTCGCACGCTTGGGAAAAGGGCTCTGTCGTGGTGGCCGATCGAACAAGAAGCTCGGCTTAGGTACTTACCCATTTGCCATCGATGTATTTGCCCTGCGACCGCGCGCGCTGCAGGTCAACACCGTACAGTCCGCAGACCGCGACGGCCAGGACAAACTGGAGGAAATGGAGAATCGAGAAGAGCACATAGCTCACGGCCACTACGGTAGGTTTGATCGGAATCAGTATTGGCTCTTTCTTATCAGAAAGCGTGGCGAGTAAGCCGGAGTTCCACTTGAATCTGCTCTGGACATCCTGAATGCCCAAACGTTCCCTCATAGGGGGCTTGCGCTCGCGAACCATGATTTCAGGGGGGCTACTTACTACCGAAAAAGGCCATTGCAAATATGGCCCGAGACGCACTGTGTTATTGTGTTATGCGCGAAATGGGTGGCGCAGATGGATGATGAGAGGGGGAAATTGTTAGATAAGTGGCTTAGAACTATCGAGATCAACACGTATTTGATAACTGATTTGATGAATTGTATTGTGTGTGTAGATCTGCGTATGTTGATCAGGCCATTTTAATCCTGCCATCATTGCCCGTTATATTTGCGTACGCAATTGCGCACTATAATTGATCCATTCCGATCCCTGTACACAAATTTGATCTAACCCCTTTAATCTAACAGAAATGCTTGCTAGTCTGACTGTGGTGGTCAAAGCGCTGATACGGAGCTAGTAAGGGGATATAGTCTACTAATTTCATCCTTACGATGATAGTATGCAATATGAAGCAACCATCAAATTTCATTGTGCTGCTATCAGGTTGAAAAAGCGTCCAATGTGAGTGGATATAAACGTCTCATCTCATATCGGGATGAATAGGTAGGCCTTGGATAATTCACTAATACTGCTGGCAGTACCAACTCATGCCCTAGGATTGACCTAGGCAGCTAGGACGCGCGCATGTCTCTTCTTTCGATATCTCCGCTGTTCTTAGATTCCCAGTCATACCATGCCAGCTTTCTGGGTCGCAACATCTCAAATCTCACGGCTTGATACAGTCTTAATTGTGAACCTGAAAGAAACAAATATATCTGAAGAAACATCTAGCAATGGTGCCTTATAAGCAGTCAATTCTTCAGGTTGGGACCCTCGGAAAACCTGACGGGACATCAGGCATGAAAGCTCACCATGGCACCTCAGCCTGGACCATCATGATGCCAACCAAGACGCGCAGTCACTATAATGAGGGGAGATCTTGAGTGATAAATCCGCCATTAAATCCCTTGGAGATGGACTATTTGCTTCTCAGCCCTTATCACCCGGTTCTCTTTTCAAGGGATAGCAGCAATCGTCAGCAATTTCTAGGCCAGGGAAGCCTCCTCGTGGATCCAAACAAATCCTATGAACCACTTATGACTCTGCTCGTTATCAAGATTCCTACCGTAAGCGACCAACATATGCGGATTTCCACGCCATAATGGTCAGATGGTTGATGCGGCTGAGGTGTTCCTATGCCGTTGGGCGATGTGGGAGCAAACGTTCACATATATCTGTCCAATAAGCGCTGTCTGTCCCCAAGGGTTCATGCATCTTTTGTTTTTGCGTTGCTGGTGTTCCAATGCATAACAGCCAGCATGCCGCCATTAGTTGACTTGATCCCAAGGACGCCTTTTCGTTTACCTATTTATTTATCAAGGGCCACGGGTAACTCACTCTCTTGTACGTCCTAAAGATGGTCTCCTCCTCATTTATGCTGTTTGCTACTATCAGTGTCAGCATGAATACTTATAAAGCTGCGGTTGCGTTACCTTTATCGTCATTGCTTGTTCTCGGCTAGTGTATGCCAAAGCCTAGGCGGCAAATATCGTCCATTTACCGATCACCAGCGCTATTAAAGCACTCATCGACGTTGGTACATGGCAGTCAAACCGTCGTACAGAAGTAAGAGAGGGTGTGATCCGTGGAAGTCGTAAAGCTGTCTTCGGCTGCGAAAGCCACACCCAGGATCTGTACTCTCGCGCCGTATGTCTGCCTTTTTCTAAAATCCTGTCTCATTCGACATACAGGCAGACTACTGAATTTTCCTAGCCTCAGACAATAATATGAGTACACAAGACAGACAGAGGGCCTTACGTGAGAGTTGGAAAGATTTTTTCGCTCACGTCAACGCGTCCAGGAATGAACCGGTCAACCAGACCTCTACATCTCCTTACATGAATGACGATGGAAATTAGGGCATATGTTTGGGTTCATCTATATGCCTGACATAGCTGTGCTTCTGTGGACCCGCCCAGGCAGTGACACTCTGCAGTGCAGATGCGGGACGCACTCTGTGTGCTATCGATTTCAGCCCTACGGCACTACGAGGCTTCCTGACCGCCAATCGAACTACCCAGATGCTGCAATCAGATGACGAACGTTACAGTACCGCACTTGTGCTGCCTGATTCAAGATGAGAGCCTGTGGTACAGGAGAGGCTTGGCTCGCCTTGAGCCAAGTTGTCAAGCATCTAGGGATATCCCCACTAGATCCTTTTGACCTAGAAGTGGTAGACTCTTGCCATTGGATGCCGGATAACTAGACGATGTCACCGCCGTGCAGTCTCTTGAAGCCATCTACGTTGCATGCCACCGGCAGGCCGGTAACCAACACGCTTTCGAGCCAGCCCACAGTCACCGAACTGGTAATAGTGGCTATACATCACATAGTATTACTAGAGTCACGATACTACAGCCACAGTCACCAATTCACGCTCAGCGAGTCAATCGATGGCCTGTGATTTACCGAAACCAGGCGTTAAAGTGGGACAACCAGAACAAATCTTGACGCATTGGTAGGGAGAATGTCACTTTTCAGGTGCAAACAAGATGACGATACCTCGCGAACGGGCCTATCGTTTACGCCCTATAGTCTCCCGTTACCTGGATTGGCGGCCTGGAATAGGCACTTTGCTGGGCATTCTAGGATTATGACATCCAACAAGCACTACGGCCAAAATATCTGTGTCATAGGACTGGGACTGAGCCACAGGGATTTTGCATGTACAACCATTTTGAATGTCATCTCAGAATGCAGTTGGTTCAGCAGCATCGATGTCCCGGTATTACGTTCTCAGTCAGCGGGATAATGAGGGTATTTGAGAGCAGTATAAAGAGAACTTCGAATTCTCCTTTCTTGAGTTGACAAACCAGACACCACCCACAACCAGCATTCGCAGCGGATATTCGCCTCAGATTGTTTCAACACTATCAAAATTGTCTTTCGCCGTCTTTCGAGTCTTTATCATGCCTCGCCACAGTTCTCACCACGGTTCTCACCACGGTTCATACCATAAAAGCAGCAAAGAGAGCAGCAATGGAGGATACTCTTCCAGCAGCTCGTCGAAGCCTAGTTCAGGCGTATCGATGCCTGTCTCGACCAACCAGGATAACTGGAGGTGGGACTGTGTATGCTGTCTCTGTTGCTGATTTGTAACATTCACAACTAACTGATATGTAGCCTCATTGCGGACATGGGAATTTCTCCTGGACCCTCGACGTATATTGCCCCAACTGCCATCTTCGCCGGCCTGCCGGGTTGTCCCCCTGGGCTATTCAATGAATGTTCTGCCTGGTCGTCGAGGCCTAATAGTCTCGACACGGTATAATATCATTGGGCGCAAGCGTTCGGCATGTCCGTGCTATCGGTGGTTTGAAGAAGCTTACACATTGGGGTCTTGAAATGGGCATTTACCTATGGCGGGTGGGCCAAGACCCACGACGGAGCTGACCCGTCGTGAGGGCGTGTGGCTAGGATTTTTTTGACGAGTTCCTTCGGCGGCTTAAATTCTTTCTTCTACTAAACGGAGGCTCAGGCCTGGTTAGGAGTTGCGTGGACACTTCTACATTTCCACGAAAAAGAAAACGCGGGCGTGTCTTACGGTGCATGTTTCCTTATATATTCTCTCTATAGAACTCTATCGATGGACTTTCTCTCTCTCTCCTGTATCTCTCGATCCCGCTCTAATTGGTGGTGATGCGCAAGCTGCACATTTTCTTAGGCAGAACGCCCACGGCGCCTTTTCCTTCAAGGCAAGGCTATTATTTATTGGGGGGTATGAAATCTTTCTTGGGTAACATTAAGGCTCTCAGAAGGTGGACGAGGTCGCCACAAGACAAGAGTGGAAATACACGAATGCTACCCGAGTCTCGAACTAACATGACTGTGAATCACTGCACAAGGAGCTCAGCCCAAGGCAGTCACATCGAATAGCCGCCCTAGGTGTTGTCATAACGTTACTGATCCCAGGTCAGAACTTACCACTGGTCGACGAGTTTTTCCCCATCAGATACCAAGCCTCCCCATCCCACCTCTCATAAGGTGTTTTAACCCGGTAGGCACAGCAATCTCTCGTTTCGGAATTTTTTTTTTGGGTTTTACACTCAAGAAGAGTCATCGTGTCTACCGAAAAACACAAGGGGGAGGGCCGGAACCAATCCAATCAGCAGTTGCCAATGGGGGCTTTCCCGTTGCGTTGCAGAACCACGGCGGTCAACACTGGTTTCATAAGACATGACAAACGAGTAACTAGCTAACCAACTTAGTCGATGAGGCACAGCCCTGCCGTGCCCTACCCTGCCCTGAGGAACGACATTCGCGCCTCTTCGTTCGGTGGGAACGTGTTTCACGGAGACCAGCAAGGCAACCGGCACTAAGCCCAGGCAGCGGGCTGCCCAGGCCTTTCTGTCTGGCCTGGGAGACGTCAAAGGCGCATCTGCATAGGGATGTAATCATGGGAAAGGTACATCGGTAGGTAGGTAGGCTAAGGGCGCGCCTGTCAGCTACCTAGCTGCCGTAAGGCTTTCACGGCGGGAGTACACGTACCTAGCTACATATCTGATTTTTTCATTTTTATTATTTTTATTGGTCTTTTTAACGCCCTACCGCTCCGTGACGATCGAAACACACGTAGAGCTAGTGCAGACAAACTATGTACGCGGTTGAACACCCATTGCGGCTGAGTTTGGCTGACGAGAGAACGATTTGTTACATTCCTGTCTACCGAAGATGCTCATCCATCTACATAACCTAGATGCACGAGGTTGATTGCCGGGGCCTTTGATATTGTTGTTGTTGTTGTTGCCTGTGTAGGTAGTGGATTTCCTGATCCACATAAATCCCTAACGGAGCATTACTTACATACATAGATGACTCGCGTTGGTTGACGACTCACGAACCGGATTGCTTGCCCAACCAAACGCAATGTACGTAGGGTCTGGTGTGGACGTTGGGTCTTGGGGCGGTGTAGGAATGCGGCTCTGCGGCTCACGGCGACGGCCACAGACCCCCTGGATAAGAAAAGAGGTTGTGAAGCGCCCAAGGCCAAGGCTGCTGGTGTCACACATACATAACTAATACGTACTTACATACATACATACATACATACATACATACATACATACTACGCAGTAGGTAGTCAGATAGATTAATTAACCCCGCCAGGCTACCGAATGTAGTAGGTTGAAGATTTCGCACCTCAGTGGTATAAGTGAGACATACATCGGATATGCAGACTTCAGGTCAGAAATGGACACCGGCATTACACGCATCGCGTATACACTTCGAAGCCAACCGGTCCGGCCCAATGTGACTGGCCGAGTATTGGCCGCATATCGTCTTGAATTACTCATCCAATTAACCCAATTGCACACGTATGTAGGCTACGAAGTGCCCGCTGCAGAATGCACCTTTCTTGACATGCATCCAGGGAAAACACGAGCTCACCGCAAATTCGGTGTAGGTAAGTCAGTACATAACAAGTAAATAGTATAAAAAAAAAAAAATTTCACAAAAATACATTCAGCTCTGACATACAAAGTACGGTATACCTTTCCTCTGTGAAATCCGGGGCGCGCCCCTCTTCTCCCGTTAGGTGCCTTGCAACCAATCGGGGGCTGACTAGCTTAGGTAGATAATCCATTGGCTGACGTGCGTCCGTCTGGAAACCCAACGGTGATCCGGAACATCTTCCACTTGTCGCACCGCACCGCACGGTACCGTACCGAGGTATGTATGTACCGCAGCTAAGTTAACACCCACCGAGCCTTACCTAAGATCTCTACACACATGACACCCTATTATCCAGAGCCCCCAATCAGGCGCATTTGAAATTCGCTCATTTTTTTTTTGTCCCTTTTCCTTCTTTCCCGTTTTAATTTAGTCTTTTTTGGGGAAAAGGGCCAGAACCATGGCAGAAGACCAGCAGCTCCTCCCGAGCCCGCCATTCGAGCACGTCCCCGGCCTGCCCAACTTCCGCGACCTCGGGGGCTACCCTGTTGTCGGCAGCCCGGTCGCTGACCCCGACCCCGACCCCGACCCCGAGGCCGCAGGAAAGACGAGGACGAGGACGAGGACGAGGACGAGGACGAAGATGGTGCGCCGGCACCTGATCTTCCGGTCCTCCGAGCCGTCGCGCCTGACCGCCGACGGCGTGGCGAGGCTGCAGGCCCTGGGCGTCGAGAGGGTCTACGACCTGCGCTCGGCGTCCGAGATCGCCCGCGGGCTCCGCCAGCAGGGGCCCGGATACCCCGTCAAGGAGTGGGAGGGCGCCCGCCGCGTCTTCGTCCCCGTCTTCCTCGACGAGGATTACTCGCCCGAGGCCATGGCCCTCCGGTACAGGCATTACCTGTCGGAGAGCCCGCAGGTACGTTGTTCCTCTCGTTATGTTCGTAGTGGTTGGTTGGTTGGTTGGTGTATGTGTGGGGGGGGGGGGGGGGGGGAGTTATGGGAGAAATGTCGCATGAGTGTAATTGAAGAAGGGGATTATGCCCTGGCCAGGAGCGCCGCCTGCGCATAATGACAAACAAGCAAGCTCCCAGGGGGAAATATAGACCTGCTAGGATACGACTCAGGAACGAAAAGGGGCACTGCGGCGATGACACCTGGGGGCCAAAGCGGCCCGTCGCCTTGTCGCCTCGTCGCCTCGCTCCCTATTCAGCTTTGATACAGGGGTACCGATGGGGTCTATTTGCTCCATTTTGTTTTTTTCCCCCTTCTCCTTTCTTTCACGCTGCCCAGTTACGCCTGATAGATCCAGGGCTCATACACACTCTCGCCCCAGGGCACACCTGCTAGCCTCACCATCTCGCGAGGCCTTCTCGCGGGCTTTCTTTTCCACCTTGGGGTCTGGCTGACTGACTGGTTGATTGATTGACTGACTGGCTGGCTGGCTGGCTGGCTGACGGACCGACGAACGGACCGACTGACTGACACTTCAGCTGACGCAGGGCTTCGTCGTGGCCTACACCGACATGCTCGCGGCGGCGGCGGACCCGAGCAACAGCTACCAGCCCTTCAAGACGATACTGTCGCACCTCTCCTCCGCCTCCGCCTCCCCATCCACTTCATCATCTTCTTCCACCTCCTCCACGCCTGCTACCTCCACGCCGCCCCCCTGCCTGATCCACTGTACGGCCGGTAAAGATCGCACGGGTCTCATCTGTGCGCTGATCCTGAGCCTGTGCGGTGTCCCCGACGATGTCGTCGCCCACGAGTACAGCCTGACGGACCTGGGGCTCAGGTCACGCCACTCCGAGCTCGTCGCCCATATCCTGGCCAACCCGGCCCTCGAGGCCACGCCCGATAGCGCGAGGAGGATGGTGGGCGCCCAGTACGTCGTCCTGTCTCTTGTCGCGTCTTGTCGCGTATATGCCCTGACCCCTTTTGCTCCTCCTCCTCCTCCTCTTTAGACTTCCCTCTTTGAGCTTACCACTCGGTCGGACGATCGTGCACCCTCCCCCTTCCCTCTTCCCACCCCTTTTTACCCTTCGCTGATCCCAGTGCCCCCGCCCCCCATACATTCCGCCCGGCTCATTCTGATCCTTGGGTTTGGGGGGGTTGTTGGGGCCCGGGGTTTCAATACGAGCTTTCGTGATCCATGCACTTGACATCTTCAGGTTAAGTTGAAGAAGGCTGGCTGACTGACTGACTGAATCAGGAAAGCGTCAATGTTAGGCGTGCTGGCCAAGCTCCGCGAGACGTACGGCTCCGTCGAGCAGTGCGTGCTGGACCTGGGGTTACTGTCGCCCGAGGGGATCAGCCAGCTGCGGAGCAACCTGATCGTGGACGCGGACGAAGACGAGGTGGTGCCGTGGCAAGACCATGCCAGGCTGCTGCTCTCATAGAATAGAGAGAGAGAGTGTGTGTGTGATGGGGTATATATATCTGCATATACGAGTGCGCAACAATATTTGTTTGTTTGTTTGTTTATACATAGATTAGACGCCGGCTATCCGGCGCCGTCTGGTATTTAGATGCCTAGATAGCATGCTAAAGAGGTTTTTTGAATGGTTTGACTAAACGTCCCATTTCTCCAGCTCATTCATACATTTTCATACACGGATTCCCGGGCACGTCGGCCTATCTGATTGCTAGACTACGGCACTGAGGTAGGAATCTTGATTTGGCCCTTGACACGATCGTAGGCCGGCGCACCGTACCTTGCACCGACTGCGTGCCGTGCTCTGCCCTTTGGTCCGACATTCTCCGAGTTGTACTGCTTGAACCGGAACTCGAAGCGCTTTGTGTTTATGTGAGAGGTATACTTCTCGTCTACGGCAGCCTTTTCGAGTTGCTTGGCAGCCGCCGCCCTCTCCGACTCCATGGCGGCCTGCTTGAAGCGCTCGGACGCGTCCCACAGCGGCCGGCCTTGCAGCACCTCCCTCTCCATCTGGATCAGCTCGGGATGGGGAACTCTCTCGTCTGCCGACTTCATGTGGATGTGGAAAGCCTTCGCGGCGTCGGCGCGGGTGAAATGACGCGACTCGGATGTCGGCCAGAAGATCTGCTGCGTCGTGTACGGGTGTACGTGCAGCTCGTTGATGGCCTCAAAAGGCTCGTTTTGCCGGTTGGGCGTTATGGAACAGGTGGGCAACATTTCCAACACGGCTTTCGCGTACGGCTTCGCTAGTTTCTTTCCCTGATATTTGCAACGTGTTAGTACACCAAGGAAGGGTTTTTATGTAGATGCATTGCAGTAGGCGTGGAGAGGGCTGCATCAGAGAGGCTCGCAACAATGTTTTGTAACCATGTAGTTGTCTTCAAGACTAATCGAATTTGGGTATGTTGACATTCATCATAGAAAGAGCCAAGGAAAAGGGGGGGACCGGATGAGGAAACTCACCTTGGCTTCCCAGTCTTTCTCGACCTCCTTTAGTCTTACGATAGCCGCCACTCTTCGAATGTCTACGCCCAATTCGGCGGAGACGGCCTTCACCGTCTCGCCACTTCGCATCACCTTCTTCCATATCAATTCTCTTGCATTGTCGTCCAGGACGGGTTCGCTACGGAACTGGTAATTCGAAGGGAAAGGCTGAGGGACAAAGTCCGCCTTACGCTTCCTGAGATAATTCGTGGAGCCCGGCGTGTGTTTGCGGAACGCGCGACCGGGACCGTTGAGCCATTGTCTGAACTGGCGGCGGGCCACGGTAAAGCGAGGGCGACTGGCCGTCGTCGAGAAGCCGGCACTGGTCTGCTGGCATGGCGGCGCGAGACACCGGGTGGCTCCGGATAAGGCAAATCTGGTCAAGGCCGAAGAAGACGCCGTTGACGGGTTGGGTATTCGGGGCGGCATTGTCGCAGCTTTCGACGCCCTGACTAGGAGGGTACAGAATGAAGCTGCAGATAGGTATGCCGAAAAATCTGGTGCAATCAAAAATTGTAAGATGGGCGGACCGGTGCTTCGGAACCGGAATCGGAAAAAGGGTCTTAGGCTCGAGGAAGTACCTAGGTACCTACCTAGGTAGATGTTGATATGAATAGATATGGGTGGCCCTAGCTCCCGTACACTACACATGTGCCTGAGTAGATGAGATTTCTTTATTTGGCCACTGTACATCCGTACCTTTGAATGATGATCCGATGGCCGAGATCCCCCACCTGGCCATGGGTTGTAGTACCTAGCAGCCTGTCTACTTAGGTACTACTCACTATAATTCTATCCAGCAATAGCATGTGCTTGCCAACAGACTTTAGATATTGACCAAGTGGTATTGTCTTGCTATTGTGAGATTCGCTGGATCTTCTCATTACAAATAAAATCCATAGCAACCACTGCTTCAATCCGCGCAAAATATGGGACGCAATTAGATCTATGTGATCTGCTTTCTCGATTTATCAATAGGAAGATATCTGGGTAAGTACTTGGCATAATCCTCCTAAATCCATGATATTCATGGTACATGGTACTTGGTACCGAGTACACCGGACTTTTCCTTCAGTTGTGCCCGAGTCTTTATTTACAGGCATTGCCGCATTGATGCTAGAAACCCCCAACTTGTACGCGATCTTTCAATGTATATCCGTATATGAAGCTTGAGCATACATACACACATACACACATCGTGTGGATGGATGGAACCTTAGCTAGCATTGACAATCACATCTGCAGCAGTACTTACATATGAGGTAGGTATATACGCAGATACCTAACTTCCATTTGATTGAGATGCATCCATGGAAATCCTACCTACCTAACTGCCTCCCTACCAGTTCCATACCACATCCATACCACATCTCAAGACCTCCATGCAGTGCTGCAGCCACTGCAGCCATTGCAGCCATTGCAGCCATTGCAGCCATGCTATGATCCCTCATGCACGAGTATTGCCCAAAAGAGATTGGCAACCCACAACAGAGAAACCTTGGAAGCATTCAACCGCCAACGATAGGCCTGCACAGGGCGCTAGCCGGCTGTCATACCATTCTTGCCATCCATCCCATCTGTCCCCTTCTGCTGCCCATCTGCCATTCAAACGGCCTGCGGCCTTTGCGAACCTTAGCTGAGCTGGCCGACCTACCTGGTTCAAGTTTGGCATATACACTGGATTCTCGATGTATCATATCGATGTGACATGCACGCATACACACTTATATTAACGAGCACTTTGGCCACTCTCTCCAAGTCAACCAGCTCGACACGACACCTTACTTTCTTTTACTAAACTACAAAACTCCCCGAGAGCCCAAACGCATACACATATCGTACATACTCACTTACATCTCCACGGTGGGTTCTTTTCCCCCCCAAACATGATACCCTCTTCTACGACAACGTCCAGGTGCATGTAGTTCCTCATGAATCCGGACAACGGCAGCAGATCGGAATGGGTGACCTCAAGGCCCGTATCGCCCGACTCATACGAAGGCACAGCGCAGTGCCGACGCTGGGCTCGGGCGACAGCAAACACAGTCTTGGGCGTGGTGGTGATGGTGGTGGCGATAAAGCTGCAAGTACCAGAACCAATACCCATACACACATCCACAGCCACGCCGACGGTACCCAGGCAGCCCACTCGCCCGGTAGTACCACTGGCTATGCTGCATCGCTGAGCACCGCTGGCGGCGACGAAAATAGCGACCGTTCAACTGATGTCAAGAAGAGTATGAGGCGGGACAGTCGATTGAAAATATCAACTGTCAGCAGCACCAGCAGCACCAGCAGAAGCAGAAGCAGAAGCAGAAGCAGCAACAGCAGTGCTGGTGATGCTAGGGGGATAAATGGGGGGATAAATGGAGATATCCATGGTCCAAGTCAGCGCCGGGCCGAGACAGTCCCACAAGAGGAAGAGGAAGAGCACGAGCACGAGCACAAGCACAAGCACAAGCACAAGTTGCACGAGGGAGAGCTAGAGCCCGAGCTAGTCGCCAACTCTAATAAGCCCTCTAACCCCTCTAACAAGTCAAATAATAAGCATAATTCTAACGTGGTGGACAAGCCGGACAACGCTGCCGGTGCCCGAGCTTCCACCACCGCCACGTCCGGCAACGATCTACAAAACTCTGCACTCACAGAACTCAACTTAACAACTGCGCCCTCACCCGCCATCATCACCACCTCTGCCGCTCCACGTTCATCAAATCCCGAACCACAACTTCCGCTTCCAAGTATCCACGAATATCCCCCCACAAACTCCACCCCAACCGATTCGACTGCTACTACTGCTGCTCACTTCCAAATCAACCTCGATCACCACCACCACCACCACCACAACCACGACGGCGCCGGCGATACTACCGCGACCACCACCACCCACCTTCAGCCCCCCCTTCACACCCCTTCCATAACTGCACCCACACCCTTCAGCTTATCCCCCGTGCCAACCCCTTCTCGTCCTACTGCTCCCAGACGGCAGAGCATCATCCCGAACCGCCAGACCACTTTGATCAAGACCCTTCTTAATACCGGCTATGCGAATAGCGAGGTAGGCCTAGGTGAACTGGACCAATTACTTCCTATCAGTGGAAACATGGTTACAAGGAAGATCTGGGTGAAAAGACCCTTGGCATCTTCTACGCTGATTACAATAAACGAGGATGACCTAGTAGACGACGTCCGCGAATTGATCTTGCGGAAATACGCCAACTCGCTCGGTCGCCAATTCGACGCCCCCGACCTGACCCTTCGCATTTGCAACCGAGAGCAGCAGACGAGCAGGATCCTACAACCCGATGAACCCATGGGAAGAACCCTCGACGCTTACTATCCTGGTGGCCAATCTGTCGACGACGCCCTGATTATCGATATACCTTCGCGGCGAACCCCTAAAGCCTCTCCGAATCCTAGGTATTACGGCGACGAGCGACCTCATGAATCGGGGACCGACTATTTCCCACCTTATCCGCCCACAACGCACGCGGTGGCTTCGACCGCTCCCAATGGTGGCCACACCATCCACTTCCCCCCGGCTATGGCTATTTTGGGTGGAAGCCAGCTACCCCCGCTGCCATCTCCAGGTGGCACTCGGCGGCTTGGTGCGTCGTCGCGGCCCAAGATACAGAGGATGCACACGGCGTCACCAGGTTCCAGTAATGGCCCTTCACAATCAGGAGCTCCGTCCACTGGTACGCTTAACTACCCAAGGCAACAGCGCTCAAGGACTCATTCAGGTGCATCTTCAGAACAGTCGGCTCATCCGCCTCCCGCCCCGCCCATACCGACTCCCCCCGGCCCCGAACGCACCGCAACGCCGCCTCCCCGCGTGTCTTCGCCTCGACTGTCGAACCGAGCCAAGAAGAACAAGAAGCCCATTGAACATCCGGCCCTACCTCCGGGCATGTTGAATGGCGCCGTCCCGCCCATCAACGTTCTGATCGTCGAAGACAACATTATCAACCTCAAACTGCTGGAAGCCTTTGTCAAGCGCCTCAAGGTTCGGTGGCAGACCGCGATGAATGGCAGGGAAGCCGTGAACAAATGGCGCGCCGGTGGGTTTCACTTGGTCCTGATGGACATACAGCTGCCCGTCATGAGCGGTCTCGACGCCACGCGCGAGATCAGAAGGATAGAAAAGGTGAACTCGATCGGAGTCTTCTCCTCGTCTGCCAGTAGCCCTCCCGAAGAGGTCAAGGCGGAACCCGCGGAGGAAGACAAGCTTGTCAACACGGAGATGTTCAAGAGCCCCGTCATCATCGTCGCCCTGACGGCAAGTTCGCTCCAGAGCGACAGGCACGAAGCGCTGGCGGCCGGCTGTAATGATTTCCTTACTAAGGTAAACCTAGCCTACCTTTTTCTTTTATCTCTTTTTCTTTTTTCTTTTTCTTTTTCCTTCTTCCCTTCTACATATATATGTGTGTGTTTTTATCAACGTGTTTGCTAATTCGATACTACAGCCCGTCAACTTTGTCTGGCTAGAGCGGAAAGTGATGGAATGGGGCTGCATGCAAGCTCTGATCGATTTCGACGGATGGAGAAAGTGGAAGGACTTCTCGCAGAAAACCGACGAAGACGAGGCTTCGAAGAAGGCCGCCACGAACAAGGCGAAGCCCGTCAGGAAGAATCGACTATCAATGACAGCCGCCGCTTGAATCCGAAATTACTGTATCATTTTGAAATGAACAACCCTTTTGGAGGGCTTTCAGCCCCCCCCCTTCCCCCAACAACGTTTTCCCGTCTTCGTGTCTTTTTTCCATCATGGGGCAAAAAAACGGAGATCCCGCTGTTTAATATGAGAAGAGAGTCTTGATACAGTATAGTACCTCGGCACGAAGCACAGCGCGTGCGGAATGCATTCATGCATGCATGTACAGCACAACTTTTGTTGTGCAATCCTGCTCTTTTCTTAGAGAAACTTGTACCATTGTCTTTTTTTGGGCTGGCTGGCAAAGGGAAACTGGGAGGTATGAATGTAATAAGCAAAGCATATTGGGCGAAAAAAGGGGCGGTAAATTGATACCACACATTGCACAAAACTTGATAAGTGCCGAGGCCATTTTACTTCCCTCTCGACCTTGCTCTCCTAGTCCGGTTCCCGGCCACCCGGCCGAAGAAAGACACATGCTCGCTCGCTTGTCTAGACATGTTCTGCTGCTGACCCCCGTAGGTTCTTCGATGTGTGT
This sequence comes from Xylariaceae sp. FL0662B, assembly GCA_022376535.1. Lineage (NCBI taxonomy): Eukaryota > Fungi > Ascomycota > Sordariomycetes > Xylariales > Xylariaceae > Xylariaceae sp. FL0662B. The sequence goes on along the minus strand of JAJJKD010000015.1, from coordinate 86,675 downwards.
GTGTGCTTACTCATTCTATTCTCGGGTCAAAACACTTGTCACTCGGTTGCAGTTGTGTTCTATTGCAGTGTTGTTGTTATTGATAATTGTTATATACCGGCGCTAATCGGACGTATGAGCTACCATGGTGGTTTGTAATATCAGGCAATTGACGCAAGCTGGTAGTGACACACTACTCGCGAGCCCTGGCATTTCACCCATCTCGGGGTGCTCGCTAGATGATGGTGTCCCTATGAATTACTTATGGCTCTTTATTACTGCTTGATGATGCTAAAGAGTCTCTCGTAATCCGAGTGGCTGCTACCCAAACCCCCCTTGTTGAACAGGAGTGACGGTATTCTCATAGACATCCTTATGTTACTACTATGCCTCAATATATATTCCTGCTGTTTTGCGGTGCTTTCTTCCCAATGTGCTCTGTGCTGCAGATATATGTTGCGAACTATGGCAAACAGATTGTCGTTTTCTTCCTCGTGCCGCTGTCCATGGTCAACTACAAACAAACAGTATTCGTCGGTTTCCGCGCGCCCCTTGATCACTTTATTTGGTGGTAATATACGCCTGCCTCGCTGGTATTGGAGAGCGTTGTAGGAAGCCGTTGTGTTATTCTCTCTCTCTCTCTCTCACACACATGCACACACAGTATATATACATTGATATAAACAAATATCTTGCACATTTTTTCTCGCTTCATGAGCGGACACAGCGCCCCCGTGTCCTTGTCAGAGATACTACCCGAGCTAATCAGGGCCCTATTTGATTCTATGGAAATTCGGCGACAGTATTGAGATCTTTCTCCCTTTTACCGTTAACTTTACCACCTTGGAAGTAGGCCATGAGTCTGAGAAATGGGTTAGAAGCCGTTGGTATTAGGTATTGAGTTCTTGTCACGGGCTGTCCTGGGATCTTGCAAAATTGAGGCAAACTACATAGCTAGCTCGTTCTATACCGCACACACACACCTTGTTAAGAATATGAGAGGTAGGCTAACGAACGCCTCAAGACAATCTTCTCTTACCTAGTTAGCTACTTATCTTTTCCTGGGAAACCCTACCCAGACCGTGCCGAATAAATAGATAGCCAGCCCCTAAAGGCCGACTGGGTAGATAAGTAACGGCCAGTCCCCCGGATGTTGGATGGTAGGAAATATAAGAACTTTCATCGCCCTTTAGGTTGGATTATCCACGGTTTCCGGGCTGCTGGAGACCTCGGGGCATATTATCTACACGAGCCCCCTAAAGAATCGTCGTTGGATTGTAGATAAGCAGTCTTGTGTGTATAGATGCACGCATGTAGTACTGAACCTAATATTCATCCGTACGCCGTAATACGCACCGTCTATCCAAGGAGGCACCGAGTCTCCGCGAACGAAACCGGCTCGTCCGGAGTGCCACAATAGGTATCGACCTAGCCTTCCATGTTTTCCGGGCCGAACATCGAGAATTCCCCGTATGTAACCGACCGACAGCAAACAAGCACACCCGAGGGGAGAGAGAGAAGGGAGGGGGGGGAAGGAGCGATATTTCGAGTCATAAGTCATTAATTCTGCGCTACTCACAGTCTAGATACAACAATAGCATCCCGTCCCGTTTCGTTCCGTTCCGCCAACATCCGCTTCTCCCATCTCCCGCCCCTTCGCTATGCTTAGCTTCGTAGCCCGTATCGTCGTTAGATTGGAAAAGAAAGACAGAGAAAAGAAAAAAAAAAGGAAAAGCAAAAAAAGGAGGGGAAAAATAAAGACAAAAACACCAGATATCCATTCCCATATGAAAAATTACCAGTAGAACCTATACATCGGTAACGTGTCCTATGGCCGCGAGACGTGATAGCTAAATCATCACCAGACGATGGTTGTTGAGAGAGCGACACGCCATTTGTTAGCTCTCCATAGCTGTGGTCGAGGAGGTTTGTGTCTCTTGATAGTCATGCTGTGCGCCTTCATTCTATTCGTGCGACTAGGCTGGGCTGGCTATCCCATCGCTCCCGTAAGCGAACCGGGGAGTAAGTAGGTAGGCCCCGGCACGAGCACGCTACGCGTCTGGAACGGCATCGCACGACCGACCGACCTAGCGAATATATCCGCGCGGGGCCGGGCGATCATAGATGACGTCGCGCTCGACGATGCGCTCGTCGTCGATCTTGTCCCAGGCGCCGGATCGGCGATGGCGGTGTCGGCGGTCCCAGTCGCGGTACTCGCGCTCCCACTCGATCTCCCGGGCCCGATGTCGGCGGGCGCGGCGGATGTCGTCCGAGAGGTTGACCAGTTCCAGGACGTCCTCCTGTTTGTTGGGATTCTGTTAGCAGTTGTGTTGCTTCCGAGGTGTGCAGTGCGGTGCGACGTGACCAGCAACAACAATGAGCGAGAAACGAAAGAAAGAAGAAAAAAAAAAAAAAAAGAAGGAAAAAAAGAGACGTACGTAACGAAGATACTGCATGATGTAGAAGAACCACTCGGTCTCCTCGTACTCGTAGTGCAGGCGCTCGATGGCCTCGCGGACCACGAGGTCCTTGGTGATCTCCGTCCACATCTCGTTGCGTTTCCTGGGCGGGATCCTCTCGCCGTCGCGGATCGAGATCCGCCGGTCCTGTATCTCGTCCACCTCGACCTCGCGGTCGCGCGACTTGTCGCGGCTGTCGAAGATCTGCACGCTGAGCCGCTCCTGGTCGCGGGCCGGCTCCCGTCCTCGGGCCGGCTCCGGCGTGTGGCTGGAGCTCACGGGCGTGCCGTCCCGCTCGGGGATGAACCGGGCCCGCCGCACGCCGTTGTATCGCTGCCAGGTGACCTCGGCACCGCCGCCGCCGACGCCGTCCATCTTCACACGCTCGGTGCCTGGCGGCACGTCCACGATGGCCCAGTCCTTCGTGGCACCGTTCCAGGCCTCGCCCATACGACCGCGCGCGTCGATCTTGCTGGTGATGTATTCGGCCTCGTCGTCGTAGTCGGCCTTCGGCGGCGGCGCAGCCGAATGGGCTCGTCGGCGAGATTCCGACACCCGGACCATGTCGTTGTGGCTTTTCTCGATAATTAGGTCGTCCTCGTCATAAGACGTAGGCTGTCGGCGTGGACGTGGTCGCTCGCGGGGCCGGGAGCGGGACCGCGTTCGCTCTCGGATATCAACATCGACGTCAGTCTCGTGGCGCGACGTGTAGATGTCGATGTCTGTTTCGGTGATGCGTGGAGGTGCAGGTCGTGGAGGCGGCGGCGGAGTCGGGGGTTTCGCACGTTCAACGCCTAAACAAGTATTAAAACAATGTTTTTTCAATTTATAATTGTTGCTTGTTGGGAGACCTACCATGGTCGATGTCACGATAGTGCGTGATGACCTCACGCTCAATCGTCGGTCCTCGGATGACAGATGGTGGAGGCGGAGATGGAGATGGCGACGGACTGGGTGAGGGAGCTCTTTCCTTTTCGCGTTCAATACGCAGGCGAAAAAGATCACGCTCCCTGTCTGGTGTGGGCGACCGCTCGCGCCGTCGCTCGATGGTGCGGGATTCTACTCTAACAGGGGCCGGAGAAGGCGATCGTTCGATGAACCTTGGCCGACGCTCTGGTGGCATAGAGGGCGCCCTCTCGCGGTCTCTTTCAACGCGATAGCGAATAGGACTAGGACTACGAGGACGCCGGCGGTCAACTGTCTCTACTTCGCGTTGGCGAAGAACCATAGGCCCGGCTTCAGTCCGCCTAGCATCTTCTCTGAGAAATGCAGGAGTGCGGTCCACTCGGTCTCGTTCTCGTTCTCGAACTTGAATATCAACATCTTCATATTCCCTCACAGGTGCCCGGCGCGGGGGGCTGCGGCGTTCTCGCCGCTCATAGAATTCTATGTCATCGTATTCTCGCGGCGGCGCCCTCCTCGGCGGCCCAGGAGTGTAGTCTCGATCACTAAAGTCGCTCCGGCTACTTCTGTAAGCCATTTCGCTTCGTTGTAATCCCTCTCCTCGCGTTTGAGGAGTTGTCTTGGATACAAACGAGGGCAAGGAGCGGTCAATTGAATTTAAACCTTCAGCTACTGCTTATGTGTGAAAGTCTTGTAGCGGGGTAAACGCAGACAAGGTATTGAAGTAAAACCTAGGCCCTGGTTGCGGGTGGACCGGAAAAAGATCAACACTAGGTTAGATAGGAGGTAGGTAAGTAGCGTGCTACGGCCCGCCAACTCGGAAACTCTCGTAGCGCTTTGGCAAGTGGTTATTGTGTTAGATAGTCGTACGTAGTACAGGTGTTTGGAATAGGGTAGGCGAGGGTTAAATGAGATAAAGTTGGAACTGTCGAAAGGTTATGAGTTGATGGAGGGTCATAAGATTTGATCGATCTCGCGGTTACGGTACGCTTATTAGGGCCTGGCCACGCACGGGTCGGGTGTCAAAGTGACCTAATAAATGACCAGACCAGAATGCTAATTACATAAAGATCTTGCCGGGGATTAAGCAGTAGTATTTTGGGCGGCTACAGTAGAAGGCAAGGTAAGCTAGAAAAACGGACGTCGTCATCCCACAGCAGCTAGCTCACGAGCCGGTAAACAGGCCCTCAATATATGTAATACATAATTCACAAGGGGAGGGGGGCTGGGGGTTGGGGGCTGGACCCTGGCTACCTAGGCTGGGACTGCTTGGCGGAAATCAAGGCAAGCCCTGTCAGGAGTTCTACTACATAGACGCATGTATGTAGCTAGACCTGACGATGAGAAGAGGGAGGGGGGGAACTGGACAGGTATTCGGAGGCTAAAGACAGTCAGGCGAGCATGAAAGGGAACGGGAAGGCCATTGTGGGATAGAGTATGAATACGTGTGGACGTAGTACGAGTACCAGACATACCTACATAGTTGGGAGCGCATACATACCTCTGCGTAGCGGCTTTGCCCTTGGTGTGGAAATAGACAGATACCTCGTTGTGACTAATTCCGGCCCTGAGCGAAGCGAATCCGCTGCCGGCTACTCAACAACACATGCCCACTCAGCAGATTACTTGCAGGCTGAGCGTGATGGTGCCCTCGTGAGACATATAGGATTCTGTCAGACAGCTCTGGTTGGGCAGCCGGAGGTGTAGGCTGTGCACATGGAGGTCTTGTCACTGACAAGCATACGATAGGGCATCCTATACTTCCTACGCATGCGCCACCTCGTCCAGCAATACCCTGAATTATTAGACAGGCAGTGTAGGTATACCGACTGTCTGACTACCTTCAGAATGATAATTCTATTCCTCGCCGGAATTAGGGCGGATGCCATTCGAAATTCCTGGAAAGTCAAATGCATCATATACAAACAACACTTGCTGCATATCCCCCTGTCAAGCTGGATGGGCGATGAACAGTACATACAGCACGAAGTAGGTATGTAGACAGGTAGTGGAACACCTGAAGAAGAGACGGGCAGACGGGATGGACTGGCAACCAGGTGGATGTTCTTGTTCTACCAAGATACAATGTGGGGTAAACAGAAAAAACCAGAGGGAACAACCGCTGACGCCATAATGCAGTTATTAAAGTCCATTCGGTCGGTCTAACATGTTTTTCATCATAAGGCCTCCATCGTTCAATAGCACGGACCACTAGGAAACAATACATACTCGGGTTGAGCAAACACGAACATTTCTTGTCGAATAGCAATCTTCTTACTCCATACCGGGGCAGCGGGGCTGGAGATGCCCAGCCCAAATTCTCGGGAAACTAAAAAAATGCCCATATTTATTCCTACTTACGATGCATGTTGCAGCAATCAACGAGCCTCTTGACTTTGGGCTCCATTTACAGAGCTGCGAACATGATCGGGACGAACCGCCATTCATCAGGAACACCCTTAGGCTTGATGGGGACCTGAAGAAATCAAGACCAATAGTGAGTCCCATGACCGGCACTATTAATTCTCTAGCTATAACAGAATTGGTTCTGTCATAGCATTATCACCAGTTCATGTCAACGGTGTATGAGGGACGTAGGTTAAACAGACCAACACCTCGCACGACTATATGCATTTACAATAGTCTAGTTTTTAAGGAGATCACATCAAGTTATTATAAGGCATTAATTAACCTTCCGTTAACGTGGTCCCCAAGAAGTCTTTCAGCCGTCCAGAGCACAGTTCCGTTTCGCAAGGCGGGGGCCGCCCCATCTCCAAAGAGCCTCAATGCCCAATCTCAAGGCCATCTCATCTTAGTCGGTACCGCAGGGCTTTCTGAGATATGGGGGTACCTTCGAGCGAGCGTTATTTTGACGTCGGAAGCATTTGCTCCTTAATTTTGACGTGCTAATCCGTGTCATGTCCCAATACGTTGAAAGCAGCCTCCAGTTCCGGGGTGATGATCAATTCGATGATATGAGCAAACCACGCCTTGGCCGAGCTAGGCTCCGGGAATGGCAACGTGAGGTCGGCAGAGAGAAACAAAAATTCGATTGGATGATAGATTAAGATGCTGACTTCAGTATAGTCGCACCAAGGAGGCGTCTAAGCCTGTTGGCACTCATGTTTTCTATTTAATGCTATACAATGTACAACGTTGGGCGGCTATACGATCGATGGTTCTTATTGGCTCCCATAATACGCATTGTTCCACTAATTCCTAAGATGATGGTAACATAACCGCCGTGCCTTTACTGCGCGCGTTAGGTTCGATTCTCGATATTAGCCTTGTTGATATTGGTCAGCTCATTTGCCATGCTCCCTCGACCTTGTTTCGTCTAGTACACCGGTAAGGAAGATAATCACTCTGAGTTCGGAGTATGCTCCTCAGTTTCCGTCTAATTCTAGCTTAAGACAGCAGACCGCTAAACGACAACAGTCACTTCGTATATTCCTTATTGCTAGGGCTTGTAGTTCAGCAATATTCAGTTTAATCCACATTCGGCTGAGTGTAGAACCAATCCTTCCATAGATATCCAAAGGAAGTAGCATATGGGCGGTGCTTAGACCTGTGCTTCTCTGTGTGAAGTGCTATGAATGATCAAAATCTCCCACCGAAACCTTAATATTGTTACCATAAGCCATATTACAGCTAATCTAAGTACTGAACCCAAAAGGCGGATTGAGCCGGACTGTAGAGTTATAAAGGAAGTAAGCCTGCTATAATCTCTTAGATTAGGTAAGATCTTGTCCTAGTCAGTAGTAGGTTCTTTATATTATTAATATTTAAGTTACATTCTGTTAACGTCTTATACGACTATTACTCGACTAGTCGAGGATTTTATTTCTTATTTATAGTTGTACAAAAAAAAAAAAAAAAATCTATTACTATAAGTGTCTATATTAACTTATCTTAGTTCTATCAGAAGATTGTAGGAAACTAGAAATTCATCTAAAGTCCCAAGGGGCCGTGGGACTTATTCACCTCCACATATTGAGTGAAATAAAAATGCGAAGTGCTTCTTGATGTATCAACTTTCCTTCCCCTTTGTTGAGCGTCACCTTGCATGCTACCTAATTAACTCGGTTTGTTTCGGTATAAGAACTCTCGAGACTAACAATGCAGTGTATTAGATAAACCCATGGTCCAATTACTTTACATTTAATCAATGCTGCAAGTGCATGTTCTGCTATCGCACGATCTGCTGTAGCACGAGACTAAGTGTCTGTGAAACCTGAGCCAATAGCCAACCGGACAACCGAGAGTAAGCAGGGTAATGCAGGGTAATGGCCTTTACTTGTAATGAGAAGCTGGCTGGCTGGATGGCGCATTGGAATGCAACTGCAACCCCCGCACACCGTGTGTGGTCGCTATGGCACTCATCGTGACGTTCCCTATGCACCCGCACAGCAATCTTGCCGTGGGCAGAGAGTTTCGACTGAAATAGCGGGTGAGCCAGGTTGATTCTAGAGGCTCGCATCCTGCAGGGTAACATATGTCTACGACACCATATATGGAATTGATCGTCTTTGAGAAAAATTTCTATTCTATTGTGTGACTAAGACTACGATAGTATCGAAGATATTAACATTTCAAGACGTGCTATGGGGAGAGCGGCTGTGCCTGATGAGGACGAACAGTTTCTGAAAATCCTATAAACAAGATTACGTAAAGACCTCTTATGGATGTCGAATACTGTCAGCATATATTAGCATTGTAAGGTATGCCCGGGGAATTATATAGCAAAGTTACTTACATAGACCTAGTTACGGAGTACCTAAACGGAAGCCAGATTAATGTATGTTCCCGATTCAAAGTGTTGCATACCCCTCTTTTAGACCGAACGCATGTATGATAGCAGCTGAAACTTCTCAAGACATTCTCATCTATAAGATAGTGATCCTACCAATCGGGGGCGACAAGAAGACGGGATGTACAGCAGCGTTGCATATGGTATGGGACGAAGAGCCTATTGACGACAAGCTTGAGATCGTAGTGTATGATCAAGGTGCAACATCGTTTCTCGAATATGTCCCGGGACTATTGTGAAGCGACATGTGAGATCACCTAAGTAATTCCCGGGAATCCTTGATGTCTGGCCTTCCCTTTATCAGTATTTCAAAAGCGCTCATTTCCTTGAATGGACGTGTATCAGCTCTGCCCTAATTCCCTAACATCTCCAGTTCTCTAAAGCTCGCATCGATTACAATACCTTGCTCTCTCTAAAAAGGTTAGCTCTGGCACCCACGGGGCATCTAAACGTGTAGAACATACATCTAGGCGATAATAGCTACTTCACCATGGACGACGTTGGCCATGTGATTCATACTTCATGGCCCCTTTTCGGGGCATTGTCGCTCCTTATAGTCTATATTTTTACCGCCGGCCCTCTGTCCACGAAGTTACGACGGTTTAAGGGCCCAAGGTCTACTATGTTCTCAGAGATACCACATATTCGAGCCTTTCTGACTGAACAGTGTCAAGATTGGTATGCGGAGTTAAACAGAACCTATGGTATAGTAATCATACCGGACGATAGTGAACAAGCGTTTACTTACGCGATCTTTCTAAACAGGTCCAATCGCCCGTGTCTCGCCTAGAATACTGGCGACCTCGTCCCCAGACCTATGGGCTCGCGTGAACGCGAAGCCTGGGTACACGAGATCCAAGTGGTTTTACCGACCAGCTCGATTCGACTGGCGCAACGATACTGTCTTCACAGAGATCGATAATAAGAAACATGAAACGAGACGCAAGCGCATGATTCCCGGTGTAAGATCTAAGTACCCTCCCACGTCCTCCACGATTAAGTAGTTCTAAATCGTCCAGTACTCGGGTCGGGAGAACCTGACGTTAGAAAGCGACATCGATACCTGTATTAGTGAACTGATCCAGCTTATTCAGTCCGGTTATGCCTGTCGCAGAAAGCCCATGGACTTGGCACTGAAGATACAATATTTTACCCTGGATGTCATCAGCCTCATTGGCTTTGGCAAGTGCTTTGGCCTGATCGACGCGGACGACGATCCGGATGAGTACGTCAAGTCGACCGCGGCCGGGCTGCGGGCCATCAACAAACAGATGGCGTTTGGCACGTGGTGGACGAACTGGATCCCTCTCATCGGTCCCAAGATGGACTTGGATCCCAAGACTGCCAAAGGCTTCGAAAAGATGCTAGCGCTCAGTTCGGCTATGGTCGAGGTCAGGGAGCAGGCCTTCAAGGAACAGAAGGACTTGGGCGTGGTGGAAAAGGCAGACATGCTGACCTCGTTCATGAAGCACGGGTTATCGGGTAGTGATCTCAAGGCCGAGGTTATTCTCCAGATTGTTGCGGGATCCGACACGACAGCTGCTGAACTGAGAGGCGCTATGTTGTACATCCTAGCCAACCCACGAGTGTATAAGGTGCTGCAGTCGGAAATCGACGAGGCAGTTCGATCGGGAAAGGCCCCGGCGGCGCCTGAAATCATCAGTTACGCCCAGGCCAAGCAACTCGCTTACCTCCAGGCTGTGATAAGAGAAACCATCAGGATATTTCCACCCCTAAACGATCCGTTGAGCCGCGACACGCCACCCGAGGGCGACACAGTCGATATTGAAGGCGAAGAAGTCTTCCTGCCGGGTGGCGTTAGTATCATACCATCCTTCACGGCCATGCACAGGAATGAGAATGTTTACGGCGCCGATACAGATTTATTCCGCCCAGAGCGTTGGCTTGAGGAGTCGAACAAGGAGAAGCTAGAGGCCATGAAACGGACTAATGATCTCATGTTTGGCCATGGGCAGTATCTCTGCCTCGGAAAGGGTATCGCTATGATGGAGATGAGTAAAGCTCTCTTTGAGGTAAGGCGCCTACGTTTATTACAGACATATACATTCTCGTACAGAGACTGATTGATTGATCATCATAGTTGCTGAGGAACTTTGACTGGGGAGTGATAAATCCACAAAAGCCGTGGACCTGCGTGAACTTTATGGGACTCCGTTCCATTTCAGACCAATGGGTTCAGGTTGAAGAGCACGTTATCTCTTGACCTGGGGAAAGCCCATGCCTAGTATCTGTAATCAACATTGCTATTGATAACTTTCAGGATTCATTTAGCTCCTTAAGCTATCATATCAGGGATATCCTGTCGTGGCCAGATTTAACCGCCGTGTTAGAGTTCGGGTTTGGCGGTCAGGGGGGAGGGGAGTCTGGGATAGGAGTAATGTCGAAGTTCCATCTTTCCTTTGACACGACTGAAAGTTTGGCAGAAAGGTACTCAGTTGAAGTGCTGGCAGGAGAGTAGCATAACCATAAAATCCCCGCGAGCGGATTTACTGATATTAACTGTAGGGTGTCCACTCGGCCATCGGTTCTCACGATTGATAAAATATGCGAATATGTTATGGTTCATGGATGATCGCGTCTGATAGCTAAAGAATGTGCGAAGGTGAAATTACCTACCTAGGTAGATTTCAAGTGGCTGATGACGAGCTCCTATCACGGCTTGATCCCAGACAGGTCTGTCGTGACCACTAAACCATTGCATTTTATATTCTCTTAGTTGTCGGGTGTGTGAATGTATAATGTTAGATATTGTGTCGAGATCCATTACCTCTGACCGGCCTATGCACTCACTCGGAGGTTGAAATCCGACTTGTGCATATTAATCCCAAATTGCATATTTAACCACAATATATGCATTTGGCGGTTAAATATCGGCAAGTGATTAAGGTTACGTCCGATAACACCGAAGGTCCAACTGTATCTTGACCATCACTGCCGTCTGAATGCGATCATTCTCCTTCATTGTTATCGCTTCTAATGGAAGCAGCGAGTAGTCCACCCTCTCGGATTCTATAAAGTTGCATAAGTCACCACGAGATTTTACTCTTACAATGCATCATAAACGAAAACGCTCCGATATCGACAGTGCGTCTCGGTCGACAACACTGAAGCGATGCCGCCACACTGCATCGCCAGATTTATTATCACCGCTATCTGACGAGCTTCTTCTGCGAATACTCACCCTTCTCCCTCTGTCGGATCTTTTACATACTGCGCCGGTATCTCGGCGCTTCTACACTCTATCTGCCGATTCACAAATATGGAAGCGACTGTACTATTCACGATTTGTCCTCCCCCGTGCACTGCGCATCCCGGGCTTTCGCGATGGCTCTGCTAAAGACGGAAAACTGCATTATTCGTCGCATAGAACGATATGGGTCGACGGAAGACGAGGAGGCTTGGTTGAAATGCGCAGTGGTGAGGAAGACAAAAGATCACGGGATTGGAAGAGACAATACAGGCTTCGACATAACTGGTCGAGAGGGAAATGCGCCGTCGAAGAATTGCGAGTAAGGGGAGACTCTGAGCTACGTGGTACAGATCATTCGCACAAGATGCTCGTGAAGGTGTCTGACGGCCTTGCTATAACGGCGGATGTGGAAACAGGTCTTCGGGCATGGGACCTGAAGACAAAACAGCTTATTGTGGAGGCCAGTCTGAACGAGGTTGGCTCCACGAGCGTACCTAGCTGCATTGCAGTGGACGACCAAAATCATCCCGACCAAGCGCTAGATATTGCCATAGGTTTCACGGATGGCAGTTTCGGTATTTGGAAACTATATATTCGAGAGCGACGCATACTGCGACGGTATCGCCATGAAAAATCTAGCAACGGAGATCTAATTGGGGTGGCGTTTTCCTATCCTTACTTATTGACGGCGACCAAGTCCGTCCTTATATCCTTATACACATTCGATGGGCCTCCTAAAACCGAGCGTCCTCCATCGACCACGAGAACGGAAAGTGAGACCGGGCAAGATCCTGAGAGCGAATCCGTACGAGAGTCTACAAGCCCACCAGAGCATGAGCACACTCTTGACAAACCAATACTAGGGACACGAGAGAGTAAAACTCGGTCTGGGGCGGCACTCCGAGCACCCTATCTATTAACATCACTTAAATCACACACTTCCAGGGCACCACTAGCGTTATCGATTCGAAGAACGGCAGGGAATATAGTGGCTTCTATTGCCTATGCCTTTTCTACGCTCCAGGGCTGGTCTTTAGGCATTCAAGATTTGCATCTCCGCCCGTCTGACTCCAATTCGAAACCGGCACCAGAGGTCATTTCTACCCGGCTAGCCTACACTCTACCGGTAAGACCGGTGCCTACTAATATTCCATCTCCGCCCACGTCACCTACTCGGCGTGCCAGCTCATCCATTTCCACGCCTTCTACGAGCGACGATCTTGAAGGGCCAATCAGCTTGTGCTACACTCATCCTTACCTCCTCGTCACCCTCCCCGACAACACATTGATCCTATATCTCTGCACGTCTACAGCGTCATCCCTCTCCATATCGCCTGGTATTAGACTCTGGGGCCACACTTCGGGCATTAGTGATGCGGAGATAACAGCCCGCGGAAAGGCGGTTAGCGTCAGCTGTCGCGGCGAAGAGATCAGGGTTTGGGAGTTAGAGGGCACGGCTAACGGTAGGAGTATCGAAGTCAGGCCGACTGCCAAGCCTGTGGTGGATGCCTTTGATGGTCCAGGCTCTCGCAACAGCTCGACAATGATCCAATGGGATGAACGACGCAACTGGGTCGGCTTCGACGACGAGATGGTCATCGTGCTTAAGGAGTCGAAAGACAGGGAAAGTCTGATGGTTTACGACTTCACATAGTACAGTTGACATACTGTTAAGAATAGAGATGAGAGATGTTTTTCCGAACGCCTGCTAACATCATATGTTCTTTGCGTAGTCCTAGTCAGAGATGGCACCAAGGATTTTGACAAACACAATTGTTGACCTTCGCGCCCAGACCTCTATGTCGCTCCTCTACTCTTACTTAGCTTCGCGATGAAAAATATCTAATATTAAGACTAACCTTAGCCAAGAGCTAGAGCCACTGAAAATCGCTATCGAATGCTTCCGCCGAAGTTTCCTTGCTAATTTTACATGTCCAATTCAACAGACAACAGCGCGTGTCTTAAGTTTCAAAAATTTAACGCGTTCACTACATTTAGCATAGCACAAGCCACATATGTTCCAAGTCCGTGTAATATCTACTTTAGCATGTTTAACAATTTGAACAATCTTGTTAGACTCCTGTCATGGTCTATGTATTGCGAGCTTCAATCGGTGATCAACAGACTTTCCATTGCCACCGAATCATCAGCTCCTTCGCAAGTATTAGCACCAAATCACATTGCCGGACCCCAACCAATCAAGCACCCACGCCCTTGACTGCTACGCGCCTATTCTACTAAGTCTCGCTATTGGACTCTGGTATATGCTGAAATCACTCCGAGAAGGAGAGGACGCGGTTGCTGTGGTGCAGACAGCTTGGACTATATCGTCGTATATCGTGACGGCTACTGCTGGTAAGTTCCTATTACCTATAACACATTTGTTAAACAGAGGAGTATGACTTTGATAACACTGACCATGTTATAGTGCTTCTTGGTGTGATGACTGCGATCACTCAATTCGGCCATGTGTGAGGTGATCAAAGTACCGCAGAGACATGATAGACTATTCAGAGGGCCAAGGCGAGAAAAGAAAACAGCCAGTTTCCATCTGCTAAAATGTAGCTGAGTTTCTTGAATTGCTAAGAACTTATAAACTGGGCGAGTTGATCAAAAGGGGTTGAAAGATGGGAACTTATACGCGAGATTGGCTGTGTTCCACCATGACCACTCCGTGGTCTGTGCCAAACATGGGGACTATTGACGTCTTTTCTTTTCCCGTTTCCTTTTCTTCGTTAGAAAGTTTCATCTCTTTCCTTCATCTTGTGCAGGGCCTTCGGGAGTACGGTCTCAGGAATCATCATCGCTTCTTCTTGAGAGCAATATTATTTCGGTCCAAAATCAATCAGCGCAATCCCCAAAGGCAGCATGCCTCCAAAAGCACCTAAAGTATGCCTCTATCTAGGTACCCCCTAAAATGCGTCCGGTGACATGGTATTCCTTCTTTCTTGCTAACGCTTGTCCTTCTTGTGCAATCAACTGTAGCGCTCGGCTGGAAATGATTTGAACGATGAACAGCCTAAACCCAAGAAGCAGGCCTCTGCCAAGAAGAAAACGGCGGCGCCCGTAGGCATGTGTAGCCTCAATAAGAAGGAATTTGGTGATAGAATAAAGGATTGTCTCCGGTACGGCTGCTGCTAACCCAACTCATGACTTTTCTAACCTATTTTACCCACGTCGAATGTGTGGGCTTGACCTTGTCTATTTGCTCCAGGTGCAGATGCTGAGATGGAAAACAGGTTAGAGAAATTCGCGGTACAACGCATGTTGATATCCGTACGTTGCCTGAACTCCGCATTGCATAGCAAAAGGTAGCAAGAGAACTGACCTACTGTTTTTACAGATGGATATGGACGTCACCTTTTTCCGGGAGTTTTTCGGTGGCGAGCGGAACGGAATCGTGATCACACCAGCAGGTACGTCGGATTGTTTCCGAGATGATGTCTATAATATGACCTAGCTACCGAACCAGCAATGGGTTTACTCAGCTTGACCTAGAGCAGAACGTGCGTGTTGACCAAGACATCATAGAATATAACGAGTCAAGCCCAGTGGTCGTTGCTCGGCTGTCCAAGGAGGCAGCTGGCGAGATCTTCGGCGTCACCAAGATTAAGAATGGGAACCGCTATGCGACTTTCTACTTGTTGAAGATGGTCGTCATTCTCTACCCCGAGGAGAAGAAGGCACAAGCTTGGATCACTGTGTGAATATATTACGCGTTCATGATTATTATTAGATCATTCTATGGTTTATTAGGGAAATAATCTTCTTAATATTTAAGTCAATTCGAGCCGTTGGGTTTGT
The DNA here is from genome assembly GCA_022376535.1 of Xylariaceae sp. FL0662B. Taxonomy (NCBI): domain Eukaryota; kingdom Fungi; phylum Ascomycota; class Sordariomycetes; order Xylariales; family Xylariaceae; species Xylariaceae sp. FL0662B. The sequence goes on along the minus strand of JAJJKD010000015.1, from coordinate 71,509 downwards.
CGGTTTCTCGCTAGTTGACAACGGGCCGCAGCCACCGATCGAGAATCCCTGGGTACCTGACTGGGGCGTTGCGAGGAGGCGCTTTCTGCTTAATCACCCGAAGAGCATGTTTATGGCATCAATACTCCCCAGCTTCCAAGTCGTCCACGAAACCCCGCAAGACCATCGCTATGCGTACGAACTCGCCGACCGGCATGTCCAACAGCTCCGCAACCCGCATGGCCGCCTCCTCCTCGGACATCTCCATCAGCCACCCGCCCCACTTCGCGTTGAAGGCACAGCGCACGGCCTTCGCCTCGGACGGATCGATGCCCAGATTCCACATCTCGGCCTTGAATTTCAACACCTGCGCCGTCGACGCCAGCAATGCGCCCATCGGGGTGTCGAGGGTGGGGCCGGAGGAGGTGTAGGGGATCTCCGACTCGTCGCTGGGGGATGGCGGGCTACATGGTGAGAAGCTGGGCCTACGTGGTGAGTAGCTGGGGCTAATTGGTGAGTAGCCGGGGCTACATGGTGAGAAGCTGGGCCTACGTGGTGAGTAGCTGGGGCTACATGGTGAGAAGCTGGGGCTACATGGTGAGAAACTGGGCCTACGTGGTGAGTAGCTGGGGCTACATGGTGAGAAGCTGGGGCTACATGGTGAGTAGCCGGGGCTGCTTGGTGATAAGGCCGGGGGTGGTGATTCAGGTGAGTACCTAGGTGAGGTTGGTGCGTAGATGCGACGGGTCTGGGCGTTGATTGCTTTGTCGAGGGCCGGTATTGCTGCGTAGATGTAGGAGGACAGTTTAGCCTCTGTCTCCGTCTTTAGAACTGGCGACGGAGATGGTGGGACGCTGGCAACAGCCTCGTCGGAGCTCTCGGCGTGGGTTCGCTTAGGGAATTGCGGCTTGGCAGTTGTGTTAGACATAACTACATGTACGGCTTAGTTACCCAGAGCTCTTGAAGATTCTTGATCTGTTGATCTGCTGGCTTGGATTTATAAAAGTGCTAGAGCTGCAAGGTCCAGTTGCCAACTTGCCAGGCACGTTGATAGTCGCTGTTGGAGAAAGAGATATTAACAGAAAATAGCTTCTGAACCTGAATGCGTCTCTTGTTTCTATTTTGGATATAACCTGTATATCACTGACTGTGGTGTGTAAGGAGATGTTTAAGATATGCGAAGTACGGAGTCATCTCAAGCTCTAGGGAATGTGAATACTTATGGTTATTTTTTTCTTTGTCTTCAGAAAGTGACACCCAAAGATCTATATAAAACAACCTGATTGTGTTTAGATGTCTGTGCCGGTACCGCCCTTGTCGAGTCGAGCACGTTTTCAAAGTGAAAGAACTTCTAAATGTGAAGTTGAAAAACATCTACATCAATAACATTGTATTAGTGCTAGGCGGGTACGGGTGTACCATCAACATCTAATGGCGCCAGGCCGGCCTATTGAGGAATTCATTGTATGCAACAAGTTAAGCTAGTTTTGTATACGATAACTTGAGTCGTTCTCATGGCTCCATCAATGAAGGGATTTTCTTGCAAAGAGAAATGAGTCATGTGTTATAAACCCAGTTCAATTTATTATTTGATACTCTTCCAATGAGTAATATCTGGGCGGTTGATTGCTACTAATCGCAGTGTTGTCTTATATATGTCTCGAATCATATGATAAATCATAACATCTCTAACATTATGAAACGTCGTACTTGTAACGTGCTACACAAGTATATAGAAGCCAATAACATTAACTTGGCCACATGTTCTACATTTGCCACGTTTATCAGCTCATTCTAATATCGACTGAGAAATATCTTGATAGCAGACAGTCGTAGCTAACCAATACGGTGCGCAATTTGTCTAGGAGAAATTTATATTCTGTTTCGGTACTATCAATGGCAGCCCAATAGCCACGACAAAGTGTCTAGAGCTAATAATACACAGCTAGGCCCATCTTCTCGGGAAAGGTTCAGGGTTCCCAGATACAATTAGTTGAAATCGAACCCCCTTCGCTACTCAATTAGAACTTGCGCAGAAACTAAATCCCATTGCTTTTCGGGTTTGTTCCACAGTAGCATCTAGAATCGTTGATAATACCTGAATGTAAATCTCTTCTGAAGGTGGTAGGTTCTCTCGGTTTAATATCTATACATGTTTTTCCCAATCATCCGTCGTTGTTAGCAACTGCTGTCAATTGCTAGACTTCCTGTAACTACGAATACCATGACTCATATTGCTAATTTTTGCTGTCTATGTCAATTAATAGATCATCGTGGGGACTCTGTATATAATCGTTTTGTCTATAAGATAGAAGCGAGTGTAGAATACGAAATGAGAGATCGCTAGAAAGACTTGAAAAGATGCAGATACTTCAAACCTAGTGATATAAGAAACCCATACCCCGTAATCCAGAAATATCACCATGATATAGCTTTACATTCCCAGGCCCTTCTACCAGATAGCCAACATGAAGATCTTTGAATATCTTGAGGAGAATTGCGCTTATTCGTTACGACACCTTATTCGGATTTGAGGGCGCTAGAAAGCTGACGAAATTGGTCGTCCGTGAGCCCGGTATACTTCAGACAGGCCGAGCCACAAGGATTAACAACGGGGCCGGAGCCAGAGCACGAGCCGACGAGGACCGTGGCGAGGTTCATACAGGCGGCCGGAACGTTGTCAAACTGGGCCACTGGTACCAACTGTGTCAGTAATTTATATGAAGCTTAATATCATACCGCCCTCTCGCATGTTGGAATACACCCACCGCCCTGAGAAGGAATGGAGCTGGCAACCTGAGTACCATTGAGTTGGTCGTGGCACAGGTCGAAGTTGTACTGTGGGACGTTGCAAGGGCCCGTATCGGCGCGAGCATGGATTTGCATCTGCGGGACAGACGCTGTGTCGATAATGTCGCGCTTGTTGACGCAGCCGGGACCTGGGTTGGACTCGCAATAGCCGGCTACAGAGCCTCCGACAGCACCCGCATACACAGCTATCTGGACGGCATCTGCAATTACAGGAATAAGAGGAAGCGGCATCTTGGTGCTAGGCAGAGGAGAATGCTATATAATCTGTGTTTTTCAGATGCAGGTATCTAAGTAAGAATCAGATGATAGCCTCTTGGTGTGTGTGGTTGTCGACTTGGTGTTGAAGGTTCCGTTGAGTATTGCCCTCTAGTCTTTATATATTCGGCAAGTCATGTCTAAGGCAATGATTCTTACTAGTGGAATCCCCAAAATAGTCAATGTTGGTCTCAAAGTAGGATCGTACGTCTCGAAGTCTTCCTGTCCTGCGGCTGTTGTAGTTGTGTTGGTAAGCGCTATATGACTACCCCCAATCCATTCATGCGTCGATTGAACCTTTCCTAACCAACGCTCCAAAGGACCTCTCTTATTCCCCCCGTCAGGATCAAACTATGGAACTGAGAATATTTTGAGCTAATATTAGTCTAATGCTGTCCGTTATAACTTATTTGAGACCTGTCGTCGTTGGCAGATGGGAAGTGCACTTCAGCTTACAGTTAGTCCCAGCCTCAATATCGTCTCTTGATGATGAGAGCGGGTAATAGGAAATCGGTGTAGGGGTCGGTACATAATTTATATGAGATTATATTAAGCCAGCTGCGCGGAAAACACCACGTTTACGTTCATAATAACCTTGTTGCTTCCAATACCGATCAAGATCCTGCTCTAGGTATCCGAAAACAACCAGAGGACGAATCTTCCTCTTGTAGGATTGATTGAACTCTGTGAAAATTCTTCTCGGAAAGAGATGTATTCAATTATTCTGTTGCAATCAATTTCCTGGTTCGTACTCTCGACCGTATTCTTCTATCTCGCGGTTCAGTGGCGGCCAGGTTTCATGCGGCAAGTGTTGAACGCTTCGCACATTCTCAGCGTAGCCGTCTGTCTGACAAGAGACGGCATCGGCCTAGTCAATTTCAGCTATGCCTGGGTTCCCTTTGTCATTCTCATCACTACACACACATCATCCGTCCTCTTCGTGGAAGAGTACTTTATGCACCTGGAAACGGCGTCGTTCATCCAACGACTGCGAGCGACCTATCGGGTTTGGGGGAATATTCGGAAGCTTCCACTCGTCGATATTGATATTGCAAGCCCTACACAAAACTCGAGCTGGGGCAACACCGCCTTCACCATCCTAAGAGGTAGTCGAATTCTAGTTCTATGTATCATACACAATCTTACGACTAACTTTGTTGTTATCACCTTCCACCGGCTCAACGTCACACAGAATGACTTCGCGCCAGCCAAACGAGCTCTGCTGCCCCCAATGACAGAGCATGACTTATGTTTAAGGGCGGTCATGTCTGTTCAATGGATTTGGAGTACATATGTATACGCCACATGTGCACATGATATCCTGGCCATCTCCTTCGTATCAATATTACGGTGGGACCTCGCCGCAGAATGGCCGACGTTATTCGGTAGGGTAACAGAAGCTTACTCAATGCGGCGCTTTTGGGGGTTATTCTGGCATCGCCTCCATGTTGCGCCGTTTTCGACTTTCTTTAGGCTCTTCCATCTCCCCTATTTTAATAGAACACAGGACCAGGATGCGTCTGACAGGTATGACACGGTTATAAAGACCCTGAGGGCACTCTGGATATTCCTCTTGTCGGCCATATTCCACGCTGCCATAAGCTGGGTTGTATCGAGAAATATGAGGATGAGGCAGGAATTAGGGTTCTTTCTTTTGAACTATCTGATTTGCTTGGGGGAGACGTTAGTTCAACGAGCCCTTAAGGGCAAAATGTCGTCGGGAAGTAGCATTTGGGGGCGGCTTCTCGGATATGCTTGGGTTATGACCACGTTTCTATGCCTGGTGCCGGCTTGGCAGTATCCATTGCTATATGTAGCTGTGGAGTGATAAACTACCTCTACAGGTTGTAGTTTAACGTATGTACCGAAATTGTATTATTACCTGGTAGACGTAAGGTACATCTATTTGTCGTTGAAATCGAGTACAAGGAGTGAACATGCGCCACAATTCTGATCCCGAAAAGGGGTATGTGGGTATGTAAGGCCCAAAAGCTTAGCAAATGCTTAATCTCATCCTTCTAAAGCTGTTGGCAACCCGTTTGCATGCTGGAGTTGGGTCTCGGGATAATCTGATGTCATTGAACAGGCCTGTCCGAACCAACAGCAACACAGCCCTTGCTGATCTCAACCTCAAATGGTTGTGATCATTTTACGAAGTCATGGATGAACCAACAACGACGTGGGGGGTTCAGACGTTGCGTTAGGCTAACGGCGTAGACTAGAAATAACAGAATCTGGGGGCGACGACGATGGTGAGTGAATTTCTGAACAATGCCGCCCAACTGCGACATAAGCACAGACTGTTGCATCACTCTGGGAGGAAGCATTCCCCAACTCGCATTTCTCCCTCCGAGTTTGTTTCACCGCTATTGCCTGATACCTCAGTGTTGAAGTAGATGCAGATCGTGGGTGTGCTGGTAGTTATCATCATTACCTAGAATCCTACTCAGGCGGTGCCCTCCATATATAGCGACCCGTATGACTAGCCATCCTACATTCGGACAATTCTCGCATGCCCTCAGTTGCATATTCTTGGCACGCGAACGAACTTGGGACATCTGCTAGTATATTCACCACGCGAAGGGAAAGGTAATCAACATGAGCGACCTAGGCAATGCCGTTATTCAGGCTGCAGTCGATGATGGTTCAAGGGCACCGATCAATGCAGAGAATGCTTTTCTAGCCCCTTCACAAGCACCACCAGAGTGTCATGACCAGACATCGACGCCCATAGGCACAGCATCTCCCCCCTATCGTCCCTTTCCTTCTACCATGAATGTATACTACCAATGGAATCTGAAAGGGATGAAGTTCTGTCATCTCTGCGGAGCCCGGAAAGATGAACCCTTGTATACCATCGAATACCATTACGGCTATAGCATGAAGATGCCACTTCAGACCAGGCCTGGCTTGCTTCTTCACAACGGGACGGACGCGAAGGATCCTGTCCTCGCTGCCGTCGGCGACGAATCCCAATTCTCTTCAAAACTATACGCCTTTAACCTCAATAGCGTGGTCTTCTTGCCACCGCTCTCACCCCGTGCCAACACCCAGGGCATGGTTACTGAGATGATGCGTGCCACCACCACCAGTGGTGATCCCGGTGTGGCATTTGTCTTCTTCGTCGAAGTGGGCCATGGTGAGAAGATGCAACGAGAGCAGTTCGAGTGGCGAAAGATCAAGAATGGCAGCGATACTGAAGCCGAAGAGGGCGGTTTCAGACTCGTTCGGCTCCCTTTAGGCTCTCAGCAAGCTCAACCGAGTAGCAGTAGCGAAGAGGTCCTGTGTTCTCCCCCAGATGACATTAAATGCGAGGTTGTAGCCCTCCTAGCTTGGAAAAAACCCTGGACAAGAACTTTGAGCCACCCCTTCTCTCTGTCCCTGACGGGAAGTGCCCGAGATGGTGCGCTGGGGGCCCGTGGGACGCTCATGATTGTCATGACGGCGCTTAGGCTCTTAATGCTGGACGCGCGTGGCAAGACAAAAAGGAGCATAGTCGCTGCGGCAGAGAAAATCAGAGGCAAGGGGCCCGAGTAACATACTATTTGGCCCATTTAGCAGACAACCATTTTTTGGGGGTATTCACAGGAGCAACGCGTCGATCAGGTCAAGTGTTAGGTACTCATTGTTCAAAAACTGACTCGTTGTAGCAATTTCTAGCTGTTTAGCTAGTGGGGCACATTTCTTAGGTATCTCGGTCCTGTCAGCAAAGTACCTGTTGATAGAGAATAACTTTCATGGATCTGTAAGCCATAGCATGTCATGCTTTACGTTTAGTGATAGTGTATTATAATTATATCCGAAGAGCATCATGCTGCTGAAATTACCTATCCTGCAACGTCGAAGCAAATTTCAGACGACCCTCATGTCGTAGATTGTATTTAGGTTAATGTAGATGGTACGTGGCCATTGGTAGAATGATAGGGGTCGTGCTGTTTAAGTCGCCAGTTGCCGTGTAGCTAAACGAGACTACACCAAAATGTTTCTAGACTCATGATAATGGCTAAATAATAGTGTATGAGCCTTATTAGCTACCGACATGAATATTTATTTCTACACCTAGCCAAGCATCCCGATGAGCGTAGAGGTTCAGTGGATCACGAAGATATATGCTGCCCCCTGTAAGGAACCACAGATCTTTTACATAGGTAATTCGTAGATAACAGCTAAGCTAGGCCCATCTACCACCGGTTACGAGCTACCTTATGATCCAGGTCGTGTGTAGTCTATTAGCTCAGCCGGTCCATACGGCAGGTCCCGGGCACGTGTAGGAAGTGGCCGTACCCATGTAAATATCGACCTATCCTCGTTAGCATTTCAAGTTGGGTTACATAGCAGTTGTATGAATTGCTCACCATGACACCTGGGTCAGATTGGGCTGCATATGCAGGGATCGAGGTCAAGAATTCTGCGCTAGGCGTCGCAGTGCCCGAGCCAGTGACGGTTATCTGGGCGCACTCAGGGTAGAACTGAGGAGTGTTGGCTCTATACGAAGTCAGGAGTTAGTAAGCTTTTGGATAATTTCGGCAATATTTTGTCATATTTAGGGGTGTCCGACTTTGACAGCATCCCAAATGAATCGGTGTAGCTCCCGAGACAGGCTTCAACACAAAATAAAGAACCTGAAAGAACGTACTGGTGAAGAGCAAGAAGCTCGTGGCGGATGAGATAGTTTCCAGGCTTGAGGGATTCTGGGATCTTGCTAGACCACTTGAGATCCTTCATTACGAGGGCGGTACCCCAGTTCTTGCTATTCAGGGTGTCACCCCATGCGCCCATTTGATCAATCTTGAACCACTTCTTGCTCTTGCCGTCACAGGCAGTGAATTCACCATCACACGCATACATCCAGACCACTGGGATAGCCATGTCAGTTTGTAACTTCTTGGTTAATAACGCGGTACAGGGGGCTGTAGTGCTACTTACTGACAGGGCCTTGTTCATGTGTCCATTGCTTCCAGAAAGCCGTGACATTTTCACCAGCCGCAACATCCGCAGCGAGTGGTGCTGAAGTGCCGCCGTTGCATGTCATTTTGGGGTCGGTCACCGTCATGATGGGATTGTAGTCTGGCCATTGTCTCTGGATGATCTGGGCGCCCGCAACTGGGGAGAAGCCTTGATAGCCCTCATAGGTTGTTCCCCCAATCTCGTAGCTAGTAACCGCTCCGTGAGCGGCTACCAGGACTGGTGCAAAGAGGAGAGGCAGAGTAAACAGCATGGTAACCTTCAGGCACAGTCAAGTGTCTTGTACGATAATGAGTGACGGAAAGAGTCTTGGCAACTCGGGGGGCCGGTAGTATTTATGCTGATCGTGGAAGAGGAAAACCGGGATCGTACTGGTCCGGTGGGTTCCCCCTACTATCATATTTTGGGATATGCATATTAATGTAGATTTCGAACCACACTACTTGAAAGACGGCACTTAGCTGGACCGAGATGATTGTGATTAGGTAGATACTTGAACGCAAATTCAGGCGAGGCTCACATAACGTATTACATATCTACCCGTTCCGCCTAAGGCAGTGGGATAGGGGGGTTTACCAATGTGGCTGTCGGACCGAACCTTGGACTTACCCACCAAGTCACTGCTCTGCAACCACGAGTTATATGCTGGAAACAATATCTTCAGTATCTATTTGGCGAAATGTAGCATAATCCGCTGATGCTATATATCTAATTTAAGTCAGGCGGCTGACCAGGCGCCAGCCCATTGGGTTCTTAGGATGGCTGTTCTATCCGGGGAAGCCAGGGTAACCCTCCAGGTTGGGATATCGGTAGGACTGAGTCCGTTTCATCGAGAGAAGTTATTGGTTCTGAATGAGAGGCTGGCGCTACATAATACAGAAATCGGAGTTATTAGCGCATAATGTGATCACAGCTCACATTGGATAAAATGAACCATATAGGCTATGAGGGTAAATTCCCAAAGCACATACCACCTCCACCAAATAGCTTGACCAAAAGTTCGAAAACACGATATCTAAGAATAGCAACCAGAACTACTTCTCAAGAACCACGGAACGTAGGCATCTCAATATAGAGAAAGCGGACAACATTATCGTATATCTAGGGATGATACAGCGATGTGAAATAAGAAAGGGTAAGAAGTTGATACTTGATGATTATTGAGGCCGGGTCTCCTAAGAAGGCCTGCAACTACCGAAGATAAGTATCTAAAACATATTCGGTCCTTGATTTGGGCTAGTGTATGAGTTAGGTGATCGGTATTTAAGCTGACCTGGAAGAGGATCAAGGAAAATGCATTGTGGGGGTCTTTATCGTAGTTAGGTATTTCATTCTGTGTGATCGCCATGTGTGTGATGCTGTGATTTCTAGTTGAGAAGATGATGTATTTCTAGGCCTGATATAGGTACAGTACACCAAGATGGGGAGATAACCTGTTATATAATGTATGATCGTCGATGATACATCGATGCGCTTTAGGTGCCTCCTATCACAGCAGCAACAACAACTAGGGACCACTAGTGGCTCAGACTACTAGTAGAATAGGTGGCTCTAGGGCACGATCTGCTATAGTTCAAGCTATCTTAAGTGGTGTATTGTTGTTGTTGTTGTAGATAGATGGATTAGGTGTACTGTAAGGTGCTATAGGAGGTACTATTTAAGGTGTGTATATTTAATTAGCTGCTACTGCTATAATATGCCCCCTTTTAAAATAAAACCATTACGTCCTCGTAATGCGGTATAAGTATAAAATCTCGTAGTATTTTAGTATAAGTAATACTATTATTACCTTATAATGTAGTAGGGGTATAAAATTTCGTAGTAATTAAGTGGTAAATATCCCGGGATACGCTTTTTTACCTTAATTTTTTTTATCCCTTACTTTATACCTTATTTATATTAAACCAGGTACCTTTATTATTAAATTTTCTATATATCGGTACCTTTATTTATATCGTTAATATAACCCTTAATATTATTTTAAATATTTCCGTAAAATATAGTAGTAGTTTTATCGCTTATTATATATAAAGGTATACAGATCGGTTATAAAAAGTAGCCGGTAAGGTATTTATAAATCCATTTATTTAATATTATTATTAATAGTTAATAATTAATAATAGTTCTTTATAATAAAAACGGTAATAATATAATTCGTTAAAAGTAATAATAATAAATCTTAAAATAATTAACTATAATAAAATATTTTTAATAATTAACTCTTAAAAGCCCTAAATACTTTATACCTTTATAACTTATATAGTATAAATTACGTTAAGCCGGTAAATTTATTTAATTAAATTATAGCTTATTTAATAAAAGCGTCGATTTTTTACCTAGGTTCTTTTATTATTAACTATTATATTAATAATACATTATTACATAGGGATGTGCACGGACCACCGTGCACGGACCACACTGGGTTATATAGGTGACACTAATAGATTAAATAAACATGTAGCTTCCTTAAAAAGCTGTAAGGTGGAGATTTCTCTCTATTTTTTTCATTTATTAATACATTATCTTTTTATATACATCTTTAATTCTTTATTAATTAAATTACCTTATTACGTTTAATTAATCGATTTATATATATATTAATTCCTAATAATAATAGGTAAAATAAATTTAATAAAAAAAGGTTTTATCGATAGATTTAATAAATAAATTTAATAATAAAAGGTATAAAATCAATAAATCTAATAATAAAAAGTATAAAATCGATAAATTTAATAATAAAAGGTATAAAATCGATAAATCTAATAGTAATAAATATAGAATCGATAAATTAAAGTCACTTAATCGCTTTTACGTAAAAAACAACAAGAAAAAACGAACAGGTACTACTATATTACAGCAGCAATAACAATTAAGGACCACTAGTGGCTCAGACTACTAATAGAATAGGTGGCTCTAGGGTACAATCTGCTGTAGTTCAAGCTATCTTAAGTGGTGTGTTGTTATTGTTATTATAAATGGATAGATTAGGTGTGCTGTGAGGTGCTGTGGGAGGTGCTATCTAAGGTGTGTGTGCTTAGTCAGCTGCCACTGCCATGATACCTCCAGCACCTAGGACACACCTCTCTAGAGATCAACTCACTACGACAACTTTTGGATTTAGGTAATCAACCAGCGCACATTGATCCATCTGAGTTCTGATGCGACTCTGTGTTGGAGTTTGTTGAAATAGATACGTAGGTTATGAGCGTGTACATTAGTCATATTAATGATAGTAGTAGAGGGTATTCACGGATAAGGAGGATATCTTCCTCCTATATAGCTACGGGCATGGGGCGTCTAGCCACTATACATTCTAACAGAGTTTGGAGGGGGAAAGGGGGGTTCTGGGTTACTACTGTTGTGCCAGAGGCACAACTTGGAAATGGGAAGGGAAAAAGTTGTATTGAAGAGAGTGGTTGTCTACCTAACTAGCTAGTTGGTGGATAAGGTGCATGCTTATCTAATCTATCTGTGGCACGTGCAACCTAAGGTGGTCAATGCACCTCCCCATGTGATAATGTATCAATAAGCATAATCTTATGCAACCGAATAGCGCCTAATCATCACATAACTTTTATGCAGCTGATTTACATACATGGATAGCACGGATCATAAGTATAATCTGGATTATGCAACCGAACAGCGCCGATGTTAGTGATGAATGAGATAGAACAAAGTACGGACGAAAGGTTTTGCGAGGATGCGCCTTGGGCATACTCGGCATCTCGCTGCCACCAGTAAATTCACCCATTCTGCTCACCTTGACGAAAAGTTCATTCCATCGAAGATTTTCAGCAACAATATCACTCATCTCGCCATGAGGGAACTTATCGCTGGGCCTGGTGGGTTTACATCCTGTCCGTTAGGCACTTTTTCCCGAACGTGCAATGGCTGACGGGAATCTCCAGGACTGGTCGGTAAGATCATAGAGCATGATATCCCAGAGCCTGCTCCAGACCAGATTGTGGTCAAGGTCATGGCTGCCGCGATCAACCCAAAAGACTGGCGAGAAATTGGACCAGAAAGCTTGCGAAAGGTGATGATGGAGCAGAATTAATCTCTGAAATTTACAGGAAGATGATCGATCTTTGGAAGATGAGTGTCAATTCGGGTGACGACGTCGCCGGTATAGTTCACCTAGTCGGCTCAAATGTACTGGATTTCCGACCAGGAGATCGTGTGGCTGGGCTCCATAAGCCGGGCACCCCTAACGGAAGTTTTGGAGAATACGCAGTGATCGAGGCGAATACTGCCTGGATTCTGGGGCCCCAGATCACTTTCGAGCGTATGTCTGGAACTACCTCTGTCTTTTTTAAGAGAGGTGCTGCTCCCTCGACGCAAAGAAAACTAACTAGGATCCATCATAGAGGCGGCCACGACTCCTCTTAATGTCTGTACCGCTGCCACCGGCCTTTACCTCGGTCTCGGACTTCTAAAACCGTGGCTCCCAGCAAAGAAGCCCATTCCTTTGATCGTATGGGGCGCCTCATCTACGGTTGGGGTTTACGTAGTCCAACTCGCGAGGAAGAGCAATGTCCACCCGATAATTTGTGTTGCTGGGGACTCGAAGGAGACCGTGGAGACTGTGATCGACCGTACCAAAGGAGACACGATTCTCGACTACCGAGACTCTAAGGACGCCATTGTAAGAGGCATCAAGAACGCGGCCACCGGGCAAGATATCCTGCACGCCATCGAGTGCGTATCAAGCGACAAAAGTGCACATATCATGGCCGAAGCTATGGCTCTAGGGGGCAGTATCGCCCTCGTCCTGTTTGAGAAGGAATACTCCGGTATCCCAAGTCACGTCTCACACGCCAAATATAACGTGATGACGCTTCATGAAACTAAAAGGGACTTTGGTTTCGTGCTGTCGAGATTTGTGGGCCGAGGCCTACAGCAAGGCTGGCTTCGACCACAGAAGCATGAAGTGGTACCAGGAGGGCTTGATGGTGTTCTTACAGCGTGTAGGCGCTTGAAAGAGGGTCGTGCGCACGCCGTCAAGTATGTTGTCCAGCCCTAGATGTCATTTTGCAGTTTTGTCAGGAGTGGACGGGTAGGAGGTATGAAGGGTCTAGCTCAAGGATTTCTATCTAAATATCGAGGCGGTATCTACATCAACTCGAAGCGTAAGGAGTCAGAATGACTTCGGACGCCTTGCTCATGCGATTTACTACCTTAGTCATGTGGCCATTGGCACACCTCGGGCACAGCTGTCCATGACAGGTTTCTTTGACGATCCTATTGTCTTCATCAAAGTTGGTGGCCAACCTTATAAGTACACACCCGTTCATAATTAGGATTGTCTAGAGAGGGGAACCAATATCTACCTTCCGGCGCAACCTAGTTCACCTACGCAACATTGAGCCTTAGGGTGTTAAAACAGGTTATGCGAGCCCATCTCTTCAAGAAATAGGCCATAAACACCGGCTTATGCACACCCCAACTACCCACCGAATGGCTTTCTCACGCAGATGCGTCATGAATAGGACCGTAGTATGTGCGCTACACCGGAAGCCGCTGCAGCTACTAATATGTATGATATTGTAAGCTGCGGGCAGAGAATCCCGATTCGAGTTCCTCTGGAAGCTGATGCTTGGGGTACGATAATGATAGACTTAGAGCATGTCAAGAAAGACCTGGAAGAGTTTAATGAGTTCAGCTTAGGCGTGCTCAAGGTAAGTAATGAGCCACCACCAGCGAAGACTTCACCGACGGATACTATCGATATGCTATACGCAGGACCGTCGACCGCAATTGGGGAAATTATGAGTACTATACCAGGACGCCTCTGTTACTTTGTTGCCTGAAAATGAATCGGGTGTCAAAGTCCTTCTAGGCATATAGAGTTCTCAAATGATGCCAGTGAGTATAGCTCAGCTTATTGTACAGATTGAAGATACGAGATCAACCTTTGGCTGCTAGAACGATAAATAAAGCATTAAGAATATACTACTGGGCATTCTTACTGCTGCAGACTACCGACTATAATCGAGGCCTCTATTCAGGGGACGCTGACTAAGGCCAAAGTGTTGAAACGTTAGATGGGACGAAAAAAAAAGGGGGGTAGCAGGTGGGAGAAAATTTCACTATCTAATTTAAGTATTTTATACCTTGCTTCACGTATTCTGGGGACACTTCATCTTGACCTATAATATATATTTCGTCAATATACAATGATCCTTAAACTCTTATCGTCACATCAGCTTACGGTGACACGAGACGTACCTAATCTGTTGCTAAGCGGGTTCTGTGTTAGCATTCGGCAATACGACACCGGATCCGAATCGTTTATCTCCGGGCCTCTCCCGTGCTTGACGTCTACTTCTAGTTCTAGCGAATGAGCTGCTCCGGTACAGGGTACCCCTGAAACATTTGGCGCCTCGATGACTGATTCTACTTCATTGGAAGTGTGTCAAAATAACCAGCTAGCGCTTTCTTTGCTGCGCCTCGCTAACTGTCCGACTTCATGTCTCCTAGGTTCATAATTAATATTCCCATAGCTAAAACGATTCTGCAAACGAAGTTGATTACTAACTAGGCACCTCGCTCTTAGGCTTCTAATGTCCGTCACTACCGAGTATGGGCGCGTTTAACGCCGTCGGCCCTAAAGGATCTTTTCCGTCTTCGGGTAACATGTTGTGTGATTAATCAGGAGCAGGGCATGGCTACAATCATTGGCTCCGACACAGCAGGAAAGATGTCGTCTATCAGAATAAGAACAAGAGAATATAGGACTGACACGTAATTCCGCGGTCAAGCATTGAACGGAAATATGACAAAGTCCATGCGGGCGTCTCATCACATCCAATCACCTTCCCGTGCTAGAATGCAGAAGGCTTGCTTGAATCACTACCATGAAAAGCCACAAGCTTTGTACTACACCAAAGTCCTGGGAGGGCGGCGCCCTCATGCTCCTCGGAGTCGGTCAAATCAACCATCTCGGTCCCGGGAATTGGCCGAGTTCCTGTTGATTTGGATATGAGAAGGGATACTAACTATAGCATAAATACCGTCTACAGTCCGCCTATATATTCTAGCTCCCCCAAGCCATTGATCCCCCTTTTGACTCCTCGTGGATACAAACATAAACGACATCACAACACACCAAACTGAAACCTAACGTTACCCAGGCTGTAATTAATAAGACGAAAATGGTCGCCGTAAAGAAGATTGCAATTGTCGGGGTAAGTCGATCGATCATCTCATATCTGATGTGCCAAAAACGCGATTGTGCCGACTAATGACGTACCAGGCTACTGGCACCATCGGCAAGTTCATCGTCGAAGAACTTCTTAAAACCGGGAAACACGAATTGACGGCCATCACGCGAGCCGACAGCAAAGCCGTCATCCCAGCCGGCCTGAAAGTTGCCAAAGTCAATTATGACGACCCCTCGACCCTCGTTGCGGCCCTCCGAGGTCAGGACGTCCTCATCATAACGCTGGCCCCCATGGCGCCCCGCGACACGTCGCTGAAGCTGGTCGAGGCGGCGGCCGAGGCCGGCGTGCCCTACGTTATCCCGAATGGATGGGGCTTGGATCCATCGCATCCTTCGTCCGATGAGACCTTTCTCGGACCCGGCCATCGGGAGGTCATCAAGAAAATCGAGGAGCTTGGCAAGAGCTCCTGGATCCATTTCGTGTCGGGCTTCTGGTACGAATTCAGTCTCGGCGGCTCGGCTGATGGATTCGGTTTCGATTTCCAAAATCGATCCGTGATCTTCTTTGAGTATGTTCCGGAGCCTCTGTCTTTTCGTTCCTTATTTGCTTCCTATTTCAGATTTTTTTCAGGGACCTGCTCTCCCAAGCTGGGTGTCTGTGCAGCCGAAACGCTCTGCACAGGAACTATAACACGCAGCGTTACCTGAGAGGCATTGACTAACATCGGTTTGTGATAGTGACGGCAAAACCCGCATAAACACATCCACCTGGGACCAAACCGGACGCGCCGTCGCCAAGTTGCTGTCATTGCCGGAGCAAGGTGGCGCTCTCAGTCTTGCCAGCTTCAAGAACAAGTTCCTCTACATCTCCAGTTTCTTCGTGAGTCAGAAGGACATGTTCGAGTCCGTCTTACGGGTGACGGGGGCCAAGGAGTCGGACTGGAAGATCAGCTACGAGAAATCGTCGGGCCGATACCAGGCTGCGCTGGCCGCAATGAAGCAGGGAGACCGGAAGGCGTTCAGGAGGGCCATGTACGTCCGGGCCTTCTACCCTGAGGGAGATGGCAATGGGTCTAGCGCGTTTGAGCCCTTGCATGGGTTGTATAATGATGCCCTAGGCCTGCCCAAGGAGAATCTTGACGAAAGAACCAAGATTGCCGCCGACAAGGGAGCGGGGATTCTCGGGTCTTACTGATAGGTTATCATGTGCTTCTTGAATCACCTGTAGTTCTGTGATTGATTCACGTCTGTATGGTCCATAGAAATCAAATAAAAGCTTTTTCATGTCCTTAAATGACATATATTAAATGGCGTACGAAGTATACACCATGCTTATACAACTTACACAACTAGGGCATGCTTAGAATAGTGAGATGCCCGTTCCCGACGGAGAACAGCAGTTTATATTAATCACGATCAAGCTATTCGAATGTTCCATACATCCAATAGCACATACCGGACTGAAACCTATTAATGCATAGCGGTTGGTATGACCAACGCACTCCATTCATCTAACTTATATAGTCGCAACCCCCTCGTAGGTCTCTAGGTCTTGACGTCTATGTATTACAACTAGTGCCATTTCCTTCCTTTTTTTTTTTTTTTTTTTTTTTTTTCACAGCTCGGAGTTTTACCTGGCCCTATGGTATCGTGGTTACCATAAATTACTCTGTATTGTACTGCGTGAATGGTGTTTCTAATGGTCACGGTCTCTTAGTCTATAACTCGGTGTTTATGATAGAAAGACAAGTAATAGATGTGTATTGAACTAGGGTAACTATAGCTACAGAGACGTAACATATACATATTCCCGGGTACTGCGTAATAATCTCGCATAAACCCGTAGTGGAATACTCACACTGGTAAACAGAAACAACACGATGTTCTCCTTCCTCAAGTCTTGATTATTTAGGCATGTGTAAGTACCGCAACCAAACCTTCCCAGACAGTAGAAGTAAACAGCTGGATAAAATACAGCGCAGGACTCAGATTAAAGGCCAATGCGACACACACTACAGAATTCGTAACAATGCAGAGAAAAGTAGCGAATATGAATACACCAACAGAGCTAGGGGAATTCCGTCTATTCCCATGCGAGAACAATGCCCTTACCAACTGCCCGAACAAGACTTGGTTTGAAATGACAGAATGTGACCACTGCATGGTAAGAGTCCAGCTGCGGAGCCAAGAGAGTAATTAACCAACTCGCGCGCGATATTAGTCCATAGAACATTATTGCGGCTACAGACCCGACCCCCCGCCACAGCGGAGCGGCCATCCGCCAGTCAATGCGCACTCCGACATCGAGCGCGACGAAGACGATCCCTTTTGGAAGATGTACCCGCCCGGCTATATCTGGAACTACTTCTGGCACGCGTGGGAGTATTGGCCAGAGCACCCCGGCGCTCTCAGGCCTAAGGCAAGGCCATAGAATGGGAACGATGATAATAGCGAAGATGTTGATACAACCGAAGGACCACAAGTGTCTCAAAGCCAGTCCGATACCTCCGATTCTCAAATAACGATAAGCACCACGAGCCTTGATGAAGAAGACGACGACGGAAGCGGTGACGAAGAAGACGACGGGGACTACGAACTAATTGACGACGAGAGCTACGTTGTAGTAGACGATTGGAACTCCGATGAGGAAAGCGATGTGAGATTTGACGAAGAAGACGTTGAGACACCCGAAGAAGACGTTGAGACGCCCGAAGAACAACCACAAATATATCAAAACCCACGTTCCCCGTCAAAGTAATATGGAAACACCCAAGCTATCGTTCAGAATAGGATACACTCGAAGAATTATGGACACACAAAAGTCTACCTGCTACTCTCGGGCTTAAGAGAAGAGGATGCTCTGGGGGCGGTCGTGGGGATATGGAGGCGCCCAGGGGGCCACGGATACATCAGAGGTTACCAATGGGGCATGCGTATGTTGCTTGTCTAGCATGTAGGTTTAACAAGAAGAAAAGAAGAAGAGAAAAGAAATCCAGGCGAGCCCCTAGTCCCCAAGCTTATGGGCCCTCGGTATAACGTTTAGGCTGACTTCTCCTTATCCATAAAGTAGCTGTACAGGTGAACAGCCTGCATACTGTCATTATGCTCGCATAGGTACCTATGAAACGTGTCTATCGAGCCAAGCGTAACATTCGCAGTCGTTCTAGATCGTTGTATTGTTCAAAACCTTACCCTTTAGAGTACTATTGTCAAGATTAGGACCAAGAAGTGCGGTACAAGTTTGGGTACAATGCGGATGAAGATTGGAAGGAACAGAATTGCTTCTCGTGTATGTGTTTCTTGTCAACTGACTCGCTTTTGAATCTGCATTGTTCAATAAATAAAAAGTTCTCGATATTCATGGTATTTGGCTTAGATGTGATTCTAGTGTCAGCGATGCGCTTTTTTCCGGTGGCGTATTCATAACAAATAATAGCAACTCATAGGCGTTCGTCTTCACCCATACTTGTATATTTCATAGGACAGTCATTCGGTGAGGTCATAGCTTATACGGACATTTTCAAGTAGGGGACCGAGAAGATGGTACAGCTGACAAGATTTGCTAAAATGCTCGAGACTCTATGAAAAGGAGTCTAGTTCGCTGGTTTTTGGAAGCTTTATTGAACAATATTTGGTGGTCTTGGATACCTAATGTTGATGCTTCAACCAATCAGTGAATCAATTCAGGGGTAGTGGAGTGTGCCGACAAGAACGAACACCAAGGTATGCTGCACCGAGCTGTGCTCTGAGGCACACGACAATGTATTCACCTAGCTCTACCCGGTGAATATGCAAGAGGCTGCTGTGAGCAGATCGCCACAAACTACCTACCCTACGTGGATTTGACGCCGTTCCTTGTGTTCGACTCTATCCACTGTGCCTTCTTCTCTAGCTCCTTCTCAGCTCCCTCCCACGTACGGCCTTGCAGATGTCTCAAGCACAGCTGTCTGCCGTCGTCAGGGTAGTAGAGCCAACTTGCCCATTTGGCCCAGTTACCCTCTTTCATTTGGCCTCTTGCTCTCTGGCCAACGGTGTCTTCGATAAAAGCGCCGCGCGGCATGGCGAGGCGCGACGGAAACACGCGGGAGAGATAATGCTTCGTCGAAGCTAGATGAGGCTTGTCATGCCAGAAGAACAGCGGCGTTAGATGGATACTGGTCCCAGGGTGCGACTCCGTGTGGAAGTCGCGCTTCAAAGACGAGGTCAACCTCCTCAGTTGGGGAAATTGTAAGACATGGGCAGACTCAGCGTAGGATAGCATGCGCACCGATGGTAGGCAGATGTACCTGACAGGGGTATTCTCATCAGATTCAAAGGCCTTCATGATATCCAGTATCGGTGCCAATGGGATGTTAGAGATTAGAGGCCAGTCATGCTGCTGTACCCAGACAAACGGAGTTCCCGTCATCCGCAGCGCAGAACGTATAGCGAGACCAAAACCTAGCCGTTTCAAAGGTTCTATAAAGGTGATACGGCTATCTGCCGTCTTCGTTGTCAAGAAAGGAACAAGATTTGTCTCAACAGGCCTATAACCATATTCGGCTTGGCCGTGCCCCTGATCGAGGACATGTTCGGCCTGACCGGGATAGAACTGGTTTAGTATGAGATCCTTTACATTCTGTTTGTATAGATCAAAGTCTGCGGCTCCCTTTGGTGTGACAAGGCCCTTCTTTAAGCGTTGTTGAGGTACAACTCGGTCGTAGGTGTCGAAAACAACGATGACCCGGCAGGATAGTAGCGGTACACAGTGATTACTGAATGATGATAATATTGCCGATACGAGCTCTGTCGAAGGGGCAGAAGGCGTAGGCGACGTGGTGATGACGACGGTCAGCAGGCTAGAAATTGGCTCTGCCGACAAGCTTAACGCCGGCATCTTCCCCGGTCAGATAAGTAAGCAAAAGCTTAAGCTTTTACTTCTATTATTGTCACTGCGAGAAGTCCAGCTCATCATTGACCCTCATTCCACGAGTAGGCGTTATGGGCTAGAAATACGATCGAGTAGTTGACCATCTGAGATATTAACTTAGTAGATGAACTTGGTGCAAATTCGATTGCATCCCTCGAAGAGAGAGAGAGTGGACTGTCACTCCAAAAGTGGGTCTGTAACACAGCTGTGCGCCGATTTCGAACACTTCCTCTGGCCGAATGTTACCTAAATTAGAGTTTAAACTGCTTATATAATTATAGATCAGGCATGCATACTATACTACGGAAGTATCTAGGTACCTTATTCATTGTGACCCTGTCAACTCCAGTGTATCTCCCGGTCATTTAATGTACTAAAGAGTGTCTTAACTGTCTTGTTGTCTGTCCTCGCAGCAACTAATTGTGAAATGTGCAATGCTGAAATCCAGATTCTTGTTCGAAAGGTGCTGAATATTTCAGACTTGAAATATAAGTAACAGCTAGACTCGGCAAGCTAAACACTTTACGCTCTGCTGCAGACTAGACCCTCTGCTATGGATACACAACCTAAAATAGACGTGAACAACGGGATCCCGTGGGAACCCGAGCATTTCCCGTGGGAGTTTTTTTTATCCCATAGGATTCCCTACTAGGCGTTCGGGAACCTGTAGGATCCCGACCTGTTTTTTTAATTTCCCGCGGGATACTGCGGGAGTTTTTTTTTTTTAGTCGGGATCCCGTGGGATCCCGAACAATACTTGGGAAATGTCGGGAAATAGTTAATAAGTATACTCAAACGAAAATGAAATAATAATGAAATAATATAGTGAGACTTGAATGCATTATGGATTGTAATGTGAGCTAAAAAGCTAGCATGTAACTAATGACAAAATAACCCTCTGTCCTATATAACCTTTTCGAAGGCTATATTTAGTATTTTTGATAGCTGTAGGGCTTATTTAGGGCCGGAATCCTGGTTGGAGTCCTGGCCATTATCTCTGCCGCTATTACTGTGGCTATTATTATTACTATCATTAACATCACTATTGCCACCACTACCATTATTAGCACCACCACTTCCTTTACCTGAAGTAGTGTTATTGTTCTGCTCGGTATTCATCATCTCCCTAATTCTCTCAAAGGTTTTTCGTGTTTCACTTTTTTCTCTTTGCACCTCTTTTTGCGCTTTGCGAGAGACACGGTTATTTCCCTTTCCTACCGTCTTTTTTTTGCTTGATGGTGCTGGGGTGTAGTCTAGGCCGTATAGGCCAGAGTTGCCGGGCGGTCCGGACGTTCGGCCCTGTACATATTTCCGGGCCTCTAGTGACTGTCCTGCTTTAATGCTAGCGGCGTTCTTCATCCAAGAACCCTGTAAGGTCTGGAAGTTTCCCAACAGCTGTTTGACAAGCACCATATTTTGGTGGAATAGGGTTACACGCTTCGCATGTATAGTGGCTAGGTTTGAGGCTAAATTATGTTAGATTATTTTATGATTATTTCATTATGGAGGTGGGCAGAGCTTTACCTGTAAACAAGTCCACCAGTATAGCTTCGCCAGCTTCTTGTAGCGCTATAATCGCACTTTTTTCCATTCGAAAATCTTCCTTTAGGTCTGTTGTAATCTCTCTTACTGTGCGCTGGAAAGGGGCCTTGGGGATCAATAACTCTGTGCTACGTTGATAGCGGCGAATTTCCTGTAGGGTTTTGGCTATAAATAATTAGTATGAAATAATTAAGAGATAATCGTAATATATACTTCCTTGCTTAAATCTACGGGGCTTTTGTGTAAGGCGTTTAACTGGTGCCTTTGTAGGGATTTTTCGCGGACTTTTCCTAATAGCTTTACCTTTTCCGCGAGCGCTTTTTGAAGCGATTTGTTTAGTAGTCGCTATCTATAAATAATTAGAACAACCTTTGCTTTTTACGGTCGGAAATAAGTCACTTATTGTTTTATTAGACTTTTGTGCGGTAAGAATCAATTGATTGATAGTATGGTGGTATGCGCGCGGTGAAAATCAATTGACTTATGGTATAGTGGCGGCGGTAAAAGATAGTGCTTTTTAACGGTTAAAATTGAATTATTTCATGATTATTTTAAAAGGAATTAATTATTTACTTGGTTTATGGCGCAGGGCAATTAAGTGGTGGTAGGTGTATGGCGGCGAATATGTGATTTGTGTATGTAATAAGGAAAGGGCACTGGATTAGCCTAGTGCCGAATTAGCGTCAGTAAAAGTGGAGCCGCCTCTTATACCTGCCATATTTTATATATGTACCTGCCATATTTTATATAAGCACTTATTATATTTTAAATAATACTTTTAAAACTATAAATAAAATATTAATATATTTATAATAATAATTTAAAAAATTAATATAATAAATTAACTTTATAATTATTTTTTTAATTTATTAAGTTTTAAATTTAAAAGTTTATTTATTATATTAAAATAATATAATTAAAAGGTAAATATATAATTATAAAACTAAAAAAAAAATTAAATTAAATTTTTATATTCTAGCCTTTATAAATCTCTCTAACTAAACGCATATCCTGTACTTGTAAGGTGTGACGTTTAGCATGTATAGTACAGAGATTGCTACTTTCAAACAACGTAACTAAAAATGACTCCGCGGCCTCTTGAACAGCCTCTATTGCGGCCTTCTCCATGCGATATGGTCTACCTACTTGGGTTTTAATAACCTCCCGAATAATCCGCTGGAAGGATAGTTTCGGAAATAGTAGCTCCGTTGTTTTCTGATACTGGCGGATCTCTTTTAATGCATGTACTATCTCGGTTAGTGGTGAAATAATCATGAAATAATCAGACTTATAGCCTCGTCCTCCCTTAGGGCGCTTGTTACCTCGAGCTGGAGCTCGGCGGTCGGATTTCTTCGAATTAGATCTACCTCTAAGTCTAAGTTCACGTCCCGAGAGGAGGTACGACTTTTTAGCCGGTACAATTACCCGTCGCTTAGGTGTTTGACAGCCAGTAGAATTCGCGCGTCGGGGAAGAGGGGGTAGGGACAATGTTTCGCCCATAGAGTTCGTACAAGCGAGGTCAGGTTCACTTATACTATCGTTAATAGTGTCGCCTTTTAAGACATTATTAATTGCCTTTAAAGTAGATGTAGGTGGGGGACTTTCCGCGATTTCGCTATTACGGGAACGGCGAGTTTGTGATGAGGATGAGGTTATTTTGAATAATGTGTAGGAGTATGAATAAAGGAAAGAAAAAAAACAAAAATCGGGCGGCGCCCGGAACTAATTATTGACAATCCCTTGTCTAGTGCCACTACCGCTACGAAATACTAGCCGTAATAAACCCTTAGCCGAAAATATTGACCAATTAAGATTTTATACTACCAGTACGCTGGTTTAGGGTTATTTTAACACTAAACCAAATGAAAAAAATTTAATTTCACTTTTACTACTATTTAATCTGCCTATTTATTATCAGATATCGATAACTATAATGTCACCTCTCCGTAATTCAGATGAAACATCATCTGATACCCCAGATCGTTCGACTCTTCGAGATGGTTCTAACGATCTAACCCAACAAGAGGAAACCGGGTCTATTCGAAATGATAATATTTCGAATCGGAATATCGATCCTCGGCTTCAAGAAACTCAACTAGGTAATAGCCAAAATACGCAACTTCCTTCTATACCGCCATTACCTAGTACAGTCCGACGCCATAATCGAGTTGAAGAGTTAGCTTCTAGTCAGGTCGCGCAGTCTGCTTATGGGTACTTCGAAATTATTGACGGGGCCTGGTTTTTATATCACCCGGATAAACCAGAAGAATGGCTCGAATGGTTTCGACTGTAGAAGTGGTTTAGTCTCGAAACTACTACTGAGTCTAGAATGGCTGCAGCTGAAAAAATGTTTAATCCCGAGTTCAGGACTTCGTACGAGTGGGATTAATGGGATCAGATCGCGAATATAGGGAGTGGTGAACCTAAAATTCGATGTCGCTTATGTGGCGGCTACAGTAAGCACCCAAATTTTCCTTATAATGCCGGTACAAGCGGTTTGAAGAGACATATGGAAACGAACAAGTGTAGGAGAGGCGAGCGACAGGCTATTTACATTACAAAAGGCACCGTCCCCGATACTATCCAGGTAATTAAGCAAAATCTATAAATGAAATAATCGTGAAATAATTACTAATTTTTTTTACATTACTATAGGATATTTCTATACTCCGCTCTGTTAACCTTGAAGACGTCCTATTAATCAATTTTTTCACGTCCCAGTACCTGCCTAATAGTGCATTGCGAGATAAACACTTTCGAGCCTTTATGAAATATCATGTCCCAGCTTACCGACTAATCGACTTAAGGATATATATAAAATACTCGAAAAAGTACCTCGACGCTACTATTGAAAACCAGTTGAGGACTATCCCGGATGGTGCTTATATATCCGTTTCTTGCGACGGCTGGACTACGCCCGGCATGTCTTGGGCTTTTGAGGGACTAATTATCCATTGGATAGACGATGACTGGAACCCGCGGCACCTGTTGATCGACGTTTAGGTTTGCGACGATAAGCACGGCAAAGCGGTAATAGAGGGCATGCTTAATCGCCTGCGAGAACTAAAACTCCTCGAAAGGTTCCGCGTAGTTACCGCAGATAACGGACCGGGTCTTGACATCAATACTATACGTCAGTGGATGCGCGATAATGTACCCAATTTTAAATGGCGCTCTGAGATTCGGCATTTCCCCTGTACATCGTATACCCTCCAGCTAGCATTCCGTGACTTCTTTACGGCTTGTGGCGTAAAGCCTGCCGAGAAATCTGAGGACGACGCGGCGGAAAATGAGCAATACCCCGAGCAGACTCGTAATAGGAAGGGTCCTAAGTGGGGAGGAGGGGATCCACAGGATCCACCCACAGAAGCCATCGTTGAAATTGTTAGTATACTATACGATGAAATAATCATGAAATAATCTAATTAGCAACAGCTTCGGTCTCTAGCCACATGGATTCACGTCAGTACCCAACGATAAAAGAGGTTTGCCCAAACCCAACAGGAGCTTATTGATGCCGATATCCTCAAAAGCCGTCGACCACTAAAATTTGTCCGTGACGTCCGGCATCGTTGGAACTCTCCCGCGATATTTTTGATCCGGGCTCTGGAACTATGGCCCGCAATCGAAAAGATGATTGATAACCATAACGACTTAAGAGGCTATAAGCTACCGGACGAGGGCGAGACATTCGTCAAATACCTTATTGACTGCTCCAAATGCTTCATTTGGTTGACGGATAATTTTGGGGCGTCGCGCGAGAATTACATTTCTTATATAATATCAGGCTATCGGGTGCTTATACGACATTTCAAGAAGTGTTTGAGTTACGTCGAAGAGGAATGTGAGTATTTATGCCCATTTGAACCAGATGAAGACGTAAATGCTATGGAGACTATAGGTAAATTAGTAGAGGAACCCGGCCGACCCCCTATGTGGTTACGCATCCTACGTAAAGGCCTGAGGTTGGGTTTAGAAAAACTCCGTAAGTATATTAAGATTCTGTTCCGTGATAATAGGGACCTGATCTATATGTCTCTTCTTCTCTACCTACGGTCGAAGATGACGACGGGGGGATTTCCCGTTTACTTTTATGGATGGCAGGAAGATCTTGATTTCGACATGTCTGACCGTGCCATATACGACGAAGCGGTCCAATGCCTTAAAAAGGTATATAAGCCGTATTGGGAACGCTATGACCAAATGAACTCTAGCAGTAGCCGCCCTGCGGCCCAACCATCTAATTTTACTGAGATGATGCTGGATATGAGTAGTCCGACAAAAAATCAGCCAACAGCGCAGGACGCCGACAAGCTATGGGAAGATGGTATGCATTCCCCAGTATTCATTTTTTATCTGGTTATTAATTTTATCCTAGTAAGTTGGTATATTTTGGAATATACTATTTTTATGTACTGAACAAAGTAATGATAGATCATCGATGGCTATTTTATGACGGAGCGTACGTCTTATTATAGTACTTATACTTGATTATTTCCTGATTATTTCATTTAGGACTCGATTAAAACGAAAGTGTTTTCCAATATTGGAAGAGGATGTCTTAGCGTCAACCCGGCTTTGCTTATATGGCAAGAGATATCTTATGTGTTCAGTGTGCTGCGGTTTTTCTAGAACGAACCTGGAGTTTCGCCCGGCAGGGTTGGGAATATAAACGTTCTATGTTAGATCCGGAGACTTTTCGGATTTAGCTGATGCTGTCTTTCTTTATCCGACTGCTACCGATCCGACTGGAGTCCCAGGTTATGTATGACGATACTAACTAAGAAGAAGTTGTGTAAAGGTTTTAAAAAAGATACGAGGTACTTAAAGCAGCTTTCACGACTCCTTATATTAAGGAATTGGGTGTGGTTCTGCGAGGCCCAAATATAGAACCGTCAGAATTAATTGGACTTCAAGCAGATTTCGAGGGTGATAATAACGACGATAAAGAGAATGGCAACGAAGATACCCAAGTTCAGTCTGAACCTAACTCTGGATGGACTAGTGGAGTAATAGGCTTTGAGCACGTAGGTGATGAGATTGAGGTTACTAGTGCTGATAGCCCTGCATCGAATCCCGGGGGCCGTAGGGGTAGACGTCGAGGGTCCACCAGAGGGGGAGGGCCCAACCGGGGGGGGGCTAACCGAGGGGGGGCTAACCGGGGGGGGCGAGGTAACCGGGGTAGTCGGAAAGGCCGGGGTGGTCGAATAAACGAGGAAACTGACGCACCTTCTTCATTACACGCATCTGATGCTGATACCGGCTCGGATTTGCCGTCATCACGATCCCAGTCTCAGCCAAGGAGGGAGGTTTCTACAAGGTCCGGACGTCATGCTACTGCTTTGTCACAATTTCAGCTAGATAGAGCTTAAAACTCTAATATATCGAGAAATGCAAATTGTTATATAATTGATGAAATAATTGTGAAATAATCATTTTATTTTAATAGGATGGATAATTACTGGAACTGGATTACAAGTGGTCCGTGCGCATATTTGGTCCGTGCACCGATATGCACGGACCACTTATCCTTACATTAGTGCTAAATCCTAATCCTTTCCCATAAAAATTTTTAGTTTTTCGATTTCTTTTCAACAACCTTAATACGGCTGCTTCCCACAACGCACAACACCAATACAATCAAAATCAACGCATGCGACCGCAGGAATAATTGAAATAATCGGGAAATAATCAATATTAATTGATTATGAGTAACGTGCAGCAGGAAGCTAAGCGCCGTAAGGCGGAGAGCGAGTTATCTACCAATCCTCATACACAAAAGGCTCGTGAACGAAAGAAGAAGATATCGCCGGGCCAACATGAGCTCGAAAAAGCACGACATAACATGAAACAAACTATTACCCGTAAAATTAGTGCTTGGATAGCCGATAACCCGGCTGCAACCGCCGATCAGATTAATTCCCAGAAGGAAGCCTTTACAGATCAGATTAAAGCTGACTAATAGGTTTTATTCGATTATTTCCTGATTATTTCACCACTAATTTAGTATAGTACGTCTAAAAACAAGTACCCTGATCAGATCGCGCAAAAGTGGTCTATAAAAGAAGAGGGGTTATATACCGGGACCGGTTCGGACTGGGAAGATCTTAAGGAAGAGGTACCAGAGGAAGATAGACTGAAAGATGACAACGACGATCGAGAACGAGTTAGCTCGGTTAATATACGTTTCGAATGGTTGGTCCCTAGCCTATTGCTTAACCTAAGCTAAAAGGATACGACAGACTTGGAGGCAATAGTTAAAAAGGTATACTGATTATTTCTCGATTATTTCATTTGCTAATTATTATAGGTACTGCTACCTTATTGGGGTGGCCCTGAGCTGCCTAAAATTAAACGACCCACTGACACTGAAAATTCCTCCACCCTATCTCTGGTCTAGCGTTGGGTTACCGCTAATGTAACTATTAAGTCTATTACGAAATCCCTCTTTAGGATTCGACAGCTTAAGGAGTCTGAGTTGTCCGTAAAAGCAGTTATACAATCAGACGAGGATACCCAGATTACGCAGATTGATCGTAAGGCCTCAAATGCTATTAGCAGACTCGCTAAGGTAGGTGTATTATTATTTCATGATTATTTTATATTATTAATGCCACTTTTAGAACGCTGAATACAAGCCCTACTGTGTTTGGAAGAACGGCTGGTATAATGTTATCGACGGCTTATATACCAAGCTCTACTACTACAAACACCGCCCAGCTGATCTTTTGGAGGCTATCAACTTCGCCCTGGCATATTATAACTGCTATAAACTCTTACGTAACGACCAACTTGTTCAAACTCGGGAACTTGGCACTTTTGTACCCACCTACACATCACTACCGAAGCTTCCCTTAACCCCCGATGAGAAACTCCTGATTTACTGCCTAAGTCGGTCTAAGTTTTCCGATTTGACTAGTTGGAAGAAGTCATTCAAAGTGCGCCACATGGAGCAACGAGATCTCGATATTACTAGTGGTATGCGGGCATTTAAACTGGGCAGATTTGGCAAGGGGTCTTGGCAGACACGTTTATCCAAATTGGCGAAGCTTAAGCCAAATGCTAATAATAGGTAAGACGATGAAATAATCATGAAATAATCAACTAATTTTTAATAGGACCTTAGTCGGTAGCACACCAGTTTACCACGGCCTCTATAGCGCTTCGATCCCTAAAGTTTCCGGCTTTAAGTCATACACTAGAATTCCACTTCGATTAGAAAATGGAAGTAAGGTCCACTATTGGGAGACTACTATTACGACATTCCCTTTAGCACATCGTATTGGTTTTCCCAATACTCGTCCTTATAGAGATCCCTTATCATCTATACAAGGAATGCTGCAGGAGATTATGGGATGGTCTTATTTCGATAATATAGGACCATCACGAGGGAGGGTTCTTCTACCTGGTTCGGCTCTTTACTGGTCTGATAAGGATGTTAGGTCTATTTTAACGGCACCTAACCGCGTATTAAGGGATCTCCCTAATAGCGCGTATTCTGAAGGACTAAAACTTCTAATGATTCCTTTAAAGGAGAATTCAATGCCTCACATGGCGTCTCGTACTTTGGGATTAGCACAGTTAGAACCAGGGCGCAGTAAATCTGCAGATGAAAAGGAGCTCGATAGTGTAGTAGTCCTGGCCTGTTGGCCGGAACGTAGCTAGATATAAATGCAGAGCAGACAATAAAAATTCGAAGGTGCCCCCATATCCGCGTTTATATATTACGTGATTATTTCAAGATTATTTCAAGATTATTTACGATAATTAAAATATATTACTTTTTTTAAAAAAAAAAATTAATTGAATTCAATTAAATAATAATTATATATATAAAATCCCAACTGGGATCCCGCGGGATCCCATGGGATAAAAAAAAAATAAACGGGATCCCACGGGATCCCGTTTTAAAGAAAAAAACTCCCGCGGGATCCCGCGGGAAAAAAAAAATAAAAAAAACATCCCATAGGATCCCGCGGGACGTAAATTACGTCCCACGGGATCCCATGGGACGTCGGGAATTTTTTGTCGGGACGGGATTGTACACGTCTAACCTAAAATATAATAAAGAAGAATAAAGACTGGCAAATATATATGACTAACAACATATCATTGTCGTTTAAAGCATAGCCAGCTTCCATGGTACAAAGTAAATTGGTGTGTTGGATGATAAGGCCTATGTTAGTCCTCCAGAGTCAAGAGTATTATCACAGCGTGCTTAGGATCGAACAATATAAACGATTCGTAAGTTAAGAATTGGTAGTCTATCAATCAGCTAGGGATATTCGAGTAGAAACTTTCTTTAGAGTGATATTTCACAGAGAAGTAGGTACTACTACCATACGACTTGACATATTATAAGGTCAATGGAGCTAATATCGATTATTTATAAGCAAGAAACTCTAAACCCTCGGCGTCTTTGAATATGACGATGATACTACATAATCTAAGATGAAATACCCAATCTATCACATGCTGTCCAAGAACATACGAGTTCAGCTTTATTTCTAAGCTGTCTCATGCTGACAAATTCAACCCGCTCGAGACTAACTATATATTCCTGATTGGGGTAGGTACCTAAACGATCACGCAATTCTTCAACAACATAAATATTGGCTATAGATAACCTTGGAAGTATCCCGCCAGCCATATATACGAATAATGTAACAACCTAATGTATTATTCCTGCCCATAACAGGCGTACCTATCAACTTGTGATCAGCATCATTATAATACCGGTATGGCACCAATCCGCACCGCAATCATCGGCCTCTCCGCGTCTTCCGTGTCCAGCTGGGCCAGCAGCGCCCATCTTCCGTATCTGCTGTCTCCGGAAGGCAAGGCAAAATACGAGATTATCGCGCTGTGCAACTCGTCCGTCGAGGCCGCGAAGCGCGCCATCGAGGCCTACAAGCTGCCTCCGGGAACGCGCGCGTACGGCAGCCCGGCCGACCTGGCCGCGGACCCGGACGTGCAGTTCGTCGTCTGCAGCACGCGGGTCGACAGGCACTACGAGACTGTCTTCCCCAGCGTGCAGCGGGGCAAGGACGTCTACGTCGAGTGGCCGCTGGCTGAGAACGCGATCCGCGCCGGCGAGCTTGCGGCGCTGGCACGCCAGAGAGGCGGAAAGACCGTGGTCGGGCTCCAGGGATGGTTTTCGGCACCCGCGGTCAAGGTCCGAGAAGTGATTGGGAGCGGAAGGATCGGAAAGGTCCTTAGCAGTGAGGTCCTGGGCTTCGGCGGCACTACCCAGCGTGATGTTCTCCCGGTCGGCTTGAAGTACTTTACGGAGCGCAAAATCGGCGGGAACATTTTCACAATCGGATTCGGCCATCGTGAGTTTGCATTATGATTCTGTACCTATATAATTAAGCACAACCCGCTGACCGTATTGCCAGTATTTGACACTGTCCAATTCGTCCTTGGGGAAGTCCAGAACGAACAGTCCCGTCTCCAAATCCAACGGCCCGACGTGAAGATTCGGGACCCCTCCAAAGGAGACGCCATCGTCGAGACCGTTAAGTCCGATGTGCCTGACTTGATCATTGTGACAGGTTCCCTCCCAAAATCGGAACACGTTGTTGAGAACGCAACTCTGCTTGTCAGGTTGCGCCGCGGTCAGCCTTTCAAAGACGCACCAACGTATACTTGGACCGTATACGGCGAGAAAGGCGAGCTCCGTCTCACTATTCGTGATGGTCCCATGCCACATATGTGTTCTGTATGTATAAAAGCTTCTCGCGCACAAAGCCTTTAGTCATTCTTGCTCCAACCATTCTATGCCCGAGAAAATAATACCCCTTTTTATTCATCCAAGCGCTTTCATTTTCTGTATTACTTTCGACGATGGTTATACAAAATTTCAAAGGGTTGCTTTTGTATCAAATATTGACACATGCACAGAAGGGAAATCCTCTTACCCTTGAATTATATGACTTCGAGACAGAAAATATCGAGAGCCTCGAGTGGGAATCCAACGAAAGGTCGGAACTGCCCGGCCCTGCGAGGAACATTGGGGCCCTTTACGAAGCTTATGCCAGTAGCGAATCGGTGCCATATCCCACCTTCGAGCACGCTTGGAAGAGGCACAAGCAGCTGGATGGCATATTAGCTAACTTCTCGGCGTAATCTTGCCTAAGACAAATGTAGGCAAAGAAGGCTTTTTTGGCAAGTTGCCTGAGCGAAATTTTTTACAGTCTACGCTTTAACATCATAGGATATCGTATAACTCAAGCTTTACAAGAATGTTTTCCATATTACCTAGTTAGAGAATGCCCACTATGTAGTTATGATAACTTCGGATAGCAGAGTAAACTGTGTTATAACCAGGGTTATGAAATTAATTAGTTAGTTTAATTAAAGGGCTAATTAAAACTAACTAAACTAATTATAGTAAAAACTAATTAAAACTAAAAACTAAACGGTTATTAGTTTTTCCGAAAATATATAGCTTAATTATAATAAATATAGCTAATATAATTAATATAGTTAATATAATTAATATAGCTAAGTATAGCTAAATATAGTTAATTTAGTTAATATAGTTAATATAGCTAATATAATTAATATAATAAATATAGCTTTAATTAGTTTAGTTACTTTAATTAAAAGGCTAACTAACTAAACTAACTATAGTTTTTAAAAAGTGCTAACTAAATTAACTAAACTAACTAAGAAACTAAGAACTAAAATCATAACCCTAGTTGTGATAAGGAGCCTATGATTAGAAACATTTCGCAAAAAGTACAACGTGCACTCCTAGGAGCTATCTCTGAAAGTTACTACAAATGTTATGAACTATGAAAGTAATAATATTGCGCGAGGCCCCTAACGTTTACTTCATACGGCGGGCTTAAAATAGACAGCATATAGATAACGGAACTCGGTTCGTTTTAAGGAGTGATAAAGTGAAGCACGATAGCTTTTAATTATATTATAGTTTTTTACCTAAGATAGGTGTGTTAGTGAAAGTGAAAGAATGAAAAAGGCCGTTTAAGAATAAGTAATAACCCTTATGGCTTGGCTATGTGGCGAAGCTATGTGAATAGGTAGCTTATTTTTTAATTAGCAAGTAGTTAGACTTTAGGCTTGGTCCGCTTTATACTACTAACCTATATAACAAAGACTATTTCTTGCCTGATGATTTAGCATATAGATATATTTCTTAGCTTTAAGACTTGACCCCTTAAGCATTTCCACTTCCTTATTAACAGCCGCAGAACCACTGGCATTAGACATAGATTTGTGATCTGTTTTAGCTATTGTTTGTTTAAACTTCCATTATGCCTACCGTTGCTTTCCCTTTTAAGCCGGAAGCCCCTATCGCGTATGAGCTTTTCGAAGGAGATGCTGCAAGCACTTTTCTTGTTGTTTGCCTTAATGGCCTTGGGCTTCCGCAGGGCGTTTGGAAGCCGGCCATCGAACTTTTTCGGAATTCGATCGTTTTTCCGAAGCCGTAGATACTTACCTACGACCGCTATGGCCAGGGCGCTTTTCCGAGAGACCCACGTGAAAGTTGGCCTGCTAAGGAGCCCGGCTATGCGCATACGCTGGATGATGTGACCAACGATCTTCACGAGCTGATTTAAACTCTGGCTCCCGATCGTGCCTCGCGCGTCGTTTTCGTGAACAAAAGCATAGGCGCTTACGTCGCCCGAAGATATGCTGATAGGTAATAGACGATAAGCCTGTATCCTTTGCTTTTGTTGTGGCTAAAGACTTGTATGTGAGCCATATATCCTAAGATTGTTGAGGGTATCCTGTTTTTCGACTCTAACCCCGGAAATACCGACTATGTAAGTATCTGCCCAAACCCGAGGGATCCGTCCTTCGATCTGGAGAAGATTGCTCCCCCTGGCACCACGCTCGAGGTGTATGAAGCTGCCTACACCAAGATGACCACGATATTTGCGTCTGATGCGAAGAACAACGAAGGGTTCGACAAAAGGGAGATTAAGAACATTCTCCCTGACCCGTCGAAGCCAAAGCTTAAGGGGTCGAAAACTTCGGACAAAGGTCCTTGGATAACCGTCGTGGGCCATGAGCTTGAGCAATTCTCGAACGAGGAGTGGGCGATGTTGAAGGTTCCGGTAGTCATTGCTGCGATGTATACCCAGCCGTAAGTCGACGCTTCTTTCTTAATCGCGCAATTCGCCAGTATGTGGCAGAAGTACAATGAGGGACTCTGTGGACTCACCGACCCGGACAGGGCGAAGGCTCCCCTTATTTCACCCAAGTCCGGACACTTTATCCAAAAGGACAACCCATCTTTCGTCGCCTAGCAGCTAGAGGATCTCGTCAAAAAGGTCGAGAGTTCCTAGTAACTATGTAGGCAGGATGCTACCCGAGTTAGGCGGAAAAATACCTCAGGCTTAGCGTTCAATTCAGCCTCCAGACCTCTAGCCAGCGCCCGACACGCGCCCCGTCCACCTGTAAACGCGCCAGGCAAAATTCGATGTCTTTCTTGCTTGATGAAGTTTTCTCGTAATTCCCTCGGGAGAATCTAGGTAAAGCTTTTAATGTGGCTTCTTCGATAAAAAACACCGCTCCCTAGCTCCGAGTGCTCTCTATGATGGCGTTTTATTTAGGTACTAGCTAGTATACGCACAATATACATTCTCTATCGCTGGCTTAATAAACTACTTTCACTGTGATATGGCTCCAGGTTCTATCATAGTTACTTAATATCATCAAAATTTGGAAGCAAGTTGCTAAGCATGGATACCTACTAGGTACTTGGATAGGTAGCTAGGCACTAGGTAGGTAGTTTTTGCCTTGAAAAGCTATCGTACCTGGTATCCGACCTGGTACCAAACTTGAAATGTTTTTTTTTTTTTTCATATCTATTAGGTAGGGAGCATTCCGTTAAAGATAACCCAATAGATTATTAGTGGCTAAGAACCAGAGTCTAACTTGTTAATGGTAATTATAGATGTATCTCATTACGGTAATGTTTCTAATAAATACCTAATGTGCCCCAGCAGTATGTTGAGATCCTTCAGGTATTATCAGCGTAGAACACCAAGATAATAACTCATCTTCCGATCCCCCCCTCCTTCTCCTCCCCCCTTTCCCCTCGGGAGTGGCTACTCTATGCGTCTTAATTTATAGGCATACTCATTGCGAGGCTTCAAAGGATTCAAGATAGGATAATCCCTCTGGGGTTCCTATTATCTCATTCGGCCCTATCGGTGCGTCTTATTCCACGTAAACCTCCGTACCTCCTTGCGCGGAATAGGTACATCACTAGAACGCCTAGAGCCTTTCCTAGAGATATTACGTGAGAAACAACATGAGACCTACATAATGCTGGCAAGCTGTACTACAGACTAAAATACTGCCCGAATCTTGCCCTCGCCCATTTCCTTCTTCGTGAGTGGGCCGTTGCTGCTGCTGCTTTAACCTGTGTAGCGGGTGTGTAGCGGATGTGCACCGGGTGTGCGCGCTGTTTAGGAGGAGCCTCAATCTGCCACCCCGGTTAAAGCCGCCGTAATGCCAAAAAAAAAAAGCATCAAGCTTATAGGGGTCCATTTCTAGACTCCATCTGTCTAATTTCTACTTATTCTCTTCGGTTCTTATGTACAGGACATTCTATCGTTTGTATCTCTGGTGTTGATTGTGTAAGTTTCATTTCTGATCTTATCTAGCTGCCTTGGACTTTCCCCAATAGAGAATAATGTGTATATAACACTCTGCCGTGTACTCACAAGAAGGTAGACAAAACACAAACAGAAGGATTCTAGGTAAGATGTTAACACAAGGCGTCAATAGAGCCCTTGAATTCCTATACTATAAGAGCCCTACATCGCGTTATAGTGATGGCAAGGTAGACTAACATAACTAATACAACTTCTGCTGCACTTTATGCCTAAGCTTATGAAACATGGTAATAGTGCAAAGCCATAGCCTACTTTGTATAGTACACCCTATAGGCATTAGAGAACTACCGGACATAGAAGACAAGGCAGAGTTCGGTAAGAGCGAGTAGGAAGCAAGGGACAAAGCTAGGCATATGCTAGAAGATGACACAGTTGCTTTCCATATAGGTGACAAAGCCCTTTCCTTGTCATCGTCTCTGCAATACCTATCGACCAAGAACTGATGCCTTGCTTCTGCTATAACATTGAAGGTCTTATCCCTTCTAAATCTGTCTAAATTTGCCTTGCCTACATATGGTGTTATCGGCAACACCAAAGGAATAGGCGGTTAATCAAGGTATTATGCTGATATGGTAAAGCTATGCTGCTTTCCCAGGAATAGATATTGTATAGGGATCGGGGGCTTTGCTGAGTGTTGCTTACTTAGCTTGAATATGTGGCATAAGAGGGACAAGGCCTATAGGTAGAAATTGCTTAGAGGGTTAGAT
Organism: Xylariaceae sp. FL0662B; assembly: GCA_022376535.1. Lineage (NCBI taxonomy): Eukaryota > Fungi > Ascomycota > Sordariomycetes > Xylariales > Xylariaceae > Xylariaceae sp. FL0662B. The sequence continues at coordinate 35,521 of JAJJKD010000015.1, read as the reverse complement.
TGCCATGAAAGGCAGATTAGAGGTCTGAGACAAGAGGCCGCTCGGTCTTGTTGGGTTCAAGAGAAATGTGTCGTGCCAGCTCCGCTATACATAGGAGAGAAATGCGTAGAATGCCGATCAAAGGGTCCACTATGCTAGGTGCCGGACTCGAAAGCAGCATAGAGAACCCTATTTTTCTATTATCCATTTATTAAGGCTGGCTACTATGCCTTGTCTGAGACTGCAACCAGAGAGTAGGTATACGTCAGCTAGATATCAAGTTCACCGCGTGTGTAGGACTGGCTCAGGTTAGAAGGTGCAGAAGGCGACCCCCCGTTCCATATACAGCTACGTTCTCCGGCCAAGCTACGACGACGCCCCCTCGCCGTAGCTGTGCCGCCGCCGCATCTCCTTGCCGAAGAAGGCAGCGTTGTCTAGGCTGGGTACGCCCGTCAGCCAGTAGAAGCTGTTAACCGTCCCAGACCAGCCACCGGGCCCGGGCATGCCCACCTAGGTCTAGGGCGGGTAGGATAGCAAGGAAGACGTTGTAAAGCGAAACCGAAAAAAGCCGAGTCCGGATTATAGTCTACGCTTCTTTCCGGCAGATATGCTATAGTGGTTCACCCAATTTGGCTGCCACGGCGTAGAGGACAGTCACGGTAATGGGCACCCGGGGAGGAGGGCAGTGATTGGGGGCGTCGAGGGGCACGAGGTCGCAGCCGGCGGTGGGAGAAACACAGGCTCGGAGCTAGGCGGGGAGATAGGACCGAGAGGATAGGGAGGAGAGGCGAGCCAAAGAGCGTTTTCGGACGCTCCGTAGGTTGATACTTCTACGCGTCTACTTAGAATAAGTGATTCTATTATCTAGACCATGTCTATATGAGATGGTCGAAGTATGTTTGTGATTGTGCTTTGGGGGGTCTGAACACGATCGATAATCGCGAAACCAAGCTTTGTATACAGCCGAACCCTTCCAGTGCTGCGAGAATATATACAAATCGTCTGTATTGAACCCGTCTCTTCGCAATTCCGCCGCATCTGTCGCACGTGACAAGATTGAGTAACCCCGACAGACACAGGAATTTCACTAATAGCGTCTGTTTCGCTGTTTGGGCTGCCGTACTTCTCAAGCCTGCCGTGCTCGCGCAGCACGCTCTGCTGCTCACGCCGTCGCAGCCCGGCTCCGAGGGCGGGAGCCAAAAGCCAGGATCCCGGAGTCGCGACGGTCACAGCAGAAGAGACGGGAAGCAGAATGGGCCACGTAAAGGCGACCCTCCATCGCCGGGCTGTCGAGGACATCTTCTTGTACCCCGCGCCCGACCCTTTCACGGAGACAAATGGCAGCGCGGCGAGCCCCATCGAGCTCCCGTCTCCAGAGAGGCGACCTCTCTCTCGGTCTCGATCCTGCCTCGGTTCTCCACGAGAGGCGAGGTGGGAGTTCTGGTCATGCCAGCGGCGCCCTCGCGAGGTATGTGTGGAACAGCTCCCCATGAGGTATGTTAGATTGCTAGGCAGGATACGCTCGATTCAGAGACGTCTCCTCTTAACGTCTTGGTTGGCAGAAAGAGGCGGCCTCTTGAGGCTACTCTCCCTCTTGCTCGGCGATAATACTCCGATGGCGCGGTCTAGATGCCCCCCCTTCAACAATGCCGCGGCGATCACGATCCTCTTCCTCGTCGCGGCAGCATCCTTCAGCTCGGTCGAATGTTCCAAGCACCAGAGAAGCAAGTTTCCCAATGCATCCGCATCGCCTTCGTAGTCGGGGGCGACGTCTCCCATATCAATCAAGAGCAATCTCGCAGTCTGTAGAGCTGGCTGTGCGAGGACGACGTTCCAATGACAGATATCCCCATGGACGATGCCGCATCTCGAGAGCTTCTGTATACCGCAGACGAGATCCAGAAGTTGTTCCTCGTTGATAGGTAGATCAGTCGTGGTTGATGAGGAGTCTATCGCGGGAGAAGTCGAGGTCGTAGGTCCGAGCCTATCGGAATCGGCGGTCGGTGTACCTAACAGGTCGAGACTGCGACCTACGTAAGGCATAAGAAATCCGGCAACCTGATGGCTATGATGTTCGGTATCTTCATCATGCAGATGATCCTCATCGGCAGGCCGGCTCGAGACGATCCAGTTGCTTGTCTCGTCATGCAAGACCACGGCGAGGATAGGCACGACGTTAAATAGGCTCTCCATCACGTAGTCTGGATCCTCGGAGGCGCTTCCCGGATCCCTCTCGATGCACCGGATGATGGCTTCCCTAGTACGAATCTCGTTCTCGTGCGATTCGACATCGCAGTCGAACTCGATGCGCTTGAAGACACATTTTCTATCATACCAGAGACAATAGTCGGCGCCTCGGCTAAGATATGTCTTCTCGCGTAGTTGCTTAAACCTGGTTGTCGGAAGCTTATCGGAAGGCTTATATCCATAGCTGAATCTCTCCAGAATTGGCCTACGGACTAAGGCTTCCTCAGAGAGCTCGAAAGCGACCGGGAAGCCGCTCGAGTTCGTGTTGATCGTGTTCCAGGGAGGAAGAGCGGCTGTCGAGCGGTAGTATGCCTCGATATGCTTCTCGACTGTGGAGCTGAGCCACTCGTCGTCAGGTATCTTATCTAGTCGCGTATCGTGGTGCCAGTCGGCGTCCAGTGCTATCGGATCTCCAACGTTGAGCTGGTACCATCGGCGATTGGCCAAGTCGTAAGCTGCTGCAGAGCAACAGACGCCGGGCGTGATGAGGTTCGAGTAGACCTCGACCACAGGCTTGTGCCAAATTCGGTTTGCTTCCATATCAAGTTTATGGGGCTGGGCGACGTGCAAAGCAATTGCCGGGGCAGCTGGGAAATGAGAATTAGGCCGGTATGAGTCTTGCAATAAAGATGATGGCAAGCTTACGGGGATGTGTACAACCACTCAACTTGTTGGACCAGAAGAAGGCATGAGTTGTTCTTATTAAGTAGTAATCTAAAAATTACATCCTAGTAAAGTGGGCTAAATAGTGCGCCTTGTATCTAGACGAATTATCCTTATTAGCCCGACCTAGTATATAGTCAGATTCGTTATCTATGTCGACTATTCTAGCCTGATTAGCAATGCTTTATTCCTCTATTATCTCTCTATCTCCTTCCTACTAGTATTCTCAAAGCTTTTTTGATCTTTCCCCAGCTCTCCTCGTGCTTCACAGGAGGTAGCACAGTCTGACATCAGAACAGCTCACCACATATTATCGACCGCGGAAGGAGGATCCCGCTAACAAGCAAGGAGCTTCAGAAGCGCAAATATTCGACAGCGGTCATCGAGACATGATCGTCCTCTGACGCACCGGCGCAAGCCTCCTCAATATAGCCCGCTTTATAGCACAGCATTAGGAGTAGCGGCTCAGACTCTTCTCCAAAGTCGACGATGCGCATCGCGTCGGGCTGGCGTCCATCTCTGGGATGGGCAGCTGTCTGTAGATGTGTAGGCAGACGGACGGAAAGGGACCGCTTACGTAGGGGTTGTCCCTTATGATGTTAGCCTCGTTCTTCACCATCTCGAGCCGAGCAGCGCGCTCGCAGTCGGCATCGGACTTCCTCTTGCTCTTGGTCGAGGCCGCGCGCTCGGGGGCGGATGGGGGAACCGCTCGGAGGTGTACCGTCTTGCCGTCGCGCGGCGTGATAACCTTGCGGGCTTCGTCGGAGACGCCGCGCTCGACGAGGCCGTCGTCGCGGTAGATGGGTCGGTGGAGAGACGTGATTCGTAGCGCCACTGGTTGGTCTCCTGCGAGAACCTTCCTGGTAGTCTCGTCCGTCTCAGTAGTTGCATGATTGGCGAACATACAAGGGACTGATGACGTTCTCCTGTTTCCTGGCCACAATGCGAAGAGCAGTTGGCGACCGAGCGTGTTCCGTCGATTGCTAGCATCCTGACCTAGCAAGAGGGGCCACGACGCGTTGTACATGGGCACCTGGACAACCCGACCGACGCGTCATGCAGATACCCCGGACACAACACCTTCAGTCAGCAGCGTGGGCTAAGACGAGTTGTACGGGATAGACGTTCACGCCTTCAAGAGTGCTTCCTGCAGACCTAATGGCCTCTGGTTCAAGACGCGGCTCCTCCCACGCCTCGAAGTCAAGCAGTGTGCAAGGATGAGACGATTGGATAGCTTGGGTGGTCTTGGAACGCTGGCGTGACATGCTTCGGACGTGCTTTATTAATTATACTAGTCTAGTATACTTAGTATACTAAAATACTACTATTTTCTTTTCCAACCCTGTATATCGATTATAGGAGATTAGGAGGCCTAGACATATAACAGGGCTACAAACTTTGGACATTTGGGAAGAGAGATCTTAGTTTTCGGTATAGAGACATCTCTAGGTCTTTTGCTATCATGAGCAAGGTCAAAAGTTCAGATAAATACAGTATCAAGCTCTTGAACTAAATACTCGTAAAGATGATCGCCTGAGGCTGAGCCGTCCCTATTGATGTTCAAGTGCAGTATGGCCTCAGTCAAGTTGATACTCGTGCTTTCGCACTGGTTGCACGTCACCAGGATATTTGCTATTCCAAAAAGGATTCAAATGATGGTGATTCCACCATTGGGAATTCTTAAAGTTGTAAATTAAGCTTCTGAAGCGATAACTCGAACTCGGGGACTCCTCGCAGTTATCGAGTAGACCTCGCTATCGATTTTTCTCACAACGTTCTTTTCTTTCTTTGGGGGGATTTCCGGCTATCTAATATTCTATTTAAATCATATTGTGAGGGTATGAAGCTATTTAGGGAGGTAGGGATGTAACTCGTATATAATTAGCGGCTATATAGAGACGATGAAAGCCGAAACTTGTCCTCTAACTAGTAAGGGGATAAAACCACCTACTTATAGACAACTATTTCCCGTATCTCCTCGTATTCGCTATAATACCGCTGCGAGTGATGACGCGTATAATCCCACTATAAGGACAATGCAGTCGCTAACCCTAAACATAACCCTGAATATCACCTTCAATATAACCTTGAATATAACCTTTAATATAACCTAAAACATCATCGCAGCGGCATCGCAACTAGCCCTGACACATATGAGCCATTGACATAGTTTTGTTCCCTGTCATGAAGGGCATTTGAGTCGCCGAACATCTCGGAAAATCCAGGTCCCTAAATTGTCGACGGCGAGGTCTACTCGAGAGTCTCGAGAACTCCTCGATCTAGAAACATCAAGTAGAAACGCCAGAATTGAAACTCGTGCTGGGAGATTCATTAAACTTATGCCAGGGGATTTATGAACTTTTTTCATATAAATACAAGAAAAATAATTATGGTTTAGTCAAGATATTCAGAGTGCTATGGACATCAGAGGAGTTCTCTTCATAATCTTGATCTATAGTACTAGTGTGCAGATGTGGTTAAAATTTCAATCCTCCTTTTAGCTGTCTATCAGAAGCGGAAAGAACAGAGAGTGCTATATATATATATATTGCAGCCTCAACCGCTCGGAACGAGCCGCTTATTACTAGAGGGTATCTAGGTTTATTGTACTCTATGACTTCTGTGCCTTCCGGAATAGCGAGATGATGATCGAACTCTGTCTATAATACATATCCTGCCAGTCCTACAACATGTCTGCATAGTTTCTATTACTTTATATAGCTACTCGACCAGCAATACGATAAAACTGCGCGACCACGGTATAGAAGCTTGCCCTGAACATGGAATGATTCTACAGGTATTTCCTAGTAAGGTACCATTATCTGTCTTAGAGTGGTCACCTTTACCCAACTCCTAGCGATTTCGTGCCTATATAAGTTGTCAGTCTAGCAGCCATCTCGTCAAGAACCAGCGTTTTAAACAGGCCAAATAGTAAATTCGAGCCTAAAAGATCATAGAACAAAATGTATTAGTTCAAAGGTGAGGGACGACCTAATCCATCTTAAAGGTTAGGGCTGAGAGATCCCGAATAAAGTAACGAAATTAGAATTGTAGAAGCCTTGACTGGTAGGGAACTCTGGATAATGGGGGTAGTCTTCTAAGGGTCTCCTAATGATCTTTAGACTCATACTAGATTGCTAGCTTGGAATCTTCTCTAGTTCTAGGAAGCTCGAACGAGATTTTTAAAATTAGGTTTCTAGTCCGAAAATTTCTCTAAAATTAGAAAGCATAAATAATAGTAGCCTTAATTTTAGTCTTCTAGAACGAGATGTTCTCTGAACCAAGAAAGCTTAGATAAGGGCATCCTTAACTTTAAATTTCTCATCCGAGAATCTCTCTCAAACTAGAAAGCTCAAACAACTTTCTTAAACTTAGGTTTATATGAGAATCTAAAATTAGAACTTTCAGGAGACCACCAAAATAGTATTAGATCCGATATCATTCCAGGTTTCTAAATCGAGAGAGGCTCTCGGACAAGAAACCTAAGATTAGAACTACCCTCATTTATGCTCCCTAGGATTAGAAGTCTCGGAGAAGCATCCAGAGGATTTTAGTAGAGCTGAAGTGACTAAGCTAGGGTAGCGTAGCTTGGTCAAGGAAGGTGGTTAAATTAGACTCCCTATCTTAGTCAACCCATAGGAACCGTAAACAGTTCCCTAACAACATTATCAGTCTCTAGAATCTTAGGATGACTCATATCCTGGGGCTACTCCTAACCTAGAACCCCTCCTATACTAGAGTCCCTCACATTCCAGTATTTTCTACAACCTAGGAGTGCTCAAGTCCCAGGATCCCTAACATCCTAGGATACCTCCTAACCTAGGATCTTTTCTATACCAAGATCGCTCATATCCAAAGATCTCTCAAATCTCTCGAATCCCAGGATCTCTCGCACCCTAGGATCTTTCTACATCCTGCACGGTATCACATGGTTACGTGTAGAGTGTTCGTTACGCAATCAGTATCACCCCTGAATTAGCGGAAGCTGCCGAGTGACTTCCTCACTTTTCTCTTCTCTTTGTTGCATTCCATGTTCGTGAGGCACCCGGTGCCACCCTGAGCCAGTCCTGCTTAGTGCCGGTTTAGTGCCTGTTAAGGCAGCAAGGGTTCTGCCGGTCCCGAGGGGTAAGATTCGGGACGTACTACAGATAAAATTTCCGTTAAGCATACAACCTGCAAGCGTAGCACCATTCTGATAGGATACGCCAGTCTATTCTTACTGATCCTTGTCTCCATTATGTCGGAATGTCTCACAACGTGCTTAACCATTAGATAACAGTACTGATGCAGGATTATATTACACAGTCTGTCTTTTTGATCAACAGCAGTATTTGCTAGACCACGTTGTAGGCAGAACGGCTAGCGATAGAATATATTCTTAAGAACATCTTAATAGTGCATGTTATTGTGTTCGCCACATTGTAACCTGGCCCCTTACCCGTCTGCCCCTTCACTAGAAATGAAGATCTCCGGTCTTGCCTGAAATGGAGGGGGCATTCAACACCACTTAAGTAGTATTATAACAGTTGCAGTGTGAGCTCCGAAAATGTTAGTTCAGATCAATTCATTAAGTAAGCGAACAGTTTGGTAGAAACTGGTTTCTGTTACTAAAGTGACAGGCATATCAATGGGGGTAATGAAATATAAATGCTGCATATCTAGTTATGGTAACAACATAGCGAAAATAGGGGGGAGCCTGCTGGGGATCCGTACACATTGAAGTCTAATCTTTTGAAACATTCTCAAAGCAAGCATGAGGATATGTTAGATAAAACGAGGACTAAAGGATATTGATACCAGTCTCTCACTTTCGCTGTAGTTATGATATCCAACCAAGGAAGTTTTCGGGTTAAACAGCATGCTACTTTCATATTATTAGACATGCAGGAAACAAATCCAAGAACATGCCAAACTCTGGCTTTCATCTTTCTATTCCCGAATGCGACATCGTTATTCTCAAACCTTTACAACCAAATCATCTGTCGCGGACTCACACAGTGTCTCAGTTTGAGGCTTCCCCAGGTTACGCACCAGTCGTGGATCTGCGTGATCTTATCTGATCCGATTGTACCAGCAGCGGATAGTGTGTAGAAATGACATCACATTGAAAGCAGGGTGTGTTGTACTAGGTTATCAAAGGCTGACTTCTATATCCCAACTTGATCATATCGCGCTACTGCAAGGAGGCGGGTTTCAACATCGACCTCATGCTCTACGGATTCACAACCTTCCTACCAACGATAATTCACGGTCTTGGACGCTGGACGGCCATTGAATCGCAAGCGCTGACTTGCCGGGTGTACACCTTTGGCGTCGGAGCATACCTTGTTGTGGCGCAATTCAGTGACAGAAATCAACAACGTGGAATCTACATCTACAGTTCTGGGCTTCTTTCTGTCACTGGATTATGTATGCTAATCGCAAATCACGGGGCGGCCGTAAGCTATACTGGCTGCTTCCTGATCGCCATCAGCATATACGTTGCGAGTTGGCTTTCGATTGCTTGGCTCGTGGGCAATAAGCCTCGCTACGGGAAGCGGGCACTGGCAACTGGCACGCACTCCTCGATTAAAAACATAGCCGGAATTGTAGCCCCTTTTCTGTACCCGAACAAGGACGCCCCGACATTCTACACCGGGTATGGTGTATCAATCGCCTCAGTCTCTGTGTCTGTGTCAATCTTTGCTTTTATGTCGTGGTACTATAGGCGCATAAACCACGCCCGGGCACTTGGTAAGGAGGACTGGAAGTTGGAGGGCAGAGCTGAGGCAGAGATCGCCGCTATGGGTGACCAGTCGCCGAGGTTCGTCTACTCCCCCTAACTAATTTGTGAGGTAAAAGAGAGCGTCAAACATAGATGCCAGTGATCACATTCTCTTTGTCGGCTAGGCAGGTGTCATTCTAAAGGCCTATCCCGATATCGACCACGAAGCTGGACGGAAGGTATCTTGATACGACAGGTCAACGTAATACATATATCACCTTTTTGTAGCAAACTGAGGAGGACAATTCTTAGAACATAAAAGAAAGGGGTATATTATTGGGTGATAAGGAAGTCACGATTGCCATGAAGCTCTTATAATTACTATCCCATAGTGGCCAATAATACATGCATCAAAATACTAGTGTGACTACAGTAACCTGATGAAGAACTATATGCTCGCTCTATTTCATTAACCTCGAGTCACCAGTTCAATAAATTGTAGTTTAGCATTCACAGCCTTTCCTTTATCATAAGGTGAGATGAGACATCATAAGACAAAACAGAACATGAACAGACTAACTACCTTGTTGCTTATCCTATCATTTTTCGAGGCGTATTACTCTATAGAAACAAAAGTGTGTAAAGTGACGATGCTTCTTAATCTAAAATAACAACAGGGAGGACTATTAGATATTAATCTTCTCAATTCTTCCACAGGCAGTCAGTACATGAAACAACAATGCCTTGGCCGGAAAAATAAGCATGAAGAGACAGAGAGAAAATATGTAACTGGTTTGAATAGTCAAGGCTTCGATGTCGCTTTGTAGAAATACTAAAGGAAATTCGGATGCCTAAAACGCAACTGTTGGCACATACACATGCAGGTTACCACGGAGGTAAGCCTTTTGGTTTGCACGTTGCCCTATGAATCTTCTAGACATTCATTCCGAAATATTTTGCGTTAGATAGGACTTTTCCATTTAAGGTAAGATACTAACATTTCTAGATCATTCTACTGACTTGTTATGTCCACTTTCTGCCTAAGTTATCCTGTGTAGTACTGTCTAGCAAGCGCCACCTCTGCCTAGCTATGAGACAATAAACCGATTCAGAAGCCTTGTTAGGCTATAAGTCTTGAACCCGAGACAACTATTTGTATATAGATGGTCGTGTCGCCTCTTCTGGGCCAAGGTAAAGATAGCGACGAAAGCAATCAATACAATCCTGCACCTGTATCATGGCATCGTTTAGGTTCTCTGACCTTCCCACTGAGCTGCGCCTCTCGATCTGGGAAGCAGCTCTATATCATGAAACAGAAAAGCGGCTTGTGAAAGTTTCTGAAGGAGGTTGTTTGATCTATATCACGAAACATCTATTGTCTCCCCTCCTGATCGTCAACACTGAGAGTCGGCATCTCGCCAAATCTTTCTACACATTGACTATGGATGTTTACTCCAAGCCGTCTGTCATGCCTTCCCTTCCCGGTCGACACGTCGGAAAGCTATATCTTAGTCTCGACCGCGACATCTTCACCTTGGGATCCCAAACGTGTGTACTGACTGGTTTGGGTGAAGCCGATGACTCTTTCACCCGAAGATTCAGGTATACGATTCAAGCCATCTCAGAACAGGACCGGAAACGCGTGAAGCGCGAACTTATTTTCAAACCAATACTTTGTGACTACTACGGAGCTAATAATAGCTCTATCAGGCTTCACCGTTTTAGGGCTGAAGAGGCTTATAAGAGAAAGCTTTCATACTTCCCCGAAGCTTTAGACACGACTATCTACTCCGAACACTTACTCTATCCTTGGAATCAATTTTGCATTGTGACCCTCTCTGGGGAAGAAGTGTTCACACGTTTTAGGAAAAATCTCCATCCTTGCTTCGAAAAACATCGCTAAACTTTCGTCGAGCAAGACGACGGCATGGGCTAATCAAAACTTCGTTGATGCTGTGCATGATCAAGAACGTAAAACCCCCATTGCTTAGGCCTATAAGAGTTTGGAAGAAATTCCACATTCACAGGAAGCGGAATATGCCCGCCTGCACACCGATCTACCATATGCTGATTATCGAAGTGAACGGTTGGGCCGAACCAGATTCATGCTGGTGTGTTCGATAGCTACCTAGAGAAAGGATGGTTTATTAATGAAATCATTAACGCTAAGAATTAGCAATTTACTCACGAAAGGCCCTACCCTCACAAATCAAGCAAGTTTATAAACTATTAATAAAAACCCTTACCCCTAGTATTTACTTCGCGTTGTCGTATTGTTTCAATAATAGAATTTGGGGACTATAATAGTAAGAATGGTACAAATCTGTGGATGAGTAGCTGCCTATAGACATACATTCCTATTCATCATGATACCCCTTTCTTGAAATGTCCCTTGAAGACTATACATTAGATGCGGGTCACAGGCCAAGCTAATAGGTATCACACACAGACACAATTCTGGGATGATAGTTTAAAGTATTGAAGAAAGTTCTTTGTTCAAAGAGGATTCTATTACGAGATTCTTCTACATCTACCCTCCCATTTCATTCTGGATTAAACGGTACTAAATGATTCCTGTCAGGTTCCACCAGCACTACAATACGCTTTTCTTTGTTCGCAGATACCTACTCAGAGTTTATGTGCCACACCGAAGACTCAAGCTCCAGGCAGCAGTAATAGCACATATCCGGCTCGAGATCTTATTACAAGGAGATTGTTTGTAAACAGTAGTTTTGTTGAATGAAGGTCAATTCAGGCATCACCAGAGCACTGAAAATGGAGCACCCTTTCGTCCATGTCGATATGACCTGCGACCTGTGGCATGAAACCATGGCAGGCCACAACATTGTCCTCTTACACAATGACTTTGCACCGTGGAATATCCTTGTGCGGGGTTCCAAAGTAGTCGCCATCCTCGACTGAGAGCTCTCGCGCTACTGCCCTGAGTATTGGGAATACCTATTGCAAGGCGTTAAGGAGACCTGATTGGGAAAGCGGGTGGATCAAAGAGAGAGCGCTTGAACGCGTCCTCGATGCATGGCCCAAGGAGCTATCCATGGTATGGAATACAATCGAGATCATCTGGTAAGAATGTCGCGAGTAGGTAGAAGAATGTGCTGCTACCGCCTACAGTACAGTCAGGTAGGTACCTAGAGTTGTTATCAGGGAGCGCATATGATCCGAGTATCAATTCACCATGATTCAGTTAGGTCCCATCATGAACCGGCCACCCGACCTGGGACCGAATGAACTCGACTATGTCGTTAATCTCGTCGGGGATCTTGTACCAATGCCCAAGGCCCGCATAAGACCTCCACTGTACACGATAACCAGCGGTTTGTAATGTCCTGGCAGCGGCCTCTCCCTGCTCAACGGGTCTTTTTTCATCAGCGTCGCCGTGGCCGAGAAATACAGGGGTAAGCTTCGCTGCTGCCTCTGGCGTTGGAGATATGGGCTCAAGGCCGACGAGATCTCTCACGAAGGAAAATGCCCTGACTCCAGGGCTTTCTGACTTGGCGTTACCCCCATCTTCATCTCCGCTAGTGGCAAATGGATCATCTTCGCTTAGTTCCTCAATTTCTTTCATCGCATCCTCGATCTCGCTCCTAAATGGAAGGTATCCGGACATGCCAATAAAGCCGCCTAGACGGTGCTCTAGACCGAGAAGGACGATAAGAGACATAGCGCAACCTTGGCTCAGCCCGCCGATGATGATGTTTCTTGGGGGAACCTTGGATTTCTCCTGGGAGATGATGCCTCTAATTGCTAATGCCGACTCTGAGAGACCCTTAAGTTGTGTTTCTCTCCTATATTCCGGGTCAGGGAGGCGTGCAACGTCAAACCATTGAGTGAGCATTGACCGTCGAAAGGCAGTGGACCGGCTCCGTTCGGCTGTAGGGAAAATCCAACGGGTTCCCGGCAGTAGTTGAAATAGTCTTTCACCGGTGGAAGTTATTGCAGTCTCAAGAAATTCTGTGCCAAACTTTTCCCCATTAGAGCTAAGACCATGAAGGAGAATAACAGAGTGCGTGTGCGTGGAGGTAGGTTCGATAACAAAAGGGGCCTGCTGAGTTGGGATGGGGTTGGGTTGCCCTGGCACGCTGGAGCTGGAGTTATGCGAACTCATTTGCTTTCGTACTCAAGTAGGGAGTTTTTGTGTATTCTAATTAGGTTGGGTGAGATGTTTGTTATGGTTTGTTTGAGCTGAGGTGGGTGTGATCATTGAACAAACGGGTTGAATATAATGAATGTGATAGAGAGTGAGGGTAGAAGGATGAGGCTGAGTATAGGTGAATGATTGAGTCAATGTGGATGTTATGCCTGCGCTATACGGATAAGGGTTAAGAGCAATTGCCCCGTTAGATGCATGAACATCCCAACAAAGCATTAATTAGCATTTGTCTGCGATAAGCTGAGCATGAAAAACGGAATTACATATAATTTCCAGCCTCCTTTATATATAGCCAAGTCTGTATTTACGGTTCTGTAAGATATAATACTTGCCTCATAGCTCCAAGCTTGAAACTTCCGACAGCTACGTCCACGATAATCCAGGGGGAGACGGCGCTGTTGTCGGAGGAGCTGTGGTCGGTGCTGAACGGCTTGGCGGCGCGGAATCGGGCGGTGCCGCTCGTCGCCCGTGAGCGGGGCCGGCCGTTCCTGATGCGCGTCCCCGAGGAGACGGTATTTACCCTCGGCGAGTGATTGATTTGTTCATCGCGGGGAGTATAGGCGGCGGCTCCAGAGGCGAATACGGCGGTCGAGGCAGAGACAGACGAAGATTGGTATGTCCATAGAGAACATATAGCAGGATGTAACCTTGACATGCATGGCATCGTAGGCTGCTTCGTAGGGAAGAATTTATGTGATATAAGAATCAATGAACGTATACATTTCTCTATAATTGGTCGTCTTTGCACAAATCACGCTTAAAGCCAAAATCAGTGTCCCTTATCATCCATACGATATGCAAGCAAATGACATGTTACCTCTGAACAAGGCGAGTAATGCATCACAACATGTGCTCCTAATCTCTCTCATGACCATGAATCTGAGGATGTACGAATTCGAACCCATGTTTCTTACGGTTCTCACTAGCTACCGCATTCCACCGGCACTTGATCCGCCATGTTCATTTTCCGTATCCTATCACAAACTACTCCGTACAGTTTGAAGTAAAATAAAATAAAAAAAGGCAGACAATGACCATGTATGCTGTGCCCCTGGGAAAGATAAAACAAAAGGAAACTCCATACCTGGTGGCCTGTCAACGTAAGCCACGTGCTGCTACCCCTGACGCCGGCGCCGAAACAATGTCGTGTTACAGAAGACTAATATCTTGTGATACAAGAATCGAGGTCATAGTTGAAGTGCTTATAGAATATGCACAAAGGAAAACGAGTCGTCGTACGGTATTGAGAAAAGATAGACCTCGTTGATGGTACTAAAAGTAGACCGCAGGCACTGCTACCTATGGTGAGCATCTATTTATCGGTCTAGTCTTGGATGTGGTTGCCACCCGTTTATATAGGCCATTAAGCCCATACCGAACAAGACTACTCCAATCATCGATGCGTAAGGTATGCTGTTCGCCAGTGTCTGATCGTGCGGCAGCAATCCAGATGCTGCCGATTGTGGTGTTATAGTATTAGCTCTCGAGAGCGTTGGGAGTTCGTTAGGTTCGCCGGGAGTCGGTTTACCCGGACTTGCCTCTGTCGATGACGTTCCAGTTGTGGCTGATGACTCTGAGCGTCTCTCAATTTGATCATTAGAACGCCGGACGGCGTTAGGCTCTGACGGTGACCTCTCCCGCACTGCAGCTTGTCGAGCTTCAGAATCCTTTCGAATCTGCAAGGCCATTTCCGCTAGGCTCTTGAGGTCTGCATCCCGTTCCACTTCAGCCGTCTCTGCTCGTTGTTTAAACGTCTCTAGCTGCAGCCGTAAATCCTTTATTTCTAAAACCATCGACTCGATCTGAGCATGTAATTGTGTGGCCGAAGCCTCGATGACTTCGGCTTGAGGTAACGGCTTGCCAACGTCGCTCGTTGGAGTGTCCTCCGTAGGTGAAGTTATCTCATCCGCTGGCGGTTCGAAAGCCGCTTCCAGGGCTGTCTCTTCAGTTTCCGGCTTCGCGGGAACACCGTTCGCCTTCGTCGCGGCGGCATCCTCCAGTCTCCTAGCCAGTTCCTCAGCAAGTTCTCGGGCCTGTCGCTCTTTCTGGAGCGTCTCCTCAAGGTCGCGCATGCGCGAAGTCTGGGTTTCTATTTCCCGCTGGGCGTTATGTAACGCTTCAGTCAGTCGCAGAATCTTACTCACGTTGCCGTCTTGACGGGCTGGGGATTCGGTTTGGGCGTTGTGTGGCTTGGGACGCTCGGTAATGCCGCGTTTTAAGGACGGAACGTCTGGCTTCTCGGGCAATGGCTGTTGCGGCGGGGGTGCAGGAGGGTCAGAAAATCTCGTCTTATTGTCGGATCTGAACGATATCCCATTGCCATTGACAATTTGCGATTTCGCGGGTTCGACCAACTCGGGCTTCTCCATATCTTTTATGTCATCTTTCGATGTTAGTGCTTGGACGAACTGATGAGTTCGACTTAAGTCCTGCGTTTGCAGGCGTTGATTCCGCATCTCTTGCTAGATATCTAGTCAGTTGTTGCTGCCGCTACGAATAACACGAAACGGACTCACCTGAAGCTTCTTAACGATCTGCTCAGTACTGATAGGCGAGAAGAAAAAGCCCCGTTGATGCCCCATGGCACTAGTCTGAGGTCCCATCATGCCACCGCCCGGGCCCATTCGCCCGTTGCCAGCCATGGAGGCTTGGCCTCCGTTTCGCGACCGAAAAGGAACCGCACCCTGAGGGCCCATCATCATCATTGAACCGTTGGTGGGGTCCAGATCACCAAAGTTCATATCCAGCAGATTGCTTGAGGAATTCAAGAAACCTGCATGTTCGACCTTGGCTGCTACCTTGTGGTGGACTACCGTCTTCTGGTCCTCGCTCACGATATCGATACCCAGTTCCAAGTGGTCGCCAGTCTGTAACTCATGTGGCTCGGACTCGCGATTCTCCTGGGATAGTCGTGTACCATTGACAAAGGTACCGTTGGAAGATTTGACATCGCGGATCCATATCTTGCCCTGGCGGTCAGCCCATATCTCTGCATGTTGACGCGAGAGAACCTTGGAGTCGAAGAAGCCGTTTATAGGCGTAGGTACCGTTTTATTATTCGTCTGACGACCAATCCTAAGGGTCTCAGGGGAGAATGGTACAGATATCGTCTTGCGCTCGAAAGTTCCGTTGAGAGATAGAAGATAGAGAACGGGCTGGCTTCCAGCGGGCATGGAGTCATTTATGGGCCGTGGCATGGCTTGCTGCGCACCTATTAGACCTTGAGAAGGTAAAACTTGGGAAGGAGAGTGCATAGGCGCAGGCCCGTTTAGTGGGCGTCCTGCAGACATTCTGACGAAATCGGACTGTGCGTCTGGCTTCGGGGATGGCCACGGAGCCTTGGGCTGGGGACGTTTTCGTGTACCAGCACCATTCGACCAAGAGTTCATATCCCCGGTCGGTGCCGGGGCGGGGGCGCCATTCGTTTGCTGGGAAGTAGAGGTGGCAACGGTCGATGTAGAAGAAGCAGAGGAGTTGGAGGAGATGGAAGAGGAAGAGTTGTTTCTCTGTAGGCTCTTCCGGGGCATGAACATTCGGTTGAGCTCGTCGGGATTCATGGGATTCATGGGATTGACCTGACCAGCGTGGCCGCCGTTAATACCCCATGCCGGCCGATTATGTTGTGGAAAAGTTGGCGGGCTTGCGACAGCTGTCATGAGGAAGACGGGCGAGATGGATTAGGAGATGGACGAGGCGTATAAGGATGATTCAGACGCGGGTGGAAGAGTCGTGACTGGGGACGAGGTGGATCCCTTCTCACGATCATGCACGCGACCGGAATCAGGAAGGGAATGTCAAGAATAAGACAGCGGTCGAAAGAAGGCTACTAAAAGCTGCAGGGCAACAAGGCGTGGGGGGTGAATCAGAATGCTTGCCGACGTCTATAACGGTCTGTGTTGGTCGAAAAAAAGTTTGGTTAGTCAAAGGGGGCCACTCGATTGCTAACTCGTACATGAAAAAAATAATGATAGCGATCGGGTCCGGGCGATTGGCGCCAAGTGTGTGGGCCAAGATGGCGTATAAAAATACGACAGATGCGAAAATGCGAAAATGCGAAAAATGGTGGAAGACGTACCGGGCGATTGATAGATAGGGAGCGTGTGTATGTAGAGTTAAGCTGAAGTTGGTTGGCAGGAGACGGGGTGGACTAGTGGTGATGAGAGGAGAGGTTGTTCAAACTAGAGATTTGGAGTGCAAAGGTTCGTCGAGGTCGGGTCTGTTCTGTCTTCTTGGGTTCCACACCAGCTAAGCGCTTTACGGCCTTAGTGCAGAATCAGTTACATGGGATCTAACAGGGCAGCCAGCCAGCAGGCTTAACAGACCTGACGGGATTCAACAGGCACAAAAGGACAGGGCATCACGGGCCAATAGAGCCGCAAAACTCATCCACTGAATCTGAAGCCTAGGTACCTCTACCTACTTAATAAGTCCGTACGAGTAATCTGTGACATACTTATTTCTGTTATTGAGTTTACAGCATCATTTTCAATATTATTTCTACGTATTAACGTATATATCTACATCTATAACCTATATACATTTGTCTCGTCTATCTTATTTACCAACTTAATTTAGTTTGGATGACCTGTGCTAGCGATCGTATGTACTATGTACACACATACGTACATTTGATTGATAATAGGTACTGTACATAGAATGTATGTAGTGCTAGTACAGTAATGACATTAGTACCTATTACGTAAGTAAGGTATGGCCGGCTCTGCCATCACTTGCACGTGATCAAGCTGGGGAAACATGCTCAAGCCTCCAGTCTGTGTTATCTATTAGGTAACCACGTGCCCACCCTTTTGCAACACCACCCCATCTGCAACAAAACTTACCAAATACAACCTCTTCCTTTATTTTTTCGCAACACATCAAAATACACTCAAATTAATTGAAAAAAAATGCTGCCGAACGACGAAACGGAAGAGCGCATCGCCCGTGCGATTCAATTGTGTTCCCAAGGCATACCAGTGCGGCAGGCCGCGTATCGATATGACCTCATACCTTCAACCCTCCTCCGCCGCCTCAACCACACCAAATTACACCGTAAGGCCGCGAAACCGTTACAAAAATTACATCCCGAGCAAGAGAATATGATCGTTAACTGGATTCTCTACGAAGAAATATGTGGCCGCACTCCCTCGCGACGATTTACTACCGGGGTTGCTGAGGCTATATTCGAGGCTTAGGGAGAGACGAATTTTCACCTAAGCTATAACTGGATCGATAAGTTTATAGAACGTTACCCTAATATACGTATAAAGATCGGCCGCCCTGTTGAACGATCGCGAGTTCATACAGCGAATCCCCAGAAAATTCGCGACTTTTATCCACTTCTCGATCGAGTCCGTACGAAATACGACATTTTACCTCGCAACGAGTATAATATAGACGAAACGGGTATAACAGAGGGTAAATCTGGCCGCGGCACCGTCATCGGCACCAGTAAAAGTGCCCGTATATGCGTTGCTAAATCCGAAGCTAAATTGTAGGTAACGTTTCTCGAATACGTTAGCCTTAAGGGCGAAAGAGGCACCCCTACTATCGTATATAGCGGCAAACGCCTTCAAATATAGTAGTATAGAAAAGAGGTCCCTAAATAGAAATACGCAGCCACTCTATAAGGATAAAATAATAAAATGATCGCGAATAGATAGCTTAATCAGATTTTTTTAATTAAAACTAAGCCGAAATACAATACGTAGCGATTATTAATAATCGACGGCCATACGACTCATATACATCCCGAATTCATATGGAAAGCGTATACCAACAAGGTAGCCATCGTCTATCTACCGTCACACGCAAGTAACGCACTTCAACCTCTTAACGTAGGTATTTTTTCGTCACTAAAAACGGCATACCGGTACGAACTCGGCCCGTATGCTACCTATACTACTACAACGCCGATATATAAAAAACGTATGCTAAAGGTATATATAAAGGCAGCAGATAAGGCATTTTTAGTAAAAAATATTAAATCTGGCTGGCGGAGGAGTAATTTATAGCCACTTAATCCTAAAATGGTGGTCGATAGACCTGACGTTATCCCTCCTAAACCTCCTACGCCTTATATGCCCGACACACCTCCATACAAACCACCACATATAAACGTCTACACTCCCAAGAAGGCCAAAAACCTCGTAGACCAGTTAAAAGTCATCCAACAGCACCACAAGCCACTCCCTCCTAAGGCCCGTAAACTGTTCGATAAGGCCGGTAAGGCCCTTGCTCACTATACAGGTAAAATCGGCCAGTCACACATTTACGAAAGTCAGTTACGAAAAGAGCTTGAACGGTACGAACCAGACGTACAGCAGCCCGTTAAACGGGATCTAAATAAGGTATTTTCAAGCCTACCGGAAATACGTAGTACCCAAAACAAAAGGACGAAAAAATTACCTCCCATACAGCCGGATAAGGAGTTAGAAAAGGACCCTGATTTGCAATTTGAATACCAGCCTAAAAAGAAGAGGCGCCGCGCAAAAAAATAATTTTTCTGATTTTTTTTGATTTTTTTACGTGTATTTATAGTTGTGGTAGTCAAAAAGTCAACTGTTGCAAAAGGGGTGGTGTTGCAAAAGGGTGGGCACGTGGTTACCTATATGTACATCTCGACCCAAACTTTTTTAGTAAACATCTGATGACATCCATTCAACCAACCACTCTGAGAAGTTGGAGATGGCTCGGCTATACTGCGGATAAGCTGAAGTAGAGAGAGCCTCGGAAAGCATAGCAAAGTACCTCCGTAACCATCCCACTTTCCTTTGACATTTTGCTAGGTACTTATCTGAAGTTATCGCAACTTGCAAGTCCAAAACAACCCATCTAGCTTCACCATAAGGCTATAATCTGTTCAAGATGCCGCCCATGCCAGCAAACCGTGGCCAGACCGGGCCCACCAACCTCGACAAATGTTCGTCCTTCCCCTGTACTCTACTTGACATTGCGCAAGGCCGGCTGCCGCTAACAATATCCTGCTTGCTTAACAGTGAAGATGGGAGCTATGATGGGTGGCAGTATGTGATCGCACCAACCCATAGTATGGGTGCAGGAAGATATACTGATTGCGCATCGCAGCTGTTGGTACCATCATTGGCTTCATTTTCGGTATGTGCGAACAACAGGTGCTAGTCTGATCTACTTGCGAGGCTAACAACATGACCGTTGGTAGGAACCGTTAATATATTCAGATATGGTGCCGGACAACATGGAGTGATGCGAACGTTAGGCCAATACATGCTTGGATCAGGTGCCACGTTCGGGTGAGCGGAGGCTTGAAGCTGAGGTACAATAAATATATTAGCGCTGCTTACTGACATCTCGCAGCTTTTTCATGGCGATCGGAAGTGTTATAAGAACCGATGCGTCCCCTATAGCGGCCGAAGCGTTTGCGCGGGCTCAGCGACGACCTTTCATAATGGCTACACACCGAGCATATCAACCGCGCGATCAATGAATCTATTCTATACTCCCTCGAAAATGGATGCTCCGAAGCCTCACCCCGGGATCGCATTGGCAGATACCCGGGTTTTGTTTGGATTCGAAGTTCCATGGGCGCGGTATTCCTGATATTCGACAAGTCTACTTGATCTTCCAACCCGAAGGCTGCTTCGAAGTTCATGAGACTGATATTGCGCATTCACGCTACATAAAAAAAAAAAAAACTTGTATCATATCAACAAGATGCACATAACGCGGCATTGGCACATAGGGAACTGTGATGTGCGATCCTCGAGCGCTTTTCGTATTGGTGATCAACTGCATCGTCATGATTCATGGGCAAACCCTCAGCTCAATAGAGTAAGAGACAAAACACGAAGGAGACCCAGTTATCATTGGTTACTCTCAATGTCACATTTCAAGTAATACTAAACCTTTCCATGGTATTAGGCCTCGAGGTCAACTTGTCAAAATTTGTTTCGCTTAGATTCGAGGTTGGCCCATGAATGATCCTAGATGATGGAGAAGCGTGAGTACGCTGGGCCATTCACCCTTTTAATCATACTTTTCTATTCTGCTAGAAACGGCACTTCCTGAGACAATTGAGGGGCGTAGTTAGGTTGACTTACCCCCATCAAATTTCCGAGGTAGCCACATCAAGAAACCATAGCTTAGGAAACAATAGCAGATCACCTCGAAGCCAAACCAGGGCGACAAATCGTTCAAAAGAAAAGTAATGATATAGGACCCAGCTGCCCTTTGCCGCCTGTCTCACCACTACTTAATTGGGTTCAAGCGGTTCAGATCGACAACCATTTACCGTTGCCATTGGCGTCTCCCCTAGTTGCATGACATAATTCATGCAGATATAGCAAATAGTCTCGAAAACATTTATCATGACAAGTACTAATGACTTATAAGCATCATACGCGAGTGAAGATTTCTTCTCATAACATACTATTACTGATAGCTTCTAGTTTAATACCCATCGAATAAGGTCTATCGAAATGAAGTCGAAAATAGGCAAAGCTGTCTTAAACATACACCAGGCTAGTATCCACGGAGCCGGTCTCTACTACCACCTACGAACTATCCCGGGAGGGATCCAGGACTCCCTAGCCCGGAAGTCCAAAACATTCCCGAGTAAACTAAGTTAGCATACAGAGCCTATGGCCAAATCCAAGACGCTGATTCGTTTTTCACCCAGAAAGCGGCATGTCTCCCCGTTCGTCCTCCTGATGACTACTCTTAGCTTCTCGGCGCCACCAATCAATAAGTCTCAAGGGGATTTGATCCGTAACTTCATGGTCGAAGGTCTAGGCGTCGACTACCATTCAGGACCTCAACAACTTCGCACTACAAGCTTCTTTTCTTGCCACAACCTGTAACTAGTAGTCTAGTATTACTAGACTGTTCCGGCGTGGTGGCCATCACCAAGCCACCGAGCTTACTAAACGTCAGGACTATAGATCATCATGTCTATGTCTTAAACGTGTAGTTTCTAGTGCAACTATCTCGGCTTAGATGGTAGCCGGAATAGCACCCGCAGGAGCGGTGACTCTGGGTCCTTATAACTAGTTATGTCTCCCCTCTCAGTCTTTTCCTGTCATGTTCGTCGTTCGTTGCCTGGGTACGTAGCTGCTGCCGGTTCGTTCTTGTTTACTTTCATTTCTCTCTAATACTGGCTCCTTGGAGCTGTCCGGTCGTTCACCTTCAAAATGGAATATATCAGATCGTGTAAAAGCCTGGTGGGTGAGCTAACATCAAGTTCACAGAATGGGCAAGAGACCCTGTTATCAACTTCCACATACTTGCTTGACTAACGCTTCATAGGAAATCATTATGGGGCACAATTTTAGCTCCGACACTTCCTCTATGGATCCTTGGACACGGGGGCAAAGGTGGCGATGGGAAGTGTCCCTGGGGTGGTATGACGGCGAAGGACCACAACCCCTATACCGAGGCCCCGGACACCGGCATAACTCGACACTACGAGTTCAACATCAGCCGGGGCGTCATTGCTCCAGATGGGTATCAGAAGAAAGTTATACTAGTCAACGATCAGTTCCCCGGCCCGCTCGTCGAGGCCAACTGGGGTGACTACATCGAGGTAAAGGTTAATAATTTCATCGAGGACGATACACCGGAGGGTACGGCCATCCATTGGCATGGCTTCCTCCAGACCGGAAACCCGGGGATGGACGGCGTACCAGGCGTTTCTCAGTGCCCAATTGCACCCGGGAAGAGCTTCACGTACAACTTCCGAGCTGAGCTCTATGGGTCGTCCTGGTATCACTCTCACTACTCCGCGCAGTACTCCGGAGGTCTCTACGGCCCAATGGTTGTATATGGCCCGATGAACGCACAGTACGATGTCGATCTCGGCCCGATCATGATTAACGGTAGGCAATCCTCGCGTGACATACTTAACGGCGAACCGGGCGTCGGCTGACGCTGATATGTAGATTGGTGGCACAAGGATTACTTCACCGTCGTCGAGGAGGTGATGGCGCCCGGTTTCCCAGGGCAGACGTTCTCCGACAACAACCTGATCAACGGCAAGATGAGCTTCAACTGCTCGACCGTGGCCGCCAACGACACGACGCCCTGCACCGACCACGCCGGGCTGTCTAAATTCAAGTTCCAACCGGGCAAGACGCACCGCCTGCGCTTCATCAACTCGGGCTCGGAGGGCGCGCAGCGCATCTCGATCGACGGGCACAACATGACGGTGATCGCCAACGACTTCGTCGAGGTGGAGCCGTACGACGCGCAGATGGTGACGATCGGCGTGGGCCAGCGCGTCGACGTCGTCGTCCACGCGCACGCTGCGCCCGGCTCCGCCTTCTGGCTGCGCGCCAACATGACCTCGTGCTCGCTGACCACGCAGCCCCTGGCGCTCGCCGCCGTCTACTACGAGGGCGCGGACGAGAACGCGATCCCGGCCAGCGCGCCGTGGGACGGGATCGCCTCGGACAACTGCGCTACCGACGACGCGCTCTTTGCCAGCCCGTACTACCCCATGGCCGTGCCCGAGCCCTCCTGGACGCAGCACATGGACATTAGCGAGTTCCGCAACGCCAGCGGCAACTACCTCTGGAACTTCGGTGTAAGTCACTCTTTTGCGCTCAGTGCCTTTGTTCTGCCTACCTCCCTATCTAGAAAAGTGGGCGCCCCCTGTTTCTCACACTCAATATATATAGAACGTCACGGCCAGGGTCGACTTCAACGACCCGCCGCTCCTACGGGCCGCCAAGGGCGACCTCCAGTTCGACCCGGACATGAACGTGATCAACTACGGCACAAACTCGTCGATCCGGATCATCGTGAACAACCCGACACCCTCGTAAGTCCCCTCCGCACCTCTCTCCTTGGGTACTCTCACCTACCAACACCTACCTACCTACCTACCTACCTACCTACCTACCTATCTACCTACCTACCTAGCTAACCACCCCTTCCCACCACCACAGCGCCCACCCAATGCACGCGCACGGTCTAAACATGTACGTGCTCGCCGCAGGGCCCGGCGACTACAACGGCACGCTGGACACCGACCTCGCGAACCCGCCGCGCCGCGACGTCCAGATGGTCCAGGGCTACAGCCACATCGTCGTGCAGATGGACGCGACCAACGCCGGGCTCTGGCCCTTCCACTGCCACGTCGCCTGGCATTCCTCGGCCGGCTTCTTCGCCCAGCTGCTCTTCCGCCCCGACGACCTCCCGCGAGCCTCGCTCCCGCAGCAGCAGCTCGAGCGCTCCTGTCGCGAGTGGGCTGAATTCACTAGTGTTGCTGTGCCGGATCAGATCGATAGCGGGTTGTAGGTGGTGGATAGGGGGGGAGGGGGGCGCGCTGGGTCTGAGTCTGGATCCTGTGTGCCTTGGGTTTGTTACTTACTTACTTATTTGCATATTTATGGCGTCGTCGGGGGCGAGTGGCGGGTTGCCTGGTTGGTAAGATGAGCATACGTAGATATAAGGGTTGTTGGTTGGGCTGGGGATACTCCGTTGCGGCATATTGCCTTTCTTTGTACATGATTTTGACCTGGGCCGTCTACCTTCGCGCCACAGATTATAATACTATAACATGACGATCGTTTATATCTACCAAATTTGCGGCACCAGACACCGTGGGGAAGGTGTTGTGCCTACTTACTACTTGACCGTGTATTACTACTTGCATCCGATTTGACTCATCGCCGATATTTATTCTTCAATTTTTTTTTCTCTTTCTTTTCTTTTCTTTTCAATAGCAACCTTTCCAACGAAGTGATGATGGTGAGGTTTCAAGAGACCCTCTAATGGCAGAACATAATCCGCCAAAGCCTTCAACAGTTTGAAAAAGAGTGCACACAACTATTATTAGGAATAAAGCTAAAGCTGCTGGAGATATATCAATATGTGCAACGCGTAAGCGAAATTCGTGGTTTGCCTTTGCCTTCCTGCGGTCTACTTAATGAGATCTCCTTCATCTCGTACGACAGATGCCATCACCCATGATATTTCCAACTACCAGGCACATCAGGCTAACATGTAATCCATCGCCATAGCCAAAGCGCGGTATCCATGCCGTTGGGTAGATAAGATGCTTACTAGCGAGTATCTTAACCGCTCAAATGGTACCGATACCACGGTCCTAATCGACTACTAGTCCAACGGTCTGTCCCGCTGCCGCATCCCGAAAGACAAAAATCGCGGTATAGCTCGAGATCAACTGGCATTGTTTGGTGTCGTCCTCACTCGTTTTTGAACGTCATTCTCGTCAGCTTGAGCTATTTGTTATCAGGTAAACCAAGTTATCTTGTCGCGGCGTTGTTGCTGGATTGCCATGTTTAATTGCAGCCCGGATTTATCCACCTATGTATGTATGATGGCTCTCGGCGGCCGCTTTCCGGGGGCAGGGGTTATCATAGAGCCTTCAGCCACCGACATCACCATATCAGAACCCCTCATCGCTGGGTGGTAACGATTCGATACGGTAACATGATAATGATGCCAAAGCCACGCGGAGAAGACCAGACCGGACCCGACCCGATCCGCAAGGCGGGACGGATAGGACATGCATCTCGTATATCCGAATCGGCTTTCCACACAAGATCTGCTTCATACAAGGCTTGCTTGCCTGCCTGCCCTCTTTTTTCGTCGTGAGGTCAGTCGTGGCTTGTCCTACGTGTGAGCTGACGCAGCAGACCTCATCTACGTCCGCACGTATAACACGATGGACTATATCAGATATAGACGACATGACCTAGGTCATGTAAGAGATTTTGGAGGAAGCGGTGGATTTGATACCTATATCCGTGCGATATAACTAATACGTGTCCTCAACTCTTTCAATAAGCGAACAGCGAACGGTTCAGTTGCTGATTATTGCAAGAGGATAGATGGCCTGAGTGTGTCACAGGCGTTGTCATACCTCATGTAAGACAGCAAGAAGTGCTGACTGCCAGAAGGACATGCTTTACAGAAGTTCGGACTGTTTGCATGCTTACATAGGTACTAAGTTTCGTGTTGAGTTTAAATTCTCGTTATCTCAAATGCCACAAGGCTAATGGGAGAGGTTCGGTTGTGAATTGTAGGTATCTCAACCTTAATCTCAGGGGATGCAACTTTGAACCCAGTTATAAGTGAGCACAAGCTTCTAAAGGGTTGCATTGCAGCATGGGCATGGGGACATTGGCCGTGGAGCACAACCTTGGAACTTATCAGCTTATGCGTTTAACAACGGCATAATAGAATGATAGGTAATTCATAATAACCTCATGTACAGTTTACATATACCGAGTAGATGGTATATTTCACCTATTATTAGAGGCTCGGTGAGTATACCTACCTCCACAGAGATTTACTCTGTTTGAGGCGGAGGTACCGCTTGAGATTTTGGTGCAGCTGCGGCTTTTCCTTGATTAGTCTGAACTGCGGTTATAGAATCCATGTCTTCACCACCTTGAGGATGTCTTTCACAGGGTTATGTAGAGCATACGGCGTATTAGTCTATATAGTGTAGAAGAATATGTAGAGACGCAAGTGTTGATGTACACTACCTTACGTACTAAGCTTATCCATGTATGTAGGACACTTTAGACGGATATCCAAATTTATAATTAGCACAGTCCCATAAGAAGAGATGATGGTTGCAGTATCGGATTGCAGATTACCGCCAATATCCCTGTTCGTGATAGGTCCCCTAAGCCATTATAGGTTTGGTGCCTTCCCTCTACGAGCGGTTCACGAGTGGTCCAGGAGTGGTCTGTGTTACGCCGCTCACAGCAGACAGACTAATGCTGGCCTGCGGAAGCCGCCCACTGCCCCAAACACTCGTCGATGCCTCTAACTTCATTTCCGCCAAGGAGGTACATATGTACTCCCCATTTCACGATTAGTGCTTGAACCGCTGCATTACCTGCGCATAGTCCCAAGTTTAAACTTCGTTACGAGGTCGTACCTAATCGTCCTCCCTTCTTCCCCATACATGTCCATATTCCTCTGATTCATACAAAGTCTAATAATCAGCACACATTCACTCGATCAAACCTTGCCGATCTTTCATCAAATAATAAGTCGCCCCCCCCCCCCCCGGTCTGTAGCATTCCAATCGCATTGCATATCAATCAATTCGATTCGATTCGAGCAGTCCACCCGGGCAACCCTTTCCTGTTTGCAGGCCGACTACACATCTTCATCACGGCCCCCAACGCCAGCACCAGTCACCGCGCAGTGTCCTGGACACTGAAACAAATAGGAGCAATGCCGACGCTCTGTGGCCTCGGCGGGTCAAAAACTGTCCAGCGCAAGCTGGTACTTTTGTGAGTGGTGCCCATATGCTTGCCGGCGGCTTTCACGCGTACCAATGCGCGTCGGCCAGAAGGTTGTCATTCTGCTAACATATTGCTGTCACAGAGGCGATGGTGCGTGCGGAAAAACATCGTTGCTGAACGTCTTCACACGAGGATACTTCCCGACGGTCTATGAGCCGACGGTCTTCGAAAACTACGTTCATGGTACGTGCCAACAACAGAAACCCCTTGCTCATAGGAGACTAATGCAGTCCGTCGCATGAATCTGTTTTGACTTACTGAGCCTCAGACATTTTTGTGGATAACGTGCACATTGAACTGTCGTTATGGGATACCGCCGGCCAAGAGGAGTTCGACCGCTTACGAAGTCTTTCCTACGACAATACCGATGTGGTGGTGCTCTGCTTTAGTGTGGACAGCAAGGACTCGCTAGAAAACGTCGAGAGCAAATGGGTTGGCGAGATTCAGGAGAACTGTCCAGGTGTCAAGATAGTATTGGTGGCCTTGAAATGTGACCTGAGAGAGAACAATGAGGAGGATGACGACGCCGGCGCCAGCGGAGCAGACGGTCCCCAACGTGAGAAGAAGCCAATGATCGATTACAACCAGGGCTTGGATGTTGCGCGACGGATCAAGGCATTACGATATCTCGAGTGCTCGGCCATGAGGAATCGAGGTGTCAACGAGGCATTCACCGAGGCTGCCCGAGTCGCCCTTAGTGTCAAACCAGCCGGCGAGGGTGATTCTAAGTGTGTTGTTATGTGAGGTTGTGGTTGACTAGAAATACCCAGATCGAGACGACGATTTTCCCCTATTGGCCGTGCACGAGAGCAGGAGTTTGGAGTGGTGGACGAAAGTGCTTTACCTGTCCGTTCCCTCGCAGGAGTGCTGCCATCACCACTCAGCAGCGCCGAAGGTTCCGTACTCAGCATTGCCTCCGAGGGCACCCCCTTCTTGTACATATAATTACTTGGCCTTTCGCATATACTTAGGCATTGGAATTTCTGCTATTTATATTTCTAATCAGAATGGACGGAGCTGCTGGGTCGATGACAGGCAGCACGGAGAGGAGGTTTTTTTGTCCCTGGCACAATACAGCACGGATCAATCAAGCTTCCTACTATGATGGTTCCCCCGATGGTAGTGAGGGTGCTGCCTTTTACCCTCTCCCCCCTCGCTTTTTCCTTTGTCGTATACCAAAAAAAATAAAAAGTCGATAGGCTTATATAAAGGGCGAGAGGAAGATCTGGTTTACAGATGTATTCGAATGCTAATTGAAGTTGCTTTGTTCATTCCGTTCCCCTGCTTGGATGTGGTGTTCTCCTAATTAACCCCCCCTTTCTGGTGTTCATCTGTGGATTTTAGTCAGCATTTCTTTGCGCTAAGTTGGTTTGTTTGGCACCGCTGTCCAAAATGCGAAGATATTGCCATCGGCGTTCTGATTAACAATTAGAAGGTCATATCAGGGAGCCCGGAGTTTTTTTTTTTTTTTTTTTGCAATACTCTCTCCCTTCATGCGGAAACACGTTCTGAAAGAGGTCTGGCACTAAGATGGCGACAAATGCTGCCGTACGCATCGCATTGTTTATCTAGTCAAGTCAGCCAAGTCCCCATAATATTGGCACATATCTTGAGACATCGGCTAGAGAAAGATAGAAAGGGGTTCACGCCAAAAGATATAACAGTTGGAAGGGAAAGAAAAAAGAAAAAAAAAAACCAGAATTCCAAGTCTGCTTTATTTTCTAATCTGTACCCACTAGGACATGTTACGCCAGAAATACCATATTGCCTTGATGTCCCGTTAACACCCTCGACAGCTGGTAGAAATGCTTCGACTGCACATCTAGTTGTACGAGGCCCCGTCCAAAATGTCATCAATTGAAGTATGAGGAGGCATTTCATGCCATTCACTAATCTATTTAACGGAGCCTGTTCGAGAAACACATTGCTAAAGTACACTCAGTTGACTGGGTATCGCTGTCCCTGAGTGGCTTTGGTTCGAAGTCTAGTTTGACTCAACAACACCATTGCATCGGTTGCTTGACGGACTCTGAAACTACATCTTGGTTCTAGCAGTTGTTCTATGATGGATACGACACGGTTGTCTTCTTCATTAGGTTATCGTGTATATTCGTGAATGCTAAGTCGATATAAACGCTTGAACGGATGGAGACGAAGCTTTCGGAGGATTCATGATCCAACCTAACCTAACCTCAAACAGTGAACTTGCAGCCTGATAGTTACCCAAGCAGGTACGGATAATAGCTGCTTCATTTCTGGCATAGTCGCCGGCAGCATATAGCCAAGGGTGGATAGCCAGCAGTCTCACTTCAGCGCGTTTACTTCTAGAGCGAGACTCGACGTGCTCTAGGTGATGAGCTTCCTCCGTAAACCGTGCGCGAACTCCTTGTCCCCGTACTTTCCCGAGCGCTCCCGCGCCTTATCATCGGCCTCCCGATCCAAGCGTTCTTTCTCGGCCAGTGCTGCCAATCGCTGTTCTCTATCCTGGTCAAGACTGGACGCGGCTTCTTGCATGGCAGCCAGCTTCCGAGCACGCTCCTCGGTTGCCGACGCATCCGGAGCGCTGCCTGTACCATTCGTGCCATTCTGGCGACCATTACTACCACCGTAGTTGTTGGATCTTCGGTCACCGTAATCCTGGCGATCCGCCTTTTCGTTGGAATAGCGTCGGCGCCCTCGGGGAGGCTCATTTGAATAGTCTCGTCGTCTCCTATACCCATCATCCCTCGTATCATCGCGACGTGGGCTCTGCGATCGGTCCCTGCGTGATTTGGTATATTCCCTAGGTTCCTCACTCGAGATAGATCTCCTTCTCTCATAGCGCTCAGAATAGCGCTCCTTTCTCGAACTGTATCCGTCTCGACTCCTCGACCTGTCTCGAGAATCCGATCTGCGGTGTCTGTGTTGGCGGTCTCTTGAGTCATCCCTGTGTCTCGAATCGGATCGGTGGCGTCTTCGGTGACGGTGCTCCCTAGATCGTGACCTATGTCTGTGCCGTTTCGAGTGTCTCTCCTCTCTTCGAGATGAGCGCTTGTCTTCTGTCTTGCCCATAGACGCGAGAAGTTGTCTTCTTTTTATCGGATCGTTCATCATAGCCTCGTATGCCGCTTGCTCCTGCTTCTTGATAGCGAGAAGCGGATCTTCTCGCAATTTACTCTGGATATCTCTCGGAGCGTTCGCATTTTGAACCGTCATAAAACTGCTTTCGCCGGCCTGTTTCTTAAGAGCTTCATGATCGGCGCCTTGTGTAAGGATTTTATCGATTCTCCGTTTACCCACTGCGGTAAACCAGGGTTAGTAGGATAACAGTGAAAACCCCCGGATGTTGCTCACATAGATAGCCTTCAAGCTCTTCCGCAGTACCTCCTTGGCCATTATCGCTAGGTCCCGAATACATCCATTCTACTCGGTCGACCTTCTTGCGCCCACCTGCAGCTTCGAGCTGTCTCTGTAATTCTTCCTGTGCGCGCTCTTCTTTGATTTCTCTGTTGATTTCCGTTAGAGAGTATATTGTAATTCGCGATGGGACTACTCACTGGATCCTGGCTTCTGTACGCTTCCGTTCTTCAAGTGCCTTCTTCTCCCTATAGTGACCCGGGTTAGCAACTGCTGCTTGCGAGAAATCTAGGAAAATCGAAAATATACATACTCTTCGTACACCCTCGCCTGATTCTTCAAAAGTGCGGGGTGGTACGATTTCTTAAGCTGAAGATCGCCTCCCATTTTGTTGATGATTAGAGCAGGCAAGTTATGTATTGAAAGGGAACATAATGGAATGAATGGTGTGCTGTGTGCTGTTGGGAGTAGCTTGGTAGAATGTTGATAGGCGAAGGTTAATAGATAAATGCGACAAAGAATCGATGAACGGGGTTGCCACTTTCAATGCCCAGCCACATCCACCCCTTGCTCAAAGTCGCTAGGCAGAAAATAAAGTGGACCGTAGACCGTGGACTGAACACCGTTTGCTGCACTTATTATTACATGTACCTCGTACATGTAAGTATGTACATAGGTATCTCTTAAATGGATTCCCCAACCCCACCTGCCCACACACATATCATTGAATCACTGCAGAAGGTACCATCCAGAGCTTCGATAAGATAAGTGCAAACACCTAGGTTACCTACCGACGATTGTCCCGCCAAATTTAATATAGCCTTGCAACATCACGAAAACATAACAGCATTTGTGAAGCTTCCTTTCCTTTCAGATACACTTAATTCCTTGTAATTCATATCCTATTGATCGCCGACCAGCCAGATCTTGCTATCTTGTCCGTTCACTAATCGTCGCCAACATGTCTGACGACGATTTCATGCAAGAGTCTGATGAGGAGCAGTATGTATCTCCTCCAGACTCACAACGTGCTACCTCTGACTAGATTACTGCCAGGTATGACTTCGAGTATGAAGATGACGATGACGAGGACTCCGGAGACGTCGACATCGAGAACAAATACTATAATGCCAAACAGATGAAGTCTACCGATCCAGAAGATGCTATAGACGAGTTCTTGGGCATTCCTCCGCTCGAGCCTGAGAAGGGTGATTGGGGATTCAAAGGGCTAAAGCAGGCCATCAAACTAGAGTTCCGGTTAGGTAGATATGATAAGGTCAGTGCTTTCTTAGACTACAGAACATGGTATCCCAACTAGAAGCCCGACTGACAAGTGCTCAGGCTGTCGAGCACTACACGGAGCTTCTGACCTACGTCAAGTCTGCCGTTACCCGCAATTACTCGGAAAAGTCAATCAACAACATGCTAGACTATATTGAGAAGGAGTCGGAAAACGAGGCAGCCCAAAAGTGCATGGAGCAGTTTTATTCCTTGACCCTGAATTGCTTCCAGAACACAAACAACGAGCGTTTATGGCTCAAGACGAACATCAAGCTTGCTAAGCTTTTGCTCGATCGTAAAGAATACCTTTCAGTGACAAAAAAGCTCCGCGAGTTGCAGAAAGCCTGTCAACGAGAAGATGGAACTGATGATCCGAGTAAAGGCACATACTCCCTGGAGATCTACGCTCTGGAGATCCAGATGTATGCCGAGACACGCAATAACAAGCAGCTTAAGGCCCTATATCAGAGAGCACTGAAAGTGCGTTCAGCCGTGCCTCACCCGAAGATTATGGGCATCATCCATGAATGTGGTGGCAAAATGCACATGAGCGAGGAGAATTGGAAGGATGCCCAGAGCGACTTCTTCGCATCATTCCGCAATTATGACGAGGCCGGCTCGTTACAACGAATTCAAGTCCTCAAATACCTTTTGCTCACCACCATGCTCATGAAGTCCGATATCAACCCCTTCGACTCGCAAGAAACCAAGCCTTATCGGAATGATCCACGTATAGCTGCCATGACAGCGCTAGTGGATGCATACCAACGAGATGATATGCACACATACGTCAACGTTCTCCAGACGAACCAGGACATCCTAGCTGACCCATTCATCGCGGAGAATATCGACGAGGTCACGAGAAACATGCGCACCAAGGCCGTTGTCAAGTTAATTGCGCCATACACGCGCATGAAGCTTGAATGGATCGCACGACAAGTCAAAATTTCCGAGATCGAAGTCCAGGACATCCTTGGATTTTTGATTGTAGACGGCAAGATCCGGGGCAAGATCGACCAGCAAGCCGGAATTCTAGAGATTGAGTCGGATGCTGACGCTGGTCGGGTTGAAGCCATGAAGGCTTGGGCCAATGCCTTAGTCGGACTATATGCTGGTATTTTCAAGGACGGCGAAGGTTTCAGGATGGCTGATGTCCACGCTCAGACAGATGAGGGCACCCTTCCCCCATTGTTTTCCGCTGAAGGCAGTAGACCCAGAGTACCTGTTGGAAAGGGGAAGAAGGCAGGTAAAAGCTTCTTCAGCTAAATTTACGCCAAGAAGCATCCAGCATTCATGGATTGGTAATACCCCTGCACTATCTCTGCCGCAGATGATACCGTCTCAGGGGAAGGAGGTCGAGGAGTGCTCGTGAATATTCACGAACAATAGCCCTAGGCAAACCACCAGGCATATGTGCCTAGTTCGGTCGCAACGACGCAATAGATGCGCCCAACCACTTATGGTTTGCGAGGAAAGGCTCCCGGGAATTGTGTTGACCCCTGAGGGCACCATGTAAGGTACCGAGGTGCGCCTAGATAGGCACGAGATAAATGAAACACGACAACATTTCCATAAACTGAGACTGATGCTTAACGTCCCCAAGTATGTAGTGCTATTTCGTTCTTCATGATGCTCCAGCCAGACGGTTGAAGACCTGCTTCTTACACCACGAAGGTAGTTTTCTTGTCCGTGGCGTATACGCCTTACGGGTCAAGGGGCAACTTCATTTGTGAAACTGCCTATTTCTATACTATCGGTATAGTAATTTACAGAGTAGTGTATAGCTGAGTAGCAAGGGTCGCTTCATAGTGAATTGGTTTCATCATATCTGGCGGATGCGCGGTACATAGAAGCTAATAACTGTCAACTTGAAACCCGCATACGGAAAACATAAGAAGTTGCGTCAAAGTGAACGACCACATAATTACGTATCGCATCCCTCGAACATCGGGTATACCACCACGGCGGCCGTTTAACACGAAGCATAAAGATGTCGGTCTCGGCAGTGTGATAATGACGAAAGGAAGTTTGAACTCATCTACTAAGATAGGAACGGTGGATATGTAGGGTTAGGGGTCAGGGGTAGGGTAGTACACACGGAACACTAGTAGGGGGTGAACTACGATACCTACCTAGGTACCGACATAGCACTAGCATATTGGAGACTACTAGTCCTCTTACCCGCCGGAAATATCAAAATATAGGCCATATTCTCCAGCTGAGCCTTCTCCTCGCGTGCGAACCACGCATCGGCGTTCCTAATACGCTTCCAGTTGTCGATAACCTCGGAATCCCGCCTAGCGACACCCTCGTTGCGGGTGGAATGTCTCTCGACGGTCGGGAACTCTTCAAAATTCTCCTGGATGGCCACCACCGTTGCGGGTTCGCGTTGTACCCTGGGGAACGCTGGTCGCCGTAAATACGTACTCACCGTCTTGAAGAACTCGTTTTGCATTGGTGCTCGCGTAACTCGCTGGGCGCCCTACGAC
This sequence comes from Xylariaceae sp. FL0662B, assembly GCA_022376535.1. Lineage (NCBI taxonomy): Eukaryota > Fungi > Ascomycota > Sordariomycetes > Xylariales > Xylariaceae > Xylariaceae sp. FL0662B. The sequence goes on along the minus strand of JAJJKD010000015.1, from coordinate 1,384 downwards.
CTTCGTGAAGGCGGAGGCGATGGCGCCGTCTCTGGGCTGAAGACGCCAGGTCGTAGCGCTGCTACACAGAAATAGGGGTTAGGACAGAGAACATAACCTTGTTGGACAAGATCGGAACGCAAATTTGCCATCGAGATGACCTGACCTACTGTTTTTCAAGTGTCAGATCCGAATAACGCAGGAACCATAGAATACGCTTGTTGTTAACTAAAACTTAGGCCTATGGCCACCTGCCTTATATCCGGATAGACGAAGATCCTGATGCCCTCCTCAATGGTATGCTCATATGCTCGGATAGCCCAGAACATCTCGATCTTCTCGTCTGAGTTGAATCCGTCGAGGTTGACAAATGCACCCCAGGATGTTCGGAATGTCGTGCATGGGTCAACCCCGAAACAAAGGTGCTGATAATAGCCTCTACAGGCCTAGAGGTCTGCCGCTGCTGGAACCGCGGGTTCGAAGTGTATTGTGTGAGTGTGCCAACAGTGTAGGTTCTCGATTGAACGAGGAACCTGACGATGGGAATTTCTCGAGCGCCGGTGCCGCCGATGACTGCAAGACGAGGTGTAATTGAGGGCGTGTGGATAAGATTTGGCTTTCTAGAATGGTGCCTTCGTGGGCTTGTAAATGATGTGCTTCCAATAACAGAATTTTCACTCTCCGACATGGCTGTAGGCGCAGATATCATATCGCAAATGGATTTCCCATATCTCCATGCAGTCGTGCTCATCATCATTATCCACACCAATGGTCGCAACAACGGGCTCGTATCGCCTTTTCTGATTAATCTATCGAATATCGCCAGTTGTGATCAACACAGTCTAATACGAAATGCCGAGGCTGCATGCATATGTCAGTGAGAAATCGCCGTTGCGTGTAAAATCATTACGCGTAAAGGGTGATGATCACCTGCGCGAGGTGTCCCCGGGGTCTTTCTAACGTTGCCGTTGCATCTATCGTGAAAACCGAGTCCATCTAACGTAACGCCCCCCACCATGTCTATCAAGCAAGTCTATAAAATCCGCAATTGACAAAAGCTCATAACTTGAACTGCTTCGCGACTTCGATCCCTTCCGCAAACGTTCCCACCCGCGCATCAATGGCGTAGCCCTCGGCCTCGAACTTCTTGCACTCCGCGTACAGGTTCGTCAGCGGAACCAGGAATACCTCGATGAACTCGTCCTCTTCCAGCTCCGGCTGGAGGTTCTGGTTCTCAGGCAGGCTCATGTCGACGGTGACATGGACCATCCGCAGATTGGTGTTGCAGAAACCCGGGTCTGTCAAGTTTTGTTAGAAAATCCCGTAGTCTGAGTCGCAAGTGGATAACGAAGTTAGAAAACCAAACATAATAGGCAAGCTTTCATTTCTATAAATGAAGTTTCGA